>OY101448.1:167003299-167603299 GCA_956483635.1 Panzeria rudis
ATAAAACTAAGAAATGAAGTGACATTTACTAAACACAAAGGACATGTTTTTGAACATATTTTCAATTGAATTACAAGCAAAAAAAAAACTCACATTTACAAGCAGAAAGTAGTTTATAAGAAATAGATTAAAAACGTTTGGGTATTTTTTCTCCTTCTCAGCTTAATACTTTTGTTCAGAGTCCTTTTTCTTTTAACAATTTAAATGACTTCTTTTAAAAAGAAATGTCTTTTTTTAAAAAAGAGTCATTGCTTTGCTGGGAATGTTGAGCTATTTTTTTTTCTTATACTTATGAAACTATATCGAATAATAATGGAGGTTTAATGGTCGAAATTGGATTGTCAACATTGAAAGGTTGTAAAGTATTTTATTTATGCACACAGAAAAAAATTTTATATTTTTTGCAGAAATCCAATGAATGTTAACATCCCAGCAAAAAACTTTACTTACTGGTAGGCAAAAAAAGTATATGGGGATCTAAGTCGTAACTGCTTACAATTTGACTCGATAACTACTTATTTTTGTTTCAGAAGTCTTAAAAATAAGGGGTACCCCTTACAAATGTATTTACATTGTCACAGCAATTAACTAGTTATTATTTGGCTTACTTGCAGCTAAAAAATATGTAGTCAAATAAACAAATTAAAATTAAAAAAATTTTATACACATTATATTTGATTTATATTTTTTAAATACTTTTTTTTTGGACCCAGCTAGGATACGAACCTGTGCTCGTTTAGGTTTGTAGACAAGTACTTTACCCACTCATGTTGACTGAAAAAGTGGTTGTCTACTTAATTCTACAACAAATTATAAATATTTTCAAATAATGAGAAAACTATGTACTAATTTTATTAAACACTTAAGTATAAGTAGTATTTCTCATTTGAAACATAGTATAGGTCTTTTTGCCCACTTCTTAAAAATGGGCTAAAAAGTCCCATTCAGCGATGGCATAGTGGTCAGAAATGTTGTACAATAATATTTGCAATAACATTTTATTATAAGTCTTCAAAGGCAGCCAAGCTCCAGTGTGAACTTGAACGCCAGAAATCATTCAAATCTTAAAGTGTCTTTAAGGGTTAATTTGGTACTGATTCACAATTAGCACTGGGCATAAAAAATCTTGTAAGCCTTACGTTTAAGGCAGGCGGAGGCGATGTGTAGCTGTGAGCCACGACGTTTGCCGACTTCTTTTCGGCTATTTTTTAATTTTACATGTACACAGACAACAATTTATATGTACACAACACAAACAATCAAAATAAACAACAAGAAGAGCACAATAGTCATTTGTACCTATCAATACTTCAATTAAACACCAACACACTTAAACAACAAATTTTTTCTTATCTATATAGTTTTTTCTTTGCCTGGCTCTGGTTTAAGATATAAGTTGCGTTCAGTACTTTTCTGTAAAACATCATGGGGAACATCTTTGCAGAATATTTCAACAAAGGACAAAAATACCTATACAACGAAGAGCTAGGAGGTTAAAATGTTCCACAAAAAGTTCCTCGTGGTGTTTTACATTAAAGTGGTGAACATATTCTATATATTAAACGTAATGTTGACAAGATTTCTTGTGCCGAATCACTATAACTATGTGCAAAAGCGGAGAATTTTAATTCTCCCTAATCAGCTATTACGTAATGCTCCATGGGGATTGAAAGAATTGTTACGGACTAGATAATTTATACTGCAAGTTTTGTAAAAAGCGTTATGAAGCGGGATATAAAAACTGCGAGAATAGCGTTATTTAATATTTGAATATCCTTTTGTTATATTTTTGTTTCTCAGGGGAGCGTGCGTGAGCAATAACAAACAAAATCGTTCATAAACGTGCACAAAACGTCCATGCTCGAGATCGTGCTTGATCGTTGGTGAAAAGTTATTATAACTCTTTCATTACGATCATCCCTATTGTTAAAAGCTATTTTATTACTCATACGCTTTCGATAATTTTTATACGATTTACATAAATAGCAAATATTCTTACAATTTACACCTCAACACATTGTGTTATATCTTTTTTTTTCTCATTAAACACACACACCGTGATACAATTTATTTTTTGTTTTATAAAAGAGTATAAATTTCGTTACATAAAAGTAATTTAATACGTGTTTTCTTTGTGGCTGTCGGTTTAAAACAAAAAAAAATTAAATACGATTTTATTTTTTTCTTGGTTTTACACTCAATTCGATACAAGATGAAAATAATTTAATGATAAAAGGTTTGTAAAGAGTTGATATTAAGAAGAATTTAAACAAAAAGTACAACAATTTATAGTATTATTTTATGTTGGCGTTATACTCGTATGTATGAACATTATTTACCCTTTCATTTCCATTTCTGTTAAGTATTAAGTTACTAAAATCCTTGCGTAAGTTTATTTCTTAATATGGGAAAATATAAATTTATACTATATGTGTTAAATTAAAAATAATGTGTTTTTGCAAATAGTCGATAAACGTTAAATACGATATCAATTGTCAATACCAGTTTTTAGGTGGAACAATGAAATTTTTGTGTTTTTTAACAAGTGTGTGATTGTAGGCAAACGAAAGTGAAAGGATTTGTTTGCACTCTAAAATAATGAAAAATTCACAAAACGGAATTTCTAATAATTTTTCTGTTGGAGAAATAAAATTTATTCAAAACAAGAAAAAATGTATTTTTAATGAATTTCATGTAATTTAATTTTTCTTTATTAAACTCCCTGGTTGAGTAAATCTTTACACTTGTATCGTTTTTTGTACTTTTTTGCCAAAATCTTTGATTTATTTATTTTCCATTTAAATCACGTATTTTCACTGTTTCTTTATCTCTGTGTATGCGATTCGTGCTCATTTGTACATTTCTCACAAAATGACATTTATTACCACCATTGGGTGTTTATTTAATTTATGTTCTTAAAATACCCTCGAATAAATGTTGCCATTATTATAAGAAATAATAAAAAAATATAAGTCGATTTAAGTAAGTCGCATGCCTTTTTAATTTCTTTTTTGAAGTATGTATCTAGTTTAAAAACTTAATACAAACACGTTCTTTTTGTGGCAGTAGATCAGCCACGTCATAGAAAAAACTAAATTTTATTTTCAGTAAAGAAATTCAGTTAATTACGCCGCTACACAAAAAAAGGTGGACTGGACTGTATGTGCATTTGACCAGACTGAGTCCAAGTTCGACGTCTCTTTGGCTCGTACGATAAGTAATCACAGTGATAATTAATCAGTGATAATTTATCAAGGTTAAAATTAATCACAATTTTTGCATATAAAGGCCCTAATTGTGTAAATCACGTCAATTTCAAATATTTTATAAATTTGTTTTATTTCCCATACAAATTTTAAAATATTTGAAAGATAAAGCAACGCTTTGATTTCTATACGTTTGTTTGGTGAAGAATTTGTATGGAAAACAAAAACAAATATTCAAAAATTTTTCAAATTTATTGTTCACTTCGGTGATGTGATTTACACAATTAGGGCCACAATGTTTAACAGTGATAATTTATCACGGTGCTAAGTTGTCAAACTAATAGTTCGTTACTGTGATAATATATCAGCGTGATAAACTGTTGTATAAAAAAATTTTTCTGATAATTTATCACAGCGATAATTAGTCACAGTGATAACTTATCACAGAGATAATTCTTACAGTGATAATTTATCACAGTGATAATTCATCACCGTGATAATTTATCATATAAATTGATTTATAATTTATCGTGACAATTTATCACAGCGATAATCGGCCTTATTGTGAAAGGCGTTGACGTAAACGCCTATGTCGTTTTTTTGTAATAGATTAAAGTAATACATAACCCGCGTTCTTTAATCTACTACAGAAAACGACTTAGGCGTTTACGCCAACGCCTTACATAATCAGGCCCTATATATCACAGTGATAGTATATCACAGCGGTAGCTAATCACATTGAAAATTTATCACAGTAATAATGTATCGCATAGAAATTTTAGTGATAATTTATCACAGTTATCACTGATAATTTGTCGCGGTTAAAATTTATCACAATTTTTATATAGAATATTTTTCGCAGTGATAATTTAACACGGAGATAATTTGTCACACTAATAGTTTATCACCATATAATTTACACCATGTAATTTTGACAATTAGCTGTATCTTTGATCCGTAAGAGACAAACTCCTGAAATTTTCATAGTTAGTGAGGCATTTTAAAGGCAACAATTGCGAATGATAAAACACAAACATACATACTTAAAATTAAAGGGTATTCTATCAGGTAATGTAAATTTGTAATTAAGCTAATCTTATGAACACTTGAAAGAAACAAAATTAATATTGTACTTAAAGCCGAAAAGAAATCGCCAAAATGGGAAAAACGCTAAAACAAACAAAAAACACCAAAACGAAAAAAATCTATAAAACAAAAAAAAAACGCCAAAGCCTTAAATAAAAAAAAAAAAATCCAAAACGACAAAATTTAAAAATGAAAACAGCACTAAAACGAAAAAAGCACCAAAACTAAAACAATCGCTACAACTAAAAAATCGCCAAAACTAAAAAGTTGCCAAAAATCCTTAAATAAAAAAATAACACAATGAAAAACAATCGCCAAAACTACA
Organism: Panzeria rudis; assembly: GCA_956483635.1. Lineage (NCBI taxonomy): Eukaryota > Metazoa > Arthropoda > Insecta > Diptera > Tachinidae > Panzeria > Panzeria rudis. The sequence continues at coordinate 167,007,917 of OY101448.1, forward strand.
AAAATCGCCAAAACTAAAAAATCGCAAAAAAAAACAACAAAATCCTGAAATAAAAAAATAGCAAAACGAAAAAAATCGTCAAAACGAAAACTGCACTGAAACGAAAAAAGAACAAAAACGAAAACAGTCGCTAAAACTACAAAAATCGCCAAAACTAAAAAAAATTTTACACTAAAAAAATCGCAAAAAACGAAAAGAATCACCAAAACGAAAAAAAAATCGCAAAAATGAAAAAAGCTAAAACAAACAACAAAAAAACACAAACACGAAAAAATCGCCAAAATTAAAAAAAATCACAAGGAACCAAAAAATTCATCAAAACAAAAAATCCTAAATCGTAAAAATAAGCTAAAATTAAAAAGTCCCCAAAGCCAAACAAAATTTGCCAAAACGAAAAAATTTATATATGTAATGGTACTCGTACGGAACTGTTCATGTGCGAGAATTTATTTCTGTTTAATGGTCACTTCAAAGATCAGCCAAATCTAAAAGTGTTTGTTCATCAAATCACAAATCAAGCAGCCAATTTTTTTTTGTCCCCTTTCTCGCCAGTCAAGTGACAGACCACTACAAAAGCTTTGAACTACTACTACGTCAGTGCAATATACGCAAATGTTAATGTAAAATAAATATTGAAAATATTCATGTGAGCATATTTGCCCAACAATATCCTGCCTCTTCAGAAAAAACGAATGGCTACAGATGGCCTTAAGCATTTTTTTAATTCGACTTTTTTCCTATTGAGCAGCTTTTTTATTGCCATAATCACAATATTCTGCAATATTATTTACATTTTTACTTGAAGCTAAAGAATGTCAATTATTGAGAGAAAAAAAATGTCGAGTAAAAAAGCAAATAAAATTAATATAGAAGCGCTGTGCAGTTTACATATGTAAGTATGTATAAGTGTAAGTGTATATATGTTTGTAGCAGCTATTTATTGACCCAGTAAAAAATTGCTGCAAAAAAAAACAGGTTCTTACGCCGCGTTGTTAAAAAATGTGAGGCGAAAAAAAAACCCTGTCGAATTGGAATAGATTTCATATAACGACTACTTTCTACGGCAAGTTCTGTTATCAAATTGTATGGAAAAACTTGTCACGACTCAGTACTGTTTCATCATTTAGTTTTGCTAAAATAATGCCTAAAAACATGCAACGTCTCTGTGAACTGTTTTTATTTAACACACTCATACACAAATATATTCATACATAAACAGGAGAGTATTTTAAACGTACATTTACATCCCAGCGGTAAATAGAAGGAGTACGGATGCCTTCTAGAAGGCCTTTGTACCCCTTCTTTTAGATGTACAAGGCCTGCTCACTCCATTCCATACTCATATCTTTTTTATACATGTTGTCATTACGGAAAAGGCCTTCCCTTTGCTAGTTCTGGAAGGCCTGAAAAAGGTAATTTTGAAGGGTTTCTAAGGAAGGTCTTTAAAAAAGCCAATGGAGGTAAATTTTTTTTAGTCGGTATTTTTATAGCGGCTTTTTAATTTTTTTATTAATGTGATTTTTTATTTCGAACTATTTCTTTTCATCTAAAGTAGTTTTTATACGAACGTATTGATTAAGAAGGAATTGGATGTGAATAGCTTTCCCGGCATAAGTATAAGTTAATCAGCTCCATCATAAACGTCATAATTGTAGAATGTATGATGTCTCTTGTACGTAAATTTCAGCTTTATATACAAATTACTTGCTAAAAAAGAATATGAGAATGTTTGTTATTCATAAAGTACATTTTTTGCTATGCTACTCCTTCTCTTCTCCCTTCTCATAGAAGCGAATATGAAATATATATCTTATCTTTTACAAAGATAAGCCGTGGGCTTCTGTGACGCATTCATTAGTAGTTAGATAAGAGTGTTAATTGAATAAAAAAATATGTCTAAGCAGGCCTTTAATAAGGCCTGTGGTGAGAAGGTCTTCTGAGTTTTCCTGCTGAGATAATATCTTAGTGGTAAAAGTTAACAGGACTTCTTCAAGCCATGTAAGACGTTATATTTTATTATAACTAAAAATGTTTCCATTGATTAAAAGTAGATGACATTCAACTCTTGACTACCAACCGCCGACTTTGGTCGAGTGATCTAAGCGGTAAAGAACTCTGATGAGATTCGCGGAAGCTATCGAAACGTCAGTTCAACCCCACGCGCAGTCAAAATTTTCTTTGTCTACATGCTTCACATTTATCTCTAAATAAAAATATAATTTAATTGAAAAATTAAATTAAAACCGAACACAAGCCAAAAATAATTAAATTTCCTTGAATATAAACCCATACAGTTCGATTAAACTCATAACTTTATTTAAAATGTTTCCTTTTACTAATTCTTCTGATACACATGACAAACTGCCCTCTTGTAGAAGGGAAGGTAGAAGTAGTATTTTCTTTTTTATTTTTCGTTCGACACAAATTCCACATTCCATTCTTTAAGCCGCCCTGCTTAAAGAATGGAAGAAGTATTGTATTTTTAGATTAAAAAATAAAAAAATGTGCCTTGGAAATAACAATAATTCTCGTATTCTCGACATCACACATGCTGATATTATGTCGGAGCTTATTAACTTATTATTGCTCCGTCGGAACTTCATCATGTCCAATTCAATGTATAAAAAATTAGTTTGGATGAAAAGAAATAGTTCGAAATAAAAATACTGAAATAGAAAAAAAAAACAAATTACCACCATTTGCTTTTTGACAGACCTTTCTCTGCATTGGGAAGCGACTGTGGAAGGCCTACGCCGCAATGACAGCATGGGTAAAAATGAAATGAGTATGAAATGCGGACTAGAAGGCCTTATGTTTGCTAAACAGGCCTTCTAGAAAGCCTCTTTACTCCTGCATTTTACCGCTGCGATATAGCAGAGATCCGTGCACACACACACACACACACACACACACTCATATAATATTTTGTGCAAAATTGTCAATTTTAATATTATTGAATTCCTAAGAGACATAAAAGGGATATTCACATAAAAACAAACACACATGTAACAAACGAGAAGATACACAAATACACTCTTGTACATTCATAGAAGAGTTTATTTAATGAAATTCTCTTGTTGCATCGAGATATTTATGAATTATGAATCCCATATATTTGTTGGCTTTTTTTTTGCTGCTGCCGGGGCTTGAACAAATATTCCCTTGTCTGAATCCAAGGAGCATGTGGAGAAATCTGCATGTGAATATTTATGTAAAATTCATTTAATTTAAGAAAAAAAACTGATAATAACACAGAATGAAAAAAAATAAATGTAAATGTGTATAAATGCAGTTGGCATAATTTCTGTATTCACACAATATGAATATGAAATGTTTAATTTTCCGAGAGACTTGACTCATCGGTGAGGGTGGCCTCTTGATATGGTCTAGTGTATTGTGTGTTGAACTTTTGGGGTTTTCATATGACACAATTTATGAAAATGTCATAGACTATACAATTTTAAATTGCAATTGTCATTTGACTTGGAAGGGATTAAAGTAAGGGAAATGTAAAAATGTTTGCAAATGAGTGTGTATTAATGTATGAGTGTGTGTGTATGTATGAAAATGGATGTTTGTTTATTAAAATAAACATTTATAGTTACAGATATGAATTTAACTAGCACTATGGCTGAAAAAGTATCTTTAGAGAAGAATAGGCAATATCTGAAATGTATTTTAAAAATAAAGTTTTTCAAATTGAGCTTTTTTACAATTTCCTGGTTATCAACCTTTAAAAATATGTTCTTAAAATTTTTTCAAAATTTTTACTCGAATTATATTAACAGAATAATTCATTAAAAAAAACCCCAACTACAAAACAGGTATATATTAAAACCTCTAACTATGTAATAGTTGTTATTTACTACGTTTGAGCGTGACCACTGGTCACCTTTCTAAGCACAATATTAAGCCCGAAATCTTAACATTTTAGTTAGAAAGAACTAGACATGATACAATATTGCAATTATTATGGGAAATATTAACGTTAATTAGTTCTACAGTCTGCATGGCAGACGTTGTTATGTCCTTTTCGGAAACTTCAACACTCCCCTGTCCATCGGCACTGTTTGTTTTGAGGAATTTAAGTTTTATGTAATCATGTACTTTAAAAAAGGAAGTCTGAATCTGGAGATATTTAATAAGTTGCAGGAAAAAAAGTGTTAGAATTTTTAAAATTTTGATAGTATAATGTTCATGAAAAATCAAAAATGCAAAACAAATGTCCGCACTCTATACACATAAAGCCAAAATCGAAGCACACAATTTAGTGAACTATTTAACCAAATCGGTTAAACCATTCTTTGATCTTGCTAATAAAAGTCGTTTAACCTGCTTGATTTTTTATATAATTGTTTATTTCGAAAGCCAGAGTGAAACCAAACAATTAATTGCTTATGAACGTCATTATCAAATGTACCAAAATTTAGCCTAATAAATTAAGAACCAAAAAAATATGTTTTAGAACAGCAGATATATTGGAGTGAGGTACTCAGCCTATATATTACTGAATTCATTCTTGCGCTCAGGCCTTAACAAATTGTTTTTAGAAAGTACATCAAAAATAGTGGCGCAGAACATACATACGTATTCTACTATTTGAAAAAATTTATCAGATATTTTATTAATTACTTTTTCAAAAAAAATATATATTTTAGTTATTTTTTAGGGAATTGCTAAAATTTAAGTTTTTCAAATTTATAATCGCACTATTTCCCAAAATTAATATTTTACTTATGCAACAAAATTTTAATTGTTTTATAAAAACACATTGAATTCGGTCACTGAGCAGTATTAGCTAGCTCCTATGCGCATTTAACTGGCACTTAATGTAGATCGTAAGTGAACCTTTACCCAAAAATCTCATCGAAAAGCCAAAGATATTGTAGCAAACTTTTATTTAAATAAACAAGAATCACTGAGTTGCTATTCAAGCTTTGATATTTAAGCTTCTCATTTATTTAAATAAAAGTTTGTCACAATATCTTTAGCCTTTCTATGAGATTTTTGGGTAAAGTTTCTCTGACGATCTGCATTTAGCCCCAGTGAAATGCACATAGGAACTAGCTAACACCCCTCAGTGATCAATTTTAATGTCTTTTTGTAAAACAATTAATATTTTACTGTATAATTAAAATATTGATTTGGGGAAATATGTTGTGCGATTGTAAATTTAAAAAACTTGAAAAAATATTTGTTGTGGCTACCCAGTCTATATGCCTATATTTCATTAGTGCTTCGGCCAAATAATTAGTAGATGCTCAGCGACTATGTTTAAAAAGCGTTCAACCTCGTGTGATTATAGAAAATACCTCAAAGAAGATTTAAGATGTACAAAAATATAAACACTGTAAACATACTAAGAAAGAGTAACGTTCAATACACAAAATTGCGAAGAGTTGTTGAAAAAATTCACTCTATAAATGTTCAAAATATTTATTTGATAGATGTATAGACATAGAAAAATGCATTACGGCATTCATGACTCATATCAGGAATACAACGAAAACTGACATCGACCTTATGTCAAACGTCATCATAGAATAACGGCCCATTTCACAATGTACGATTAAAAGTTAACGTGGACTTTAACGGCAAGTTTTTAATGCCGAAATTTCCATTGAAGTTCGTGTAAATTCTTAATCGTACATTGTGAAAAGGACCATAAGTGTCAAAAATAATTAAATTATAATATCATAAATTACTTTTTCCACAAACTCATATATTTGTGATTACGTAAAGCTATTTACAATTTTTGCATACTTTTCAATTATATACACATATATACAATTTGTTATATAAATCCAAGCCATAGTTTTTTATATTTATAATAATATTACATACTCGTATATACATATGTACGTATTCATTTTCTTGTTCGAGGTAGATGTAGATCTTATTGCTACTCCTTGCTCCTTCTCAATGTATTTCTTATCCAGCTGTTGTTATTATTATTATTGTTACTGCTGTCATTTTGTATCATTTATATGGCCAGCTTACTATATATGTACATTTATGTGGGTATTACTTGTTGTCTTTGTGTAATTTTATTCATTCTTTTATTGTTTTTTTTTTTTGTTTCTTTCTATTTACTTGCTGAAGTGTTTCTCTGTTTTCTTTTCACTTCATTTTATTTGTTTTCTCGATTTATCCATTGACATGATTTGTGTCAGTTTTATTGCCACTATGATGATTGTATAAGTCTTTGACGAATCGTCTCCGTGTATGGGTGTATAAGACTGGTGGATAACTATTTCCCAGCAAAGAAATTAACTTGTTGCCTTACTTGGTCAATTTCAATTACATTGAATTTCAAATTTAAAATTACATGTAATTCTAATGTACATTTCTTAATTACAATTACAAAAACGTAATTGTAGTTAATTTGAATTTTTTAAATAACAATTACAATTACATTAAATTGTAACTGATGTTTTTTTAACTACAACGAAATATAATTGTAATTGAAAATTTTTAATTAAAATGACAAGTAATTGTGTTTAGCAATTACACTATCACTAAATATAATTGCTAATGTCAAGTCTATTTGTTAGCCATTTGGCGGAATATTATCATTAATCTCTTTCAAATGTCAAACGTTTTGTGGTAATCGGAAAATAACTTGAGAAACATAGCATTCTCAACTTCAAAGGGAAAATGTTTTCAAGCTAAAAAAATACAAGTTATTCTTGAACATTGTTCTCAACTATTTTTAAATTGAGGAATGTGTGTACCGGTATTTACTGATGAAGCAAGCCATCATATTTTAAGCGATTGGGCTTGTGTTTTTTTGTTGGGTGTGTGTTTGTGTATGTGTGTGTGTATGTGTGAAACAAGGAAACCATCAACAATAGAATCAGAAATACAAAAACTTGCTATACAATAATTTTCTATATTTTTCAATCATTCATTCACCTACACTGCTTAGTTTCTCCCTCTTTACATTTCTTTTGCAATATCGGAAGCTACTCCACCAGTAAGACATTTCTATAGATTTCTTTTTTAATATCGGAAGCTACTCAACCCGTAAGACCAATTGTACATTTTCAAGGAAAATATTATTATGTTCCCATTTTTAACCAACTTTTTAAAATGAGAAGGAGATCAATTCGTTTTGTATTTTTTTAAAGTGCGATCCGTCAGAACTCTGCCATATAAAAACCGATTTTGGATTTTTTTTCTTTATATGAAAGGATGTTGAAAAGTGAAAAGTAAAACTTTGCACACACATAAAGTTCCCGTTACAATATTACACTATAATAAAAAAAGTCCATGGAAACGGCACACATTTAGTTATCGTGGCAATATAACATAATGGCTAGCTATACACTCAAACAATTTTGCTTCGTAAAACCAATAAAACAAAATTTATTCGATTTTTTTCATTAATCCAATGACAATTTCACAAATCCAATGCAAATTTCATAAATATTATGAAAGAATTTCATTGTTTGAATGTAGGATGAGAAGAAAGCAAAAACAGCAACTGAGTTCAGTCTTATTACAACAGTGCATGAGAGAAGAAGTGACGACGCCGCGAACTACTTGTGAATTAACTTTGAACTATTGAAATATTATTTACTTTTCTTTTATAAAAACTTATTAAAATCTTTAATAAAACTAATATTAAATCGAAATAAAAGAAACTCCACATGAATGACAATTTCATAAATCCAATAAAAGCTTCATTAAAATTCAATCAATGAAAATTTCAATAAAATTCAACCAAAAACATTACTTAACAATATAAATGAAATGTTTCATTGAATTTATGAAATCGTCATTCAACCTATGAAATTTATTCACAATATTAATGAAATTTTCATTGAATTTGTGAAATTGTCATTGGATTAATTAAAAAAATCTAATGAAATTTGTTTCATCGGTTTTATGAAGCAAAATTCTTTCAGTGCGTATTTGCACGAGAACTAAATGCGTGTACGAACATTATGATCCCGAAAGTGTGTGTATGCCGCCACGCCCAAAAGAAATATATATTTTTTCCACTACTTCTACTTAACCGATTCTTAAGAAACTTCGCACACAAACATTAAATTCCTGCGACAATACAATATTATGATAAGAAAAGTAAAGACTTATTATAAAAAAATTATAATAAAAGAAATACTTTATTTAAATTTGTTTTGTATAGGTATTTGATCAATGAGATCTTAGTATTATTAAAAACTACCGACATTATGTACAAGCTGAGTTACGAATTGTTGGCATATCACCTTTTCCAAGTTATAAATTTAAACAAATGGCAGCCGTGTTTGAAAACATTTCTAGATGGTTTTTGCAGTGTTTAAATATCTTAAGTCGAAGTAGCAAAAGTCGTAAAATTTTTACTTTTCACTGTTTTGGCTTTTTCCAACTGTTTGAAATGAATCAATGCTTTTGCAGAAGCAGAAAACGATTTATGAACAATTGCGCAGCATTTTCAACAGTCGACGATTTGAAAAGTTTGAATTTTTTTCTTTTGCTTTTTGTTAGCATCGCAAGTAAAAGCACAAACAATGTCTTTGCTTTTGGAGGCTGTCAGCTGTCGCAAAGAGTCACAGTCGAAGAAGCAAAACCGCTTGCTTTTAGAAGTTTTCCGTAGGTTCAGTGAATTATTTTGTGTTATTTTAGGTTTTTTGTTTTTGTTGTTTTTGCACGCAAGACAAGAAGCAGAAATAAAAAGGACTTGACTGCGATTGCTTACAAGTTCTAAATGCAAGTTTTTGCTTCTTCGACTGTGATTGTTTCCGACTTGCAAAAGCATATCGATTGCTTCTGCTTTTACTTGCGATACTAACCAAAAGCAAAAGAAAAACTAATTGAAACTTTTCAAAGCGTCGACTGTTGAAAGTGCTGCGCAATTGGTCATAAATGGTTTTGTGATTTTGCATTGACTGAAACTGCTGTATTTTTCAAATGCATAAGCAGAAGCAAAATGAAATGAAATGAAAATATCTGCCGTGTTCTAAACACTGTTTTTTTTTTAATAAATTCACAAATATGTATGTAATTACTTGTTGACGCATAAATTTATTTTTATTTTGTGATTTTTTTTGGGAAAAATTATAATGTTTGGCAACTCTGCACCCTATTACTAAATAACTCTTCGGTTGCTGTTTTTGCAAAAACTTATAAAATGATAAATGTTGCATACTTTTGTGTGATATTTCTCTAGGATTTTTTTTTCAAATTTTTTTATTATTGTTGTTATATCTGCTGCCAGTTTATAAATTATTTTTCCTGCTTTTTATTCGTTTTGGATTTTAGAGATTTTTTGCTGCAAAATTTTTCTGTCTTTAAACGCACAAGACAAAGGAAAATATTATTTATTTCTTAGTTGTGTTTTGTTGCTAGAGTTTGATTTGTCAAAAACTGTATTGTTCTTGTTCGTTTTTTTATAAATTTATGCATAATCGTATCATTTGTTTGTGGGAGGATAAGAAAGTTTTTGTTTGTGTATTGTGAAATAATTTTTTTTTCGACATTTTACTGATTTCCTTCTTACATTTAAGATTTTCCATTTGTTTTTACCTCATTCTCATGTCACTTTGTCAAACAATGTATTTTCCATTTTTCAGTTTTATTTTTTTACTGTTAGCACACATACATTTGCATAAAAAAAATTCTAATATATGCTTGTATGAATGTATGCATGTTTGTATTCAGGAATGGATATAAGCTTAATTTTAACTTGACTTTTACTTGTCTGATTATTTTGCCTTTTATGTTTTTGATTGTCGTAATGTCGACATTAATATTCTTTAGTTTCCCCCTTAATTTTTAAGTGTATGTGTGAGTTTTTCCTTCTTTATATACATATGTACATATATCTCTTCACATTATAACAATATTAAGGAAGTATTGTGAATTTGTCTTATACAAATGGCAACAAATAAAAAATTAAATATGTATTTAAATTATTCATTTAAAAAAATTTAAATAAAAATTTTAATATTAAAAATTGCATTAATTTTTTATATTTTTAAAAATTCCATTTTATATTGTTAAGAGCAAAACCTTTCCATCTCCTCTCTCTCTCTCTCTCGAAACTTATTTCTTTAAGATATAAATTTTATTGAAAAGTATTTTTTTGACAGATAAAACGTTAATATTGTCAAAACTTTGTAACACATTTTAGTTTTAAAACTCCCAGATAAAGGGAAGTTTTAAAACAGCTAAAACTGGCTTAGTTATAAAAAACGACAGAAATAAGCCAGCGGGAAATTTATGTCAATTGTCCTGTACGTACACGTCACATAACTGGTGAAAATAGAAGTTGTACTGTACACACCTTGAGCGCCAACAAGATACAATTGAACATAACAAAAATAAGTAAATCATTTTGTACGATCCAAGCTTTCAACCGGTAGCCCCACAGATGACGTGCTCTCACAGAGGATTGAAAAATGATGTTCTTGATTAGAGGTCTGATTCTGTGTCCGATTACACAGTAACACTGAAAAAATAACATGATTCGTACGAGTGATTCTGGCAGAGGCCACAAAAAAATACATACGTTTATCGGCGATTTGTAAATTTGGCGGTCACTTAGGCCATTTTATGAATATGTATGTCGAAAAATTCCACATACATATTTATGAAATAACGTGTACTTTTAATTTCCCCTTTTTCCCGGGAAAACCTCAAAAATCTCCCGGGGACTATCAGGCAGACTTTTGCCGAAAATTCCCGATTCCCAAACAATATATAACATCCCAGCAAAAACTAGTGCTTCGCGATAAGCAGGTTTGTTGGTGAAGCTTACAAACATGCTTACGTATTGCATGATATATGTTCGCGATGTCCCACTTTGGAGCATTTCTTGTTGAACGCTTATTTTACCGCATTGAGTATATAATAAAATCATACTATTGTTTTGTCTTTTTAGGCTCGTAACTCATCGTCATTCTTCGTAAAATGTATATTTTATAATCTCTGCCTTACAGTAGCGCTTCCTTGAATGCACCACTGTAAGTGAATGTGCAAAAATTAAGCATTTCTTGCCATACATTATTGCTTTTATTCAGGCAATACATTTGTCGCTACTGTGAAGCGCATTTGTATAACATGAAAAATGTGTACTGCTTCCAAAATTTCGATTATTTTTTGCTGGGATGTGTTCAGCACGCTTATGTAAAACACTGCGAGGAACATTTTAACCTTCTAACTCTTCCTTGAGTGGACCTTTTTGTCTTTTTCGTAGGAAAGGGGCAAAAAACAGCCCTTCAGCGGCGATATAGCGTACTGAAATAATATACAAAAATATTTAACATAAAATTTTACTAAAAGTGATCATTCAAAACTTAAGGGTTAATTTCGTGCTTATTCAAACTTAGTACTAGGCATAGGAAATCTTGTAAGTTTTACGTTTTAGGTATAAGATGTGTTCAGCACTTTTATGTGAAATTTCACGGAAAACATTTTCGTGAAACTTGTTAACCCTTAGATGTTTTTGAAAACTTATAGTAGAATATTTTGGTAAATAAATTTGTAAAATATTTTCGCCCGCTATATCGCCGCTGAGGGTAAGTTTTTGGCCTCTTATTTAAGAAAGGTACAAAAAGACCCATACAAAGAAGTGTTAGAGGGTTAAAATGTTCTAGAAAAATGTTACTCGTGCTGTTTTACATAGAAGTACTGAAGGTATTTTATAGCTAAAACGAAAGGCTTACAAGATTTCCTAGGCAGAGTCACAACAACTATGTGCAAAATGGCGGGAAACTTAACTGCCCCTACAATGAATCGCAGATGTAAACTTCGAAAGCGCCAATACACGTGTATATATTTTTTTACCACCAAAATTAATTGTTAGAACCTTGTAATTTTGAAATAAAATTTGATTTTGTTGTCTATTGTTATTAGAGAGGTCTCCATCGGGAGTACACGTAATATTCAGTATTTTTAGATGCATTATGATGGTTGCTAGTTTCACACTTTTAAAGGCACCTTCAATTTCTAGGTATGCCACCACAAATACCTTGTGCTCAATCGATTTCTTAACAAAACCAACAGCCTTGTTGGGTACAGGTTGAACTGATTTACCTGTGAAGGCATGCTGATAGCCTTGTCGGATTTACCTTCATTATTGGATGAAGATCTATCATATATTATAAGGTGTTAAGATGAAAGGATCACTTAATACTTAAATCATCCCAAGTGATACTGGCTCTAAATTTTTGTGAAAAAAATTAAATATGCCGGCAATATGCAAAGTTAGGATAACTGTTGGAAGTGAACTGGGTCTTAAGGAGTTCACTGAATACTTTGAGTAATTTTAGTGTTGAGTCACGACAACAAGATACAGTGGTTTTTAATGACCAATTGTATGGAATAACTTGTTAACACCCTATTCAATTTCATCACTTGTGCAAAGTTCCTGCCAAGTTTTGGTTATGCCTGCACGCCCGTAAAATTGTTGTGATTTATATGCATAAACTTTTCTTAAGTAGGGTGTACAAACGTTTAACTCAGACTTAAGTATGACTGTGCATATCGAAATTAGTGAAATGTTTCATAACGAAAAAATTATTATTTATTCGAATATAATGAATGTTATTTAAAAATATTTTGAATTTTATTATAAAACTCATTCATTTAAAAACTTCTTTTAAATGCATACAATTTTAAGTTCAATTACACTTAAAACACTCGGAAAAAATATTCTAGCAATAATTTGCATTAATTTAACTAACAATTGTGTCTATTTTTTTTGTCTACTTTTAGTCCTCAGTATTGATAAAAACTGAAATTGATACCACACTATCAATAGCCAGTAATACCGGTGGCGGTTCTGGCGGTGGAGGTGGTATAGTAACAGCATCTTCCACATTAGCTTCAACAACCACCGCTTCATCTTCAGCCGCAGCAGCGGCTGGTAATAATAATCTATCCTCAAGCCAAAGTCAAGCCATAAATGGCACTACAAATACACTCGCTACCGCAGGCGGTACAGCTACAGATGCCAATAGTAATAATAGTAATAACAATACTAACAACAATATTAGCACAACGAATGGCATCTCAACTTCCAATGGCGAATTAATAACACCTACTCAGCAACAGCAACAACAACAACAACAACAGTTAATAGCCGCCATTAGTCAACACCAGCAACAGCAGCATCAACAGCAAACAACTGCTGGCACAGCCGTTGCAGCCACCTCCGTTACAGCAACTTCAGCTGCCACTGGCCTTTTGCCAGCCATAATGTCAACACAGCAACAACAACAACAACAACAACAAGGGATTGTAAATACCTCATCGATAATGACATCAATGGTGGGTGCTTTGGTTCCCTCATCGACAACAGCTCAAGTGATGGCAAATTTAAATGCTGCTGCAGCTGCTGGCATTATGACATCGGCTACACCAAATACACCGGTAGCAACTAGTCTATCAACTGCTCTAGTCCCTCTGCACCATCAACAGCAGCAACAGCAACAACAAAACACATGTACCACCATTGCAACACTAAATTCAAATGATGCCAAAAATACACCAAAACGTTTACACGTTTCGAATATACCCTTTCGTTTTCGTGATCCCGATCTAAGAGCCATGTTTGGGGTGAGTATTCATTTTGATTGTTTGTTAAGAAGTATTTATTTAGCAAATACACACTAATTGCATTGAGTGATTGATGTATTGTTCAAAACAAAAAAAAATTTGGTATAGAATGGTTTGTGCTGCTTAAAAGATTTTTGTGGAGAATATTAGCTGAAGGGAAACCAAAATAACAAAATGTTGGCCAAACTATTTTAAATAGTTTTTTTTGATGCAGAAATCAAAAAAATTTTCAAGTAGTAATCTTTTTAGCAACAAATTACGGTAAATGTGCTTAAAAGCTTTTTTAAGTAAAGCTTTAATATTGCTTCCCTCATGAGAAAGAAGAGTTCTAAATCAGGCCTGTTTGTATGCCATGCGAAATGAAAATGTTCGGATTTTATACTTCGATAGAACTAAAAGTTTTATTCAAATAAATTTTTAACGACATAAAATCTCTATTTAAAAAGAATTTTCATTGGTTGATTTAAAAATGTTTGTTATAATATTTGATTTTGCAAGAGCATACATACTTATATGAAAATATTTATTAAACAAAACTAAGGGTCAGTTTTTGAATACGAGATTAAAGATAACGGCCCTTTTCACAATGTACGATTAAGAGTTAACATAGACTTTAACGGAAACTTCGCCATACAAAACTTGCCGTTAAAGTCTACGTTAACTCTTAACCATACATTGTGAAAAGGGGCATAAAATTAATTTACTCTATTATTTATTTACTCTATTTATTCACTTTTTTAATTTTTGTCCCAGTTTAAGCGGCCAATTTTATTGGCTTAATCCTAAACTAGCGAAAACTAAAAAAATGTAAAATCAAGGAGTAAATACAGATATTTAATTTAATCTCCACTTTCGTATTCAATAAGTGGCTCTAAGTCTATTTCTTTTTTTTAATTACATGTTTAGCTAAATAAAATCTTAACTTAAATGAAAAATTTTTTTTATATGCATACATATTTAAATAAAAGCTTAATTAAGAAAACGCTTTTTAAAGCTTTATTTTATTTTAAAAAAATCAAAGAATCTTTAACGAACTCCTTAAAGCTTTGTTTTATTTATAGATATATCGTCACCTCTTTATTGATTTAGTTCATATGTCAAAAAGTCGGAATGGAGAAAAATGTCAAAGAATGTTAACATTAAGTTTTCTCAAAATAAACCCGATAGAAATTTTTCGGCAGAATCTTTTTGAACTTTCATAAATGTAGTTCGAATTTAATAAATTTTTACTGAAAGTAAATAATTTTATTTTGTGCTGCATTAGCCAATTTTTTTAATGTACATATTTTTAAAAAGTAGCTTTTTGTGCTGCATGTGTATACTAACTGCTGTGTATTGAGTAACTTGTTGTTGAGATGATGTTTAGCCTGTCAGTCCAGAGGTCGTCGTTTCGATTCCCGCCATAGACCCTGGGTGTTTTTCGGCAGACAAGCTGATCGCTTCGCGGGTTGTGTTTGTTCTTAAAAAATCATACTTACTAGAAGAGATATTTATTAGAAGAGATATTTACACGGAATAAAAAGTCAATATTGATGAAACTTGGTATTTTACTTGATTCCTGTTTTTTTTTGTTTATTTAAAAAATTCTTTTTTAAATGTACACCGAAATAAATCCATGCAACTATGTACGAAAACGGTCGTACATTTTACGAAATATTTCGTAATTTCGCAGCACGAAATTATTTCCTAATATATACCAAATGTACGAAAATAATTAAAAAATAAAAGTAATAAAAGTTTGGCTCCACCGGGGCACGAACTCGCAATCTTCATAATTCAAGACAAGTATTCTACCCACTGAGCAGGCTTCCTCTATTTTGTAAGAGCTAAAAACTAGTTTTATTTACTTACATCTGCAAAATATTTTAATTTATAAAAAATAATTTCAAATATGTTTTTTAACAAGGAAAAAGGCTTACGAAAGGGTTTCGCTACTTTAGTAAATTCCAAAAAAGATTGCCGATTTTTTTTTTCGTTATATGTACGAAGGTTTCGTATATTCTACGAAAAAAATTACTATGAAAGTTTTTTTTCGTAAAATGTTGCATGGATTATTTTCAGTGTATTGAAATTGTTGGTATCGGGCACAATGAATAGTTGATATCTCAGAAACCAGAAAGAATTTCGCGAAACAGGTTTCGGATTCTAAAAGAGGGTATTCAAAGTTCGGGGGGTCAAACCAATGATGAGGTGACGATATACATATATTTGTTTAACTTTGGTTATATCGAAATCGCCGAAAAGCTTTAAATTAAAAACTTTCTTACAAACATTTAAAAGTTGCGTTTCTTTAAGTGCACGAAGTTAACCAAACTTACACAAAAGCTTTCCTTTATAAAAATTTTAGGTCCAAAAGCCACAGAAAACCAAACTTACACAAAAGCTTTCCTTAGCAACAATTTTATAATGAAAAAAAGACTATTCGAATAAGTTATATTGAAGAAAGCTTTAGTATAAATTTGGGTACATAAATAAACATACATAACATATGCACGAAGTTATCCAGACTTGTTTTTATAAAAATTTTGTATTGAAAAAATCTCTCGCGTAAGCTTGGGTAGGTAACTTTGTGCAAGTGAAAAAACTCACCTAAATTTTTAAGTTTTGATAAATAGCACTGTACAATAAAATCAAATTTAAGTTATTTTTGTCCAACAATTGATTCTGGTAGACGTTAACAAAAAAAATGTATGCCTGTGTGTATCGATATTTTCAAAGTTTACATCTGAGATTCATTTAAGGCGGAATTAAATTTTCCCTCCTTTTGAACATACTTATACCTACTAAGCACAGGAAGCACGAGGAAAATTTTTCTAGAGCATTTTAAACCTCTAACTCTTTGTGTTATGGGTCTTTTTGACCCTTTCTTAAATAAGGGGCTAAAAACTACCCTTCAGCGGCGATATAGCGGGCTGGTATGTTCTACAAAAATATTCCTCGTGGTTTTTTACATGAAAGTGCTACGCACATATTATACCTTAAACATAAGACTTACAAGATTTCATATGCCAAGTACTAATTTTGCATGAGTACGAAATTAACCCTTAAGCTGAGTCTGTGAGTTGGGTGTACATGAGGACCTATAGCAGTATTTTATGGCGAATATTTTTGTAGAACATATTAGACCGCTATATCGCCGATAAAGGGGACTTTTTTATCCCTTTTTAAGAAAGAGAAAAAAATTCCCATATAACGAAGAGTTAGAGGGTTGAAATGTTCTACAAAAACGTTTCTCATATTGTTTCTCATAAAAGTGTTGAATACTTCTTAAACTTTAAACGTAAGGCTGACAAGGTTTTCTAACCCTAGTCACTAAAACTATGCACAAAAGCGGGTGAACTTTAACTGCACCTAAAATGAGTCCCAGATGTAATCTTTTTTGGTGCCCTCTGCCAGAATCAGTCGTTAGAACTATGTTATTTTTTGTGTTGTGCTGTGTAACAAGTGTATTTCTGTACGTGCACAAAATCAACCGAACTTAAGGGAAAGTTTTTTCAATACAAAATTTCTAGAAGGAAAAGAAGCTTTTCTGTAACTTTGGGTAATTTTAATTGATCAAAAATAAGAACTATTTTGTTTTCCTTAAATTTTTTGAGCAGCAACATTTAAATATTATAATTATTTGATTGTTTTTCTTAATGCAAAATTTTTGTTAACTGTATTTTACCTTAAACTTTTTCTAATTAAGTCTTTTTATATAAAATATTCAAATTAAACGCTAAACTAATTGTATAAATATTTTTCTTTCTTTTTTTTCATTTTTTAACATGCATCCTGCCAATCTCGTTATTGTTCTTAAAAATAATGCTTGAAATGAACTTGCTAAAACAATTTTGTTTGTCATTAAAAAAAAAAAAA
Source organism: Panzeria rudis (assembly GCA_956483635.1). Taxonomy (NCBI): domain Eukaryota; kingdom Metazoa; phylum Arthropoda; class Insecta; order Diptera; family Tachinidae; genus Panzeria; species Panzeria rudis. Next base: position 167,025,341 of record OY101448.1, read on the forward strand.
AAATTTAATGCAACATTTTTTATCAATGAAAATTGTTCATTTGGCTGTATGTCTGTCTCTGCCTAATCAACCACCCGCCCGCCTGACTGTCTGGTTGATAATTTCCTACGTTTGTTGGCTGCTGCTCACTGGTTGGCTGGCTGAAAACAATTTTTTTAAACAAAAAAAATATATATACAAAACATTTATTTTGTATATTCTATTTGATTGTGTATCTGTTGGCTGATATTTTGTTCTGTGACTGTGTGTTATTATGTTGCGATAACAATATTTGTTCCTTGTTTGGATGGGCTTTAGCAATTTGGCACCATTCTTGATGTAGAAATTATATTCAATGAACGTGGCAGCAAGGTAAGTTTTTTTTATTCTATGTTATGAAAACATAATTTTATTTAATTTTTTTCCTTTGTTATTGTTTAAGTTTTTCTGTTTGTTTTATTACCAACATTTAAAACCATATGAAAATTAATGAGTTTTTTCACTTGATAACAGAAAAACATGAAATAAAAAAACGTTGATAAAATGTGTGAAGACAAAAAAAAAATATTGTTTTATAGTAAATTAATTTAAATGGGGAAGAAAAGTTTGCCAACAAGAGCAATTTTTATGCAGAAATGATTTTAACAAAGATTTTTTTTTAATTTTAGATCGCTTATTTTTAAGTCAAGAGCTTATCATCGATACTATGTATGCCCTAAAAATAAGCAGGTGATAAAATAGATGGAGGTATAAAAAGAGAGTTACTAAACTAAAAAATTTTTGCTGATACCAATTTCCGAGATTAAATGTTTCATGCCAAGTGTTGTGAGTCTATTGAGTAATTCCATTTAGCCGGGAGTGACTATTTTACACACATTTTTTGTTATAAATCAAGAATGTAAAATTTTTTTACTTAAAAAAACGTTGCGGCTCGATAGGACATTAAGCTTAAAGTCGTTGGATAACACGTAGACACTGATAGAACACGATTTCTGCTTAGAATGGTCGTCAGAAACCTGCGACGGGTGTGACCTTAAAAATCTTGGTTTTAAAGAACTATGACAGTATAAATTCTGTAAAATTTTGGCTATAAGGCACACAATAATTTTGGTATAGATATCTTCTCAAAGTGTTTTTAATTGTATTGCGTATTTACTGTTTGACAAAAAGTTATTTTTCTTATAAAAAAACTATTTTTAAAATGAGATGGGTGTGACCGACGGGTGTGACCTAGTACGAAAATTAAAAAAATTCGAAGCAATACAACTTTTTATTGATTTAATTAATATAAATAACATAAAGATAAACTCATAAGAAAATAATAAGACATAAAATTATTTGCTATCCGTTCTATTATAGACAGCAGAATGCTCTAGCTGAATATCTTTTTAAAATCAATAAAAAGCAAAAAAAAGTATACTCATTTCAGAAATAAAGGTTTCTTATTAATAATTAGAAAGGGAATAAAAGAAAATCTGAAATAAATATTAAACATAAAAAGAGAGAGAGAGAGAGAGAGAGCGAAAGAGCAAAATGTTTCTTGTATGATAATTTAAAAGTGCCTCAAATTGATTAAAAAATAATAAATAGTGTATTTTTTTTCTATGATTGTCATTTTCTAAAAAACATCACTTAAAGTGAGAACTTTGTTTTTTTCCTTGCATAGGGCCGTTTTACGTGGAATCACTCTATTACACAACTATTATTTTTTTTAATTCCTTTTGCTGCGCCAGGTGTTGAACTACAATCATCTGTATGATGAGCAGATGCACTACTACTCTGCCAATAAGAGAATAGATGGCTCGTTTATATACGGTGGCATGCAATAACGAGAATGGACATTATTATTTTTTTTAATGTAATTAATTGTATGAAAAAATAATTCCTTCGACATCGACGAAAAGGCAGATAATTTTATTACACTGTGCAACACAAAAAATAACATGGTTCTAACAAATGTTTCTGGCAGAGGGCATCAAAAAAAATATGAACGTCTATTGGCGTTTTGAAAGTTTACATCTGGGATTCATTTTAGAGGGGACTCAAATTTTCCACCCTTTTGCACATAGTTACAGTGACTCGGCCTTACGCTTAAGGTGCACGATTTGTGGTGTTTTATGTAAAACACCACGAGAAAATTTTAATTCTAACCTCTAAATATTCGTTTTTTGCCCTTTCGTCCCTTTCTTAAAGAAGACGCAAAAAACACCGTTTCAGCTACGGTATAGTTAGTTGACATTTTCTACAAAAATATTTGTCATAAAACTCTTCAGTAAATCTTTAAAGGCACCTAAGGCTCCAGACTCAACATGAACGCCAGAACACATTCGAAACTTAAAATGTGTTTAAAATACTTATTCACAATTATTACTCGGCATAGGATATCTTGTAAGCTTTTTCGTTTAAGATATAAGATGTGCTCAGCACTTATGTAAAACACCACGATAAACATTTTTGTAAAACACTTCCGCCCGATATTTTAACCATAAAGGGCAATTTTTTACCATTTTTTAAGAAATGTATAGAAAGACTTATACAGGACAGAGTTAGAGGGTTAAAATATTGCACAAAAATGTTCCTGGTGGTGTTTTACATAAAAGTGCTGAACATATCTTATACATTAAACCTAAGCCTTTTAAGATTTCCTATGTCGACTCAATATACCTATGTATGGATGTGCAAGAGGTCGACATTTTACTCGCTCCATTTGTAAATATAGTTATATTAATTCAGAGGATTCAGAAGCTCTTGATTTTCTTGGTATGAAAATTGCAAGACGGTGTAAGAGATACAGACTTCCCCTCCATAATGCTTATACCGCCTATGTCCGATTGAATATGGAATATAACTGCCGCGTTTGGGACGGTGCTTCAAAATCGCTTTCAAAGTCGGGTTCTTTCAGTGATGACAAACGCTACTCCAAAACTTTTTTTGAAACTCAATGGAATTGAGGTATATTTTAATTGTTTTGGGAGGGAAAATGTCTATTCTTCCCCTCCCTTGGATACGCGTCTTATGGTTTTGCATGTCTCTGATCTAAAGCCATATTAACGATTCTAAAAAAAAATTATATTTCATATTCCTTTTGATCATTACAAGAACATTAATTTCTTATTGCCAAAGTCGAGTAATTATTAAAAAAAAACGCATTCTTTTACCTCAAGGAAAATTCAGTTGGCACTTTGAATTTCAGTCTTGTAAGAATCGTTAATCGATTGTCAGTAAACGTAAAATACTTATGTTAATTATAATCTGAAACAAATGAAAATTCTAATATAGATTACTATACAGATTGTGCAGTACACAAGCATGTCGATGATTTTTATCTATGTAAATATTTTATGTGCTAAGTACCACTGGCTCGAAATAAGCTTTACACTGTTTTTTAAAAAATAATAGTTTGTCTTCCCTTTTCTTTAGTCCCCATTGTGCAACTGTAAGGTACTCATACTTTTCTTTAAAACTCCTTTTTTAACTTTACCAAAAGAAAATATTTAATATACTTAGAAGATTGTTCTTATATATTTATTTATCCTTTGGTTTAATTGTGCAAAGTTCTTGTATCCTGTAGCATTTGCTGTGTTTACACTAAAAAATATTTTTAAAAATCCTTGTCTTGGAAATGCTCTGAAGTTTAAGAAAACTGTAGTCTCTACAGATGTTATTTTTATTATTCTTTTCCCTTCATCTATTTTACACTTAAACAGGATGTAAATTATTGTGTTGTAGTTTTTTCTTCTTTTCCTGTATATAAAATTTATGACTTTTTACAGGAGAAAAAAAATAGGAAAAAGGAAATTAAAACAATTTAAATATTGACATAATTGAGTTAAAATACATCTTTCAACAAGTAAATAATGTAAAAAAAAATTATTTAAATATTCATAAAGAAAGTTAATGAAAAAAAGAAGAAGAGAATCAGAAAAAGGGAGAATAAAATAGGATTTATTACTTAAAAGGATTAAGTTCTCTAGAACAGTGGTGTAAAAGAGTTAAATGTGTTTGTGTGAAATATTTTTGTCATGTTAGTTTCCTATTCTTGTATGAAATATTAGTTTCCTTTGAATTTTTTCACATATAGTATATGGTTGTTTATGGTTATTCAAATTTTCTTTAAAGGAGATGTATATCTTTAAGTGGTTTTCTTAGGAAACAACTTTGATGCTTTCATTTTACACAAAGCCAAACGATTCCTTACCACATTTAAACTACTACTTTCCAAAGGGAAAGAACAACTTTAAGAAAACCCAAAAATAAAAAGTTGAATAAAGAAGGGAAACTTGTGGTTCATAATACACACACATGATGCAGAGAAAAATTCTAACAAAAAAATATCTAAATGGAAAACTTAAAGCAGTACAAAAGTTTAAAATTTCAATTAATTTTATAGATTTTTTAATAAAATTGGAAAAAGTTGAAATCAAAATAGTTTGGACTATTTGCCTGTGAACAGTGGTAACTGCCTAGTAAAACAAGAAGTTTGTTTGTAAGCATGTTTCTAAGGAAAAGAAGAATTGGCACCTCTTCGGTAGCTATTTCGAAAAATGATTGAGTAAAGCTTTTATCAATTTTTCGAAACGGAAACGACCTGCAGGAGCGCCTTGTTAAACGTATTAAAGAGTGTTACTGCTATTACAATACCATGCACAGTGGGGACTTTCGTAAAATAAACGGTAATTAATCTGGAACTTGTAAACAGCTGAATGGATTTGTCTGAAACTTAAAACACCATTAGAGGAGGAGTCCGGCCTTATACTCCATATCATGGTGGCATCGTAGCTTAAATAGTAACGAAGCTACAGTGGGCCAACGTTGACCACCTAGGAGTCAAACAAATTTCTGAGGCTTATTGCTTTTTTTTTAAGTTATGAGTTTAGTTGAACTGTATGGATTTATATCCAAAGAAATTTGATTATTTCCGGCTTGAGTTCGGTTTTCAATCTAATTCCCTCAAACAAACTACATTTCCATTTTCATTTAGAAATAAATGTGATTATTTAATGTTATGCGATTACATAAATATAAAGCATTTGAGTTATGTTAGAAAACAAAAGGAAATAATAGCATTACGTTTGTTTCCGCATCTCTCACAGTTTAAAAGATATTTGACTTAAAAGAAAAACACTTTTTTGTCTTGACCTTTCTTATCTTTTTACTTATTACTTTCTAGATTATTGCTTGACTTTAATTTAAAAGACAAGAAAATGTTATTTTATTATCTGTATTCTTGAAGTCGGAAAATGAGTAAAAAGTCAAAATTTTGAAATTGATATGAAAAAACAATTTTTTCTAAAAAAATATTCATTATTTTTAATTTTGCAAAAAAAAACTTTGGTAAACACATTCATTCTTTCATTACACTGAAAGAATTTTGTTCAAAAATTCTGTGAATTTTGACATTAATCTAATGAAAAATGTCATTAAAACTCAACCAACATTACGCTTCGTTGGGTTAATGAAACAAGTTTCGTTAAAATTATTTTAATGAAAATTTCATTAAATATATGAAATAAATTCATCGCTTCAAGGTAATAATTTCACTAAGCTAATGAACATATTTCATTAAATCAGTGAAGTTATTTAATTGTTTTAAAGAAAATTTTTCATAATTTAAATTATTATTATTATTTTAATGAAACTCTGTCATTGTTGTAATGATATTCTGTCATTACTTTAATGAAATTATATCATTGTTCCAATGAAATTATTACATTATTTAGTAGCCTCATTAACTTATCTTCCTTATTGGAAAATTTTTTAATGCTGATGACCGCTCACAGTATCGAACTAAGACTATTGTTTCTTGTCATTTGCTTTATAGGCAACGTCTTAACTAGCTCAGCCAACAGCACTGTCAAAACAATGTGTCTATGAGTGTATAATAATAAGAAAGAGTAAAACAACACAAATAAACATATAAAGCTATTTTTGTTGTTCGCTTTTGGCTGCCAACTGTTGAAATAAATAAAGATATGTCTAAAAAAATATGTATATACATATGTGATTTAATTATTTCATAAATCCAATGAAACTTTTCATCAAATCAATGAAATATATTTCATTAAAATAATGACTTTCAAGAACATAATTTATTTTTTTTTTTTTTTAATTTTTATAGTATATATTGAATTTTAAGTATCAGTTAAAGTATTTTGTCAAAACTTAAAGGTTTTCCATAAAACGGGAAAATTTTTCTAACGAAACTCTGAAAGTTAATGAAGCAATTACAATGAAATTCCTTCACAATATTCGTGAAATTTCATTAGAATTGTAAAATATTTCATTAGATTTGGGAAAAAATCTAAAGAAATTGTTTCATTGGATTTATGAAGCGAAATTCTTTCAGTGTACTTATCGCAAAATGCTATTCATTAAGGATGTGTCTAGCGAGCTATGATGAAATATATTCGCGTGACCCCCCAGTGTTATTAGTACTAAGTACGGTTTAATTGATGTTACAAAACACATCATTTTGCCCCAATGTGCGATGCCACCAAGACACTGAGTATAAAGGCTGACTCTTCCTCTAAAGATATTCCACGTTTCAGGCAAATCCATTCAGCAGCTTAGAAGTTCCAGACTTATTGCTATTTGTTTTGCGGAGATCCCCACTGTGCCATGTCACACAGCAGTTTCCTGCATAATAACACTGTAGAACAAAATCAAATATGGTAGAGGGTTTCAAAAAATATATATATACGTGTATCGGCGTTTTGAAGATTTATGTCTGGGACTCATTTTGGGTGGATTTAAATTTCCTCCCCTCCTTCCACATATGTAGTGTACTGACTTGGCATAGGAAATCTTGTAAGTCTTACATTTAAGGTATAATATGTATTTAGCGGCGATATAGCACTAATTGTGAAGAAGTAGAAAATTAACTCCTAAACAAATTTTGAGTTTTTAATTTTTTTCTGGCGTTGAAGTAAGTCTGAAGCTTGGGTGTCTTTGATGACTTACAGTAGAAATATTTTTATTGGCAAATATGTTTGCCTCTTTTTTAAGAAAGAAAGAAAAATACCCTTACAACGATGAGTTAAAATATTTCACAAAAATTTTTATTGGGGTGTTTTACATAAAAATGCTGAACAGATATTATACTTCAAATGGAAGGCTGACAAGATTTCCTATGCCGATTCACTATAAATATGTGCAAAAGGGGGTCGTCCCTCCACCTAAAATAAGTCTCACATATAAACTTTCAAAACGCCCTATATATATATATGTAAATATTTTTTATATGTATATATATTTTGGAACCCACTGCCTGAATCAGTTTTTGAATTACGCAATTTTCTCTTTGTTTTATACGGTGTAATAAGTCTACTGTCAATTGGTTTTTATTTTGTAGCTCAGTGTAGTTTTTACTATTCTTAAGCAAACAAGCTTGTTTTTCTTCATTTTTTTTACTTCTTGCACAAAAAGAAGTCCATATACAAACAGCTTTTCAATAATAATGTATTTAGGAAAATGTCATTGTGGTATTGAAAATCAGCTTAAAAGTTTTTGCTCTTTATTTTCTTGGTTTATCAAACAACAAAATAGGGGAAAGAAAAACTTTTAACAAAGTATTTCTTTCTTACTTTTATAAACTAGTAGGACTTTTGGAAAAAATTCAAGCATTTTTTAAATATATTTTCTTTTCATCTCTTTAAGTCCATTTCATTGAGGTGAATAAGTTTTTTTTAGTTATGAATTTACATTAAATCTTTATCTAACAAAAATTTTCATTTCATTCTTAGCTCACTGTTAAATCTATTCTATAACATCCTTTTTAAAGTCTGAAGTAAAAAGTAAATAAGAAAATAAGAAAATAAAGAGATTTTTTGTGTGCTTAAGGAGTAAAAATGTACTTATAAAAGTACCATTTTAAATGGAAAAAGTCAATAATAGGTTTAGTATTTTTGTCTTCGGATACGATTTATATTATGTTGAAGTTATTCTTGAAAAGTGACTTAGTTTGAACCAACATATACCAATATAGGTAGACAGTCTGGTATTTTGTGCGTAACGATTGCTTTTTGATAAAACATGGTGTACAAAAATAAAAAATAAAAATTTAATAAAATAAGGCCTTACTGAATGAGCTCTTACCTAAGTAAGTTCTTTCTTGATTTTTGTACGGTTATCTCTCGGTTAAGGGAAGCACGTTGTGTTGCAAAGGCTTTCAAATAGGTAACTTTTATTGTAACACCTCCAAGAGAATACTGCACAACTTCTTGCAAGCAGGTTGCTTTTCTACCCTACAAACTTACTTATATTGAATCTCCATTTGTTTTACTGATGCTTAAATAAAAAATGGGGTCGTCTTCATATTGATGACACTTGGTCATCACATCTATGTCGCATCAATATTAAAACGAATGATGTTTATGTTAACTTTATTCTGTCAATATTTTAAATCTGACATGGTTGAGGTGTTAAAAGCTTTAGTTTATAAACATACTATCAATTGAGGAGTCTGAGATCAAGACCAGTATTAGAAAAAATAATAATGACATGAAAAGGTAGAATAAAACTAAACACAAGAAAAAGTAAGAAAATTTTAATTTGGTTTTATCATTTTCTCTGGCATCATTTTATTGATGACGGAATTGTCATCATTACCATTGACAAACTGATGCAAAGGCTGTCATCGCAATGATGACAAGTGTTATGGGGTCAGAAACAAAGGCACTTGTCCTGTCTATCAGTTCACACTAGAGCAGAACCAAAATATTTTGGAAATAAATCAAGCATTTCTAAACGGATAGTCCTATCGGAATAAAATTTCACATGGTCATAGTAGAGAGGTATTCCCGTTTATATTTTGCATATAAACTTTCTAAATTGCTCAGGAGCGGAGGTCTTAAAGTTACTTAAAAACAAACATTTAGCTGGACCTGTGACCTTCCCAAATTGACATATTTTACATAAAAATTTTTACTTTAGTCCTTATGCTCTAAATTCCCAAAGCTTGAATTCAAAAACAATTACCACTTTTCAAAACCCTTATATGTATACATTTATTTGTCAAAGTGTTAAAGGGGCCTTGGACCAAACATGGACTTTATGGGCAAAACCCGAAAAAATTTCATTGTTGAGATTTCTTGAAACTTTCTTTGGAATTCTGAGATTCCCAGTATAAAATCTTTCACTACATAACAATTTCGATGTCGAAACCTATTGATTCTACTTCAATGCTTGTGCATAACAGGCCGCCACGTAAACCATATTAATTTCAACCTTTTTTCCAAATTTACGGGGTTCTGACAACCGATAGAGGAGACCAAAAAAAAAATTACGTGTATCGGCGTTTGGAAAGATCGCATCGGAATAAAATTCTTTCTTGTTTTTCACGATTTGCTAGTATAGAGCCAAAAATTACCGTTATGTGAGGGAGTAAGAGGGTTAATATGTATGTTCCAAAAAATTATTTGCCTTAATATTTTCTATAAAGTTGCTGAACATACCATACACCTCAGATGTAAAGAACACATAGTTTCAGATACCGATATGCTGCACGAACAGTCCAAATGGGGGAAATTTTGAAAACGCCGACACACTATTTATTTATTTATTTTTTTGTCCCCTCTACCAAAATCGGTTGTCAGATATCTGTAATGTTTTTCGTGTTGTATAGTGTAATCAACGAAATTATAGCATTAAGAAAAAATTTCATTTTGAAATCTTGTGAGGTAAAGTTTCTTAGAGTGGCTTATCTCACTGGACCCCTCATCATTAAATAAAAATAAAAAATCCTGATCAAAAAAGTACCAATGTCTATGAGACATCTATTGCCAACATTATTCCTCATCTCTAAACTGCATCCTTAATATATTTAGCAAGAAAGAGTGCAACAAACAGAAAAAAGTACCAAACCAACTAAGGAAATAAATCAATTTCCTGTGTAGACGTATACGAGCTTAGACCATAATCGTGCTTAAGCTGTTGGCTGTTAGAGGTAGCAATAGTAGTTGTTGTATTTTAAAATACATTTATGATAAAGGTAAATGTGTATGTAAGTGTTTATTTTAAAGTGGAGTTTAGTAAGTAGTGGTAGTAGTAGTTTGCTTGCGGTAATCAATGATATGATAACAACTACAGCAGCTCAAAGAAAAAGAAAAACAACAAAAAGCTAAAAGGAATTTTAAAAAAGAAATAACAAAGAAATGAAATGGAAAAATGGAAAATTTAGTTATTAAGACCACAAAGTAATACATAGTATGAAACTCTTTAAAATTGCAAATGTTGTTCAAATTTTGTGGCCGTGAATAAAACTAAATAAATTGAAATGACTGTAAGGGAAATATCGAATATAATATCAAGGGAAAAAATATTGCTAATTAATTGCTCGACCTACACAGAAGAACACAATGTTTTTATTAGAAGCTGCAACACACCCTTGTTCATGTTAATTTCAGGTCTTTGGCCACACCTCAAGGTGTCATGGTGGCATGTGAATTTAAATCCGATTTATAGAAATCATGACTGGAAATTGAATACGAGAATTGGTTAGTATTCTAACGCAAAGACAATTCCAGCACAGTCGACCACTTCAAATATACTTAGTGATGGTATTAGCGTTAAATTATCCCACTGCTACTCGTTGATTAAGATAATGGCTTCGTAAAAGCGCAGAAAGCTTATCAGAGTTTTCAATGCTTACCATGCCAACAAGAACGTTACACAGAAAAAAATATCATCAAACTGCAACTAACAATTTCAATTGGTAATATGTAATTTTAATTCAAATATATATTTTGTTAATACAACAAATTTAGTTGTTGATACGACAAACACAGAAATTTTTTTCAATCAACTGAACTAACCAAATTTTTTGTTATGGATTGTGAAAAAAATTAACAATCATCATTGTTGATATAACAAATGAATGCACACATATAAATGAAACAAAGCAAATCAAGAAATTTTTTTCAACAAACTGAATTAACCAAATTTTTTGTTATGGATTGTGAAAAAAATGAACAATCATCATTGTTGATATAACAAATGAACGCACATACGTAGATGAAACAAAGCAAAACACGTTTTGTGTGTATTCATTATTTGCATATTTAATAACGAATTGCTCTGTAGCTGAGAGGTAAGAACGTTAGTCTATTAGTCCAGAGGTCGACGTTTCGATTCCGCCCAAAGACATTTAGTGTATTTCGCAGACAAGCAAAAAGTCGCTTCAAGGATTGTGTATAAAAAATATTGTTAATACAACAACTATGATAGTTAAAATTTGTTCGGAAAATCAACAATTCACATTGTTGATATAACAATAATCTTAATTGAAATAAATTTGAAATCAACAAAAAAAATTGTTTAAAAATTTTTTCTGAGTTTCCTTTAACTTACAATTTCGTAATTGTATTTACAAAAATCGTTGTAGGCTTAAAATCAATTAATTATATAATTGATATAACAAAAAAATTAATTTTATTTACAATTTTTTTTTCTGTGTTAGAAGCCTTTAGTGGAATTCTTCTATAAACTTCAAGATAGCATAACATTTTTGTTTTCATGTCCCTTTACAAAAAAAATAATAAAATTGGCAGATTTTAATAACAAGGCTTTAACGACTGATTCTGAGAGAGGCCAACAACAAATATAAAATAAAAGCGTATAGGCGTTTTGAAAGTTTTCGTCTGTGATTCTTTTTATGAGAGTTAAATTTCCCCCCTTTAGCATATAGTTATAATGACTCGGCATAGGATATCTTTTAGGTCCTACGTTTTAAGTATAAGATGTGTTTAACACTTTTATGTAAAACACCACAATAAACATTTTTGTAGAATATTTCAACCCTCTAACTCTTCGCGGTGTGGATTTTTTTATCCCCTACTTAAAAAAGGTGCAAAAAACTGCCCTTCAGTGGCGACATAGCGGGCTGAACTGTTCTAGAAAATTTTTTCTCGTGGTGTTTTTCATAAAAGTGCTGAACTTATCGTATACCTTAAACGTAAGCCCTACAAGATATCCTATGCCGAGTTAGTACCATGTGCTTAGGGGGAATTTGACTCCCCTAAAATTTATTCCAGATGCAGACTTTTTTTGAAACTCCAATACACGTACATATTTTTTTGGTGGCTTCTACCAGAGTCAGTCGTTAGAACTTTGTTATATAAAAAATATTGATTTAGTTGTACAGTGTAAATATTGGCAATTTTTGCAAAAATCAGCTGACTTCAATTTATTATGAATAAAATCAATACTTATTCATCGATTTTCATGAAATAAAGCTTATTTTATTTGCAGTATATGTGGCTTTATTTGAACCCCTTTTTTGGCTATTATTAATTACAGCCAAACGGCAACACTGATTTACATCAATTTTTGGACTCGACCTTAAAAAGCCTCTTAAGATTTTTAAAATTTTCTATCACGTAATGTCATGAAGAAAAAAATTTTTATCACTTACGCTCACGCCTTCTCACGCTTGACAATTTTGAGGCTTTCCTTTTTTGCCCGACTGCGCGACGCAGAAGGGTATTGTGTTTATCAACCTATAGGTATATGTATGTATCTATGTATGTGTGTTCTCTTGCGGCACTATATAAAGCGAACGCGTAGACTGATTTTGACGATTCTTACGTCAATCGATTCGTCTTAACCCAGGGAGTGTCACTAAAGATATGGCAGTAGTCAAAATTCAATGTGGCGGCCAACAGACGCCATTTTGTTTATATGAGAAAAATATAAAGTCGGCGAACTATATCGAAATGGGTATCAATCGGCAGGTATTTGAAAATCATCTTGAGGTTTCTCTTATGATCATTAATTTCGAATGACTATTTAGGATCTGTGACGGCTTAAAGTTGTTTTCTTTTATATTTTTTTACGCAGTCGGGTTTTTTGATTTTTTAAATTTATGTCTTGTTTATAAAGTTTTGTTAAAAAAAAAAGATTTTCTTCCCCATTCAGTAAATATATTGATTTCAGTACACTGCAGTTCCCTAGAAAAATGTGTTTTTTATAAAGGCGCAAATTTTCGCAGCTGCATTATTTTTATTTCGGAAGACAATTAATTGTCCTAGTGGACGGTGATAGTGTTATGGCTATCATATGCTATAATTTATTTATTTATTTTTTTTTTTTGTAAGTCCTAATGTAAAAAGTCTTTATAGTTAGTTCTATTAGTAAACCTTAAGGTCTTTTCAATTATTTCGACTTAATCGATGTAATGCCTCTTCAGACCGTGATGCATTGATTGTGCGGTTGGATTTCGGTCTCAATATATTCGCTTCTATTTGACCAACGTCAAATAGACCGGCATACATTGATTGCGCTGATTGTTGCGAAATTCTTGCGTTACATTTCAGTTTTGTCAAAATGAGCCGTAGAAGTAAGTTTTGTTTTCAATTACAAAAGTACTAATCGTTAACAAATAGTGGAGAGGGTATATTTTAACTAATAAAATTATAAATTTTACCGAAATGCATTAATTGTGCGTGAAAATCCTGGAAGAATATAAAAGTGGTAAAACCAAAACATTCAGGTATGTGATGGAAAGCGATTTCGAAAACGACGCAATTTTAAAAGGTGCTTTTTAATAATATTGCCTTATAAAAAAGAACTTTATCACCAGGGCTCGGACTTTCATGCAAATGTATGTTTTTTTGTGGTGATAGATAAAGACGTATTGACTAATTATCTATGCGAATTATCAAATTTTAAGTACTTTGTCATTGATTTGTAGCTGCATTTTTTGCATATTTTGGTGGTACGTGGATATTTTCATATTTTGTCAATAAATGCATATTTTTGGAGTTATAAAAATTTTTTAGTGCATATTTCTCAATTTTAAAGAAATAAACATTAAGAGGCCGATTACGCGTGGCAACCGAGCCTCCGTTGTATTGTCAGTTGCTGAAAATTATAATATTGATGGCAACTGACAACTGCGAGCTATCAATTTCAGTTGCTATTTAGTGCCTTTCTGGCAACCATTAATTTTTAGTTGCCGACTGGCAACTCAACTGAAGTTCGGTTGGATTAAAAATAGACCCCATTTATGGTTGTTTTATTTTTTTCTCTAATAATAATAGAAAATTAAAACAAATATTTTCATATTATTTTAGTTTTCGTACTTTGTTCGTAGGTAAATTTTTCATTTTTAGGTTTATTTGGTAAGCGCCTAAAACCAATTTTTAGTTACATGAAGGTACTATTTATCACCAATATTATAAAAATATTTCTTTACTAAAGAGAATTTCATTACAAAAATGATTAAAAAGGGCCTTCAAAATTGTTTCGTTTTTAAAACCGATTTCCATCACATACCTGATTGATTATATTTTCATACGATATAGAGACCATATATTCCAAAAATTTATAAAAAAAAATCCCAGTAATTTTGCGTCAGGTCTGAAAGGGATTCACGAATTCATCGAAATTCCATTATACAACGCAAAACTACTCAGTTTCGGTTTTATCTTCCATTTATTAAATTTTAGAATATATAATTTCTTATTGTTGAGACCTGCCTCTGAAATTCACACGGTACTCTTTACATACAGTCTATACTTTTTAATTAATTTAGAAACCGCATGAAAAACATACTATAACGCAACGGTAAAGCAACGTGATGGAAAATGCAAATAGGACGGAAAATGCAAATATAAGGCAAAAATAATTATGAATTTTCAATGCTAAACTTTTTATTTTTGGCCAAAAAAGGGAAATATTTCCTGTAGTTCAATGGCCGAAATGATTTTTTTTTGTTCTTGTTCTTCCTAATTCCCTAAAAAATGAAGCAGAAAGTTTATACATTCCAAAAATAAAAATTTGTAAACCAGTGTTATGCAATAAAAATTTAATTTTTCGATGCAGTCTCACCATTCTCAAAACTATTTTCAAGTGTTTTACTTCTGCTGTTTGCCAAATAATTATAATAATAATTTTTGCACTTCTTCTGCAAACATTTTTGTTGCTTTACACTCAAAGTAAAATATTGGTAAATCTAACCAATTGCATAGGTTAGATTTGAGCCAACCCATAAAATACAGTAAAAATTAAACAATGGAATTATAGTTTAGTTGATAGTGTGTAAAACCACTAACCGGTAGGTCGCAGGTTCGAAGCCTGCCAAGGCTTAAGCAGTAAGTGTGTTTGTTTAAAAAAAATGTTTTTTTTTTTGAAATTTTTTGGGCTTGAACTTAGGTTCCCATGTTTATAAACCGGACGCCTTTACCATCTCAGCTAAGTCATCTTGTTAAGTAAGGATAGCACAAAGTATACATAGACACAGGGTTGTCAGATAAGGCGACTTCTCGCCAAACGTCGCGTCAACATTTTTAATTTGGCGACATGGCGATTTTTCTGTCGATAAATAAATTGTTTGTAGATTTTCATGGCTATTTTTCAACAAAATTTAACCTAAAAATTTTATAATTCAGGAAAATTACTTTGTTGAAAGAGAATTTTCGAAAATAGCTCTCCCCAAAACTTGTCTGGAAGAAATTAAAACAAAGTGATATTTAAGCTTTTTCTTATATTGATTACACTCACTTTTGAATTTTGATGAGAAAAATTGTCAAGAAATAGTTTTTGGCGATGTTATATCCACTTTTGGCGATTTTCTGCTAAATTTTATGCGATTATTTTATAAAAACTCGTTCTAAAAAACTATTATATAAAAACAAATTTACGAAAAATTACATAAAACAGATTTTGGCGATTTTTAAAATCAATTTGCCGAAATGGGTCGAAAAAAACCTGACAACCCTGCATAGATATCTGGTGACTTCTTTGACTTAAATGCAGTAATTTTTGTGAAATAACTATTTTCGCTGTTATTATTTTAAATTGGTAATTTTAACCATTAAAAATTGTAATTTTAACAACAAAAATTGCTAACAAATTAAACTAATAATTTTAACCATCAAAAACAATTATATTTTTAAAACGTCGTTTTTCCCGAATTAATATTTTACAATTCAGTAAAATGGAATATTTCGGTCTTGAACTTACGTTCTCATGTTTATGAGCCGGACGCCTTTACCATCTCAGCTAAGTCATCTCGTTGAATAACGATAGCACAAAGTAACCATAGACATGAAATGATTTACAACTTTAAAAATTATTTTTATGAAAAAACAATTTTCATTGGTTAAATTGTTTTTTCATAAAAATTGCTACAACCATTTACAGTAACAGTAGGTTAACTATTTATATTGGTTAGATTTACCACCTTCGTTTTATTTTGAGTGTAAGAACTCTCTAACCTTAAAGTAGTTAATTATTTCAAATGAAAAGTAAATAAATACCACGTCGAACTTTGCCTTTGAAGCACTACGAGCAAGTTTGTAAAATATAAACAATTTTTTTTCTCATGGACTCTTAGTTCTTTTTAGTTAGTTTTTTTTCCTTTTAAGTGTTTTTTTTTCTAAATTAATTTTAATTATTTACCAAAACAATTTGCATTTCGGTCTGAACGTATTTATTTAGCTGTTTTAACTGGCTTCATTTTTATTCTAGTCAATATCACCATCATGATTCAAAATTTTATTTATTTTCTATTTTACCTCTAACGTTTATATAAGAATCCTGTGAAATATATGATAGATTTCCTGTTGCAAATGCCATGGGCTGTTTTTGTTGTTGTTGTGCTGGTGGTGGTCGGTGGGTGTGTTCGTAACTTTTTCTTCTTTGCCATATTTACCTGACAAATGCAATTTGTTTAAGCAAACACTTAACGGCTTAAAAATGCGAAAAAGCTGTTTTAGCTGTTAAGTAGACGACAACTACACAAGAAATCCTTTTTTGACGGTTGTTTTTTTTTTTCAGCCACATTTTCTAAGATTCCATTGAGAGAGAAAAAAATTTATAAAACAAAAATGAAACGTAAAGAGCTTAATTTTAATCAGATTTATGATGAAAGGAAATAAAATTAATATGACAATTTAATCTTTAAATGAAAAGAAAAAACGTTTATTTTACTTATATTGCATATATCACAGATTTGTAATCACCATTAATGCCAACATGTATTAAGCGCTCTGGTTTTATTGCACATAATTAAAATTCTCTTAAAATGTAAATTTGTTTTTACATTTGTTAACGAAAAGGTGTGGTTGAAAAAAGACTAAAGAAAAACATTTTTTTTTTTGCAAAATTTTTACAATCTCTGCTTGTTAATGTTGCAGGGATAGTCCTTTATAGGAGTAAAGAATTTTGGTAAAGTAATTTATGCATATCCAAATAGCGTGCTGAAACACTCCAATAAAAATTGGAAAAGAAAATGAAACTTTGTTTATTATCTTGAATTTTTATGTTGGGATAAGAAACCGACCGTTGCAATATAAAAAAGTAGATACTTTTCAACAACTATAGGAAAGAAAGAGAAAAAATAAACATAAATAAAAATTTTGTAATCATAAACAAAAAGAAAAAAAAACTAACAACAAAATAAAGGAGGAAGAGAGATTAAAAAAGAAAAGTTAATATTAATATGCAGCTCTTTGCAGGAAAAACTATACAATGTTTTGTTTCAATAAATAATGGACTTTGTACGACCAGATACAGGAAATAAAAAAAAGCTATCGAAAATAACAACAGGATGTAACTAACACACATGCATTAAAAGCAATTTTGAATATACCTTTAATCTCCGTTGGAGACAGTGCAATTTGAAGTTATTTTCAAAATTCATTGCTATAATTGCCAGATTAATATTGCATAAAAATATATCGAAAAGTTTAAATTGCAATAGGAAATTTATCGATAACTTTAAGATACCATGAAAAATAAAACATTGGTTATTTTAAAAAAATGTGGAAAAATATATGAAAATATCTTGGTGTTCATCTTGATCACCGTCTAACATGGAAGTCCCACATAAATGCAAAGGTGACCCAAATGAACTTAAAAGTAGCTCAAATGAATTGGCTCATTGGAAGGAACTCTACTCTAACCCTGGATTGTAAACTTCTTCTATACAACTCCATTCTAAAACCAATATTGTCCCACGGTATCCAGTAAGATGATCGATACCGTGATTTTTAAGGTACATCGTGAACAGTGAACGTGATTTAAAATTCACTGCTACTTCAAACTAGGGATGTAACGATACGCCGTTTTGCCGATCCCATACCGATATTTAAAAATAAATATCGCCGATACCGATTCCGATACCAATACGAATATTGAAATTGAGTTCATGTTTAGATTAACAAAACTCAAGTGCAATTTTTTTATTATACAAAATTACATTATAAGAGAGAATATTTAAAATTGATAAAACATTGGAAGTAATTTTTAAGGAGCTACATTTTCTTTGCTTCCAAAAAATCTATATTAAAAATATGCAGATAATTAATAGAAAAGGAAGAAAAAATGTTTAATTCCTTTATAATATTAAAAAATACTCACCATGCTTTTTAAAAAATCGATTTTTTTAAAGGACATTTATCAACTAATATTCTTCTAAATAACTAAATAGCTTAATTATTAAAAGACTTCTTCTAAGTTTATATTTATTCACTTAAATTTACATGAAAATACAGTTCTGAGTTTCAATTTGCATAAAAAAAATTGTGAAAATGGGTAATTTTTTATACTTTTTCCTTGAATAAAAATCATTATAGAATACCGAAAAAGAAATTTGTCCTAGCATCGCTTCAAATTCGGTGATTGGTAATCGAAAAACAGAACTTCTTGCAATGGCAATAATATGATACATTAAAAACTAAAGTTGCACCCAAATCCCTTAGCCCGAAACATCATTAACTTTAGAGGCCACACTCGGCTGAAAAGGAGGGACTCTCTTGCTCTCAGCCGAACACGAGAGACGTAGACAGCCAAAGAACCAACCACTGAAACAAATATTTATGTCTGGCATTGGGTGGACTTAAAAATTAACTGCCTTATTTATAAAAATATATTATGTGTATTAAAGGTTTATTTGACAACTATTGTATGGAGTTGTCAAATAAGCTCTTAATAAATATAAAATATTTTTTATAAATAAAACCGTAAAATTTTAGAAATAAGATTTGGTTACTTATTGTTAGTTCAATTTTATTGAATGATGAAAAAAAGCTGAGTCTGCAGCTGGGTGTATTTGAAGACTTGTAGAAAAATTGAATGGACATTTTTTTGTTAAATATTTCATTCCGCGGCGATATAGCCGCTGAAGGGGAGTTGTGGCCATTTTTTTAAGAAACGGACAAACAGACCCATAACACAAAGAATTAGAGGGTTAAAATGTTCCAAGAAAAATTTTCTCGTGGTATTTTACACAAAAGTCCTGAAAACATTTTATACCACAAACGTAAGGCTTACAAGATTTCCTATGCCGAGTCACAATAACTATGTGCACACAGAAAAACTGCATATTTAAATCGTCTAAAACGAGGTTAATTTAACATTTTTCGGTAGTGATTTTGCTTTATAGGTGTTTCATGTTAATTCAACATGATTTTAAAATAACCTTCAAAGAACATTTTTTCTTTCGAAATAACTATATTTAATGTTGATTTAATATTCCAGTACAGTTAAATAAATCAAAATGAAGTTGATACTGAAATAATACGCAGAACCATGTTGAATGAATCAAAGTTATATCAAGTTGAAATAACATGAATTTGATGCTGACATAACACGAAGAATTAGATTGAATCAAAATTATTTCAAGTTGAAACAACGTGAATTTTAAATTGAGACAACGCGAATAATCATGTTGAATCAAAGTTATTTCTAGTTGAAACAACATGAATTTAATGTAGTTATATTATTAATTATTCTACTTACGTGTATTAACACAGGCATCAGAAAAATTTGTGCTGTAGCTGGCTGCCGTAGCAAAGATTTGAACCCGGGCTCAATGGCGTGGTAGTTAATGCGCTAACCAGCTACAGTCACAACAGCCTCAAATATACATTAGATATACATTAAATAAATACCATCAGAAGTAACATTAATTTAATTTTAATTCAACATGATTTAACAAAAAGTTTATTTGAAATTAAAACTATAGTCTGTTGATTTATAATGAAATGTAACGTCGATAAGGGCGATTGTTAGCCTTAAAATTAAGATCTCAAATTTTGTGTTGTTGTTGTATTACTGTATTAGTTTGCTTGTTTTGTTCACCATTTGTAGTGCACGGGAAATATTTCACGTGAACAAAATGTTCGCCTTTTATTCCCGATAAGGGAATACGAACATCAAAATAAACAGCAAGAACAAGTCACACAACTGAGCACGAACGTGTATTGTAGCTTTGAACAGAGCAAATAAACACCAACACAATTAAACAACAAATTTTTTCTTATGAATTTAGTATGATTTTCAATCAAAATTGCGACATGTTGATTTTACATTGGTATTGGGTACCCCTGCGGCTGAGTGGTAGTGATGCTAGTCCAGAGGTCGTGGGTTCGATTCCCGCCATAGACCTTGGGTGTTTTCCGCAGACAAGCTAATCGCTTCGCGGGTTGTGTTTGCTTATAAAAAAAATTAATTTTCTGTGTACTTTAATCTTCCTAAAATGAATCCCAGATGTAATCTTGCAAAGTGCCGACACATGTATATGTATATATTTTCGGTGCCCTCTGCCAGAATCAGTCCTTAGAATTGTATTATTTGTTATGTTGTACAGTGTTTCAGAAAGAAATTCTAAAGAAAATTTTGTGCTGCATGGAAGGTTGAACTGGCACTACGATGTTTCGAGACCAATCACGATCTCATCATCAGAATACTATTTCACTTTTTATTTATTTATTTGTAAAAAAGTTGTATTACAAATTGAGTAAAACTAAAATCACACCCTACAGATAATTTTGGACGTGGTCCATTTTTGCTGAAATGGACTAGTTACAACTTGGTCCTATGTAATGCAGTCATGGACCATGTCATATGCAAACAAGAGTTTCTTGTTAACCGACAAGTGTTCGCGTTTTAACGACTGAAAATAGTGCTCCATCACATAGTGACATAGAGTAGTTTTAAGACTACTCCAATGTAATGCAGGCATGGACCATATTATTTGCAAACAAGAGTCTGTAGTTAAATGACAAGTGTTTGTGTTTGACGATTGCAAATTTGTATGCAATCGTTAAAAAACAAACACTTGGGTGCTCCATCAAGGAGTTACATAGAGTATTTTTGAGACTACCCCGATGTAATGCAAAGGTGGGTTTTATAGTCCAGCCCTAGGACATCGCAATGTTAAATCGGCCATGTTTTTTTCATACATTTGGGTTACCTTTGGACTAGTCCTAGCCCTCTATGGAGTATACTTTACATGCGTGTATGGAGTAGTCACGTTATCTGCAGGGCAAGTATCTACATATACTGTTTTAGTTAATTTACATCCTTCGTGAAAAAATCATATATTTATTTAGCTAGTGTGAAAAAACTCATTAATTTTCATTAGCAATAGAATAAGTTTTCTCTGAAAAATGCATGTTTGCTTATTAATTATTAAATAGATTTAAATTAAAAATAGATATTAAACCACCATAACCTCTAGTCCTATTAAAAACTATTAACTATTAATTAAATATATTTAAACAAATGTAATTAAAAATTAAATTTATATTATAATTTTTGTCTTTTTTTCCTTTTTTTCTATTCCTTTTAAAAAAATGAAAAAATAAAATACTTGCATGCTTTGCTATGACTGTGATGTGTTCGTTGATGATGATGATGATGAATGATGATAATAATAATAATAATAATGATAATAACAATGATGATGTTTGTAATGACAATGACTGTTACGCGAATGGAATGAAACAATAATATTTTATTTTTCATTTTACTTACTTATTAATGGAATGTGCAAAAATAATAAACAAAAACAAAAAAAATAATCAAATGACAAACATAATTAAATAAAAAATAAAATAAAAAAAATTGCATAAAATATAAATCACATATAAACTCACAGGGATTTGGTTTTGTAACATTCGCTAACAGCAATGATGCGGAACGAGCACGTGAACGTCTACATGGTACCGTGGTTGAAGGACGTAAAATAGAGGTGGGTGCATGTTATTTATTTTATTTTCAAAATAATTATATATATTTAATTATTATTACACATGGAGTTGTTGTTTGCTTATTATAAAGGAAGTGCTTTAGTTCAAGCATATAGCTAATAAGGGCCTACTTTAGGGCATTAAAATATTTCCTTTATGCTTGCTAAGGTGAATCCTTATTATTTTAAATTAAAATATACAAAATATATGACTTCTCATTATTATTAATTTTATGTTTAGCTTATATGCACACACACACACATATGTACATACTCGTATGTATGTCTGCATTTATAAACCTGATATTTACCCAGCGGTAAAACTTGCGTGGCATTCACTAAACAGGCCTTTCTACATGCCTTCCAAGACCTGAATTTAAGATCCAAAACTAATTATTTTCTGTTTTCTTAGGATAGGCCTTCTGGAAGGCCTCTACACTGTTTTCTTTGGAAGGAGTATTCTATTTTTAGTTTTTTCGTTTTGTTTAATAAAAAATTTTCTTTAGAAATAACAAACATTCTCGTATTCTTTTTTCGTAAATAACACTGGTCTACAAATTTCGAAAAAAAAATTTACTGCAGAAACGAAGCATGTTTTTTAACTAACCTGGGTGCGCTGAATTCGAATCTGACATAAAAATTAGGCGATCACGTCTTGTTCATTTTTTATCCCATGCTGGCAATACTGTAAAACAGTCAATAGTGACACTACATTTTCACAATTATTAATTTGACAGAAGCATCATTCTAAATCTTCATAATAGTAAGGGTTGAGCATGTTAGGGAGATCGTGTGTTACTGATTCAAGCTATTTTTGCTTTGTGTGTGGTGAATATTTGGTTGGAAAAAAAGAAAGAGAGTACCACTTTTATCGCAGGTACCCCGCCACTTTTTTACCTATGGTCGCGTCTTGTCTTCAAATTAGCTCAAACCAAATTTTAGAACGCTTGCTAATATAGCTTTCAAGATATGAGACAAATTGTTACTGAGTTATTGAAAAATTATCACGAACTAGGTGCACGAATGTCACTCAAAATGCATTTTCTTCATTCGCACTTTGATTTTTTTTCCACAAAACCTAGGTGCGGTGAGCGACGAACAAGAGAAGCGCGCTTACCAAGATTTAATGAAAATTTAAAGAAATTATCAAGGGCTGGACTCTAATACGTGAAATACAAACGACGTTCAAATAACGCCATTCACTTTTGAAAACGCATTGATTTTTAAATAAACTAATGACTTTTTATGTAAAAAACGAATAAAAACATTTTTTTGTATCTCGAAAACCTGACGTAATAGAGAAAAACCAATTACAGATGCGAATTCAGCCCACTAAATTACCCTAGGAAAGACATTTGGTTGATCCAGTCTAAAACCTAGTTGGCTAGTGTAATTAGTATATAATATTGAAATTTACGTATAATAGGCGTCATACATGTTGCTACCATGTCGTTTATGTTGCAGCTGCTACATCATGTTCAATTCGTTCCTAATAAATACTCGAAATTTAGTGTTCCTCATATGTACAAAAAATTACTTTGTACGAAAAGGATGAGTTCGAAATAAAAAATCACAATAATCCAGAGTATAGAAGCCGCTATAACAATAACCAGATAAAAGAAATGTACCTCCATCTGTTTATTAACGGACCTTCCCAGACCAGGCCTTCTATCAGGCATGCCACGTATGACCTGCAAATAGGCCTGCTAAAGAATGCCTTCAATTAGGCCGGCTGAGTAGTGGGTCGCGGAAGGCCTTGGTCCGCAATGACATATCGTGTAAAAAGGATATGGGTATGCAAGGGGAGTGGAAGTACTATAGACTGCTAAATAAGGTCTTATAGAAGGCCTCTTTACTCCTTTTATTTACCGCTGGATAAATATTATTACAATTAATATCATTGCATTTAATTTTTTATACTTCGTGCTGCTGCTTCATGAACTTTGCCTTTTTTTATGCTTTCAGTTATTTTTTTTTATAATTAAATTTCTAGTGATGCTTGTATTTATCTAAGTAAAATATTATCTAATTAAGGTCTAGTGAAACAGAAGCAAAGTAAACTTGAAACACAGACGGCGGGCGCTACAGTACACCAATGTTAAATGAGATCGTAATATGCTTAATTGGAAACACTCGCTTTGAATGTACTAAAAGAAAATCAATTAAAAAAGCAACAACAAAGCTATTAAACATTCGCTGACATAAAATGGAAAGAACAAAATCTTCCTTTTGATAAACTTCGTTTTAACCGAACTTATGATACATGATGTAGGGTGTGCGTTATTTGTAAGAAAATTTTCAAAAAGTTTAGGCTTGATGAAAAAATTACTTGCCAAAAATGTCACACCTACCCGTACCGACTTACGGTTGCAATTTTATTCAATTACTCATGCAGCATGATGACCCACAAGTCAAAAAATATGATAACATCATCAGAAATTTTCTTCTAAATAGTTTTTGCTTTGCCAACTTTTATCTAAATCGCAT
The DNA here is from genome assembly GCA_956483635.1 of Panzeria rudis. Taxonomy (NCBI): domain Eukaryota; kingdom Metazoa; phylum Arthropoda; class Insecta; order Diptera; family Tachinidae; genus Panzeria; species Panzeria rudis. The sequence goes on from OY101448.1 coordinate 167,049,780, forward strand.
ATTTAACAAGATAAATACCAAAATATCGAAAAAGCAAATAACTATTAAAATAACAAAAAAAGCATTTGGAAATTTGAATGCACTTTGAATTTTAAAATTGGTCGAATATAGCAACATATATTGCCCACTATGTTAAAAATAGCTAAATTATTTAAAGACCTTATAGGCTACAGCCTTTCCAGGCATACGTTTTTGTGGATCAGACTATTACTTTGGTAGATATACGATTTCCGACGACTAAAGTGTTCTATAGGTAAAATTGGTCTCATATAATAACATCCCAGTAAAAAATGCTCATGTTTTTTGAAGCACTAAGGCAATAAACTGCATAATAATACGATTTAAAAGAAGAGCTTATTTCAGAGCAGTGAATGTATATGAAAGAAACTATACAAAAAAATTAGATTTTTCACTGCTGATACAATGCAGGTTTTTAAGCGAGAAATTTGCTTATACTTACAGTTTTAGTGCTGAAAATGGTGATGATTTTCAGCGCTTCAAGAAGCGCTTGTAATATGTATGTAATATGTAATACTCCAAACCGGGAACTCGCCATACAAAATTCAGCAGTGATATCAGCAGGTCTGTAAGCACTACTTTTATTCTCTCATAGTAAAAACCTGCTTTATTTAAAGCAATTTTTTTACTGGGATATAGCGCCCACTGTGTCAAAAATAGCTACCTAACTTTTAACACATCTTGTAGCGCATTCCCTATAATTCATCCATACATTTTTGTAGATCAGACTATCCGTTTGGAAGATTCGTTTGGAATATATGTTTTTTTCACCGCTAGATTGGTCTTTTTGCCCATTGTGTAACGCTCCTATACTTATATATACTGTTGCCTCTAAACTGCTGTCCTCTTAACCTTTCGCCGCATCTTCTCAGTTTTCTTTTGAATGTTTTAAATATTAATTAAAATTATACTATTGCAAAAACTTATTATATTAGAAATAAACCAATTAGCATTTAATTAAATGCCAAGTAGTTGAGTGAAATAAAAAAAAAATTTTTTGGCTCGTGCATAATTTTTGTTATCAAGTCAAGGTGGTCGGTCATAGATAAATTTTAGTTGTTCTTCTAATTAATTTTTGTACATGAAAATATTGAAATTAATTTTAGTGAAAATGTTTCAATAGCTATAATTCTATGTGTATTTTGTAATTGAACCTTTGTTTAAGAAAAAAATATTTAAAAGGAAAAGTTCAGTTTAAAAAATTATTTCTTAAGGAAAGTAAACGAGTCTGTCAGGTGTGGCGATTTTTCCCTTAATAAGCCAATTTTATAACAGTATTGCCACGTGCAGTGTAGAAAGACTTTGAATCACCGTCCCATAGTTGCAACTATCCATATGGATAGAGTTGTTATAATTTAAGAGATGAAATGGATTGCAGTATGTCTTACATCGTCTTAAAAAACTTCTTCTACGACTTGAAAAATGTGGTCGTATATGTATGTACGTGAGTGATTCTCATTTCAAATGATTTTTCGCGTCCGTTGGAAGTATAGTAAAAAGTAAGTATCATAAAAAAACGCATAAATTTTAAATTGTAAACAGTTTTTGCATGATTAAATAGATTATAAATAAACATACGTTGTTGTTGTCCGTAGTCTTGTGTATTGAGCGTTACGCATTTTTAGTGCGATTCATTACTCAGTTTACGGCCCTTTTCACAATGTACGATTAAAAGTTAACGTATACTTTAACGGAAAGTTAAACATACAAAACTTGCCACGTTACTTTTTAATCGTACATTATGAAAAGGGCCGATAGTTATTAAAATTACATTAACAATATAAATGAAATTTATTTGCTGGTGTTTAAGCATATCATATCGAATAAAAAATTATTTGCTGGGTTTTGTATAATTTTCAAAGCCTACTTTGCTTATTTTTGAAAATCATTTATATCTTTGTGAATTCTCAAATGGTTTTTGAAAGCCTGTACATAAGATAAAGGGTTTGTAACTGTTCAAAATTGTGTTTGAAGTCTACTGACGATTTGGTAAAGCACCAATGAAATGCTGCATATAGACAATGCTTAAACACCAGCAAATAAATTTCATTTAAAATAAAATTATGACGATATGTCAAATACATTTCAAAAAGGATTAACAATATAAACCAAAAGAGCAGCGTAGGTTTGTACTTCTAAATATTTAAAAGTTTTATGAACTTTGTTAAATAGTGTTATATTGCAAAACGTTTCATCAATCAGCCATGATTCGCACCAAAAAAAGTATTGAGTGTTATCCATATTTTTTTTTTAATTTAATTGAAATTTTTTGTGAATAACTAAGGAGTTTATATTAAAATACATCGAAGATTATACATCTGAGTTGTATTAAATTTAAAATGTAGTGTGTGTTCTGAAAAAAAATATTAAATTCGTATAAAAATGTATTGAGCGTTAAGTAAAAAAAATGCTTAAATATAATTTATCTATAAATTTAGGACGTTAAAAAATTTATCAGCAGCTGAATAGTAGAAACGGCATAAAGAATATTATGGGTTTTCTTTGAAAAAAAAAATTGTTTCTACCGCACTGTGGGCTATTAAATACATTTGCGAAGAATGCATTAGGTAGGTCGTATTTTGCTATGATCAAGTATTTTAAATTCACATAACTTTTAACATTGTTGGTCGATATTATTAAAATTAGTCTTATTTGAAAGAAGAGTTAGTCTACTTTTCGCTCATGTATAAATGTTTGTAAATAATTATATTAAAAGGTAAACATTTTTATTATACCATGTGAATGAACCCAAGTCAAAAATGAAAAAGTGGTCATAACTTTTAATGTTTTTACAGCGATTATTATATATATTTTTTTGTTTTTAGAGAGTATGTATAGAACTTTCAGAGCCTATACCCATTTTTGTAGTGTATTTTTTTCGCAAAAATCAGTACCGAAACAACCGCGAATACAAATGTAACGTTCAATATAATATAATATAAATATAATTTTATTACAAGATCCAATGAATGAGGCGAAAACTATAATACGAATCCTACCTTCTCTATTTATATTAGTTACATTGGTGGAAAAAAAAAACAAAATGTAAGTTTAGAATGAGAATCAGCCACGTACGTATGGATGGATGTATGTATTTGTCTCCATGGATTTAAAATAAAATATAAGTACATATTTGTTTGCTGCTAGAATTTTTCAATTAAAAATGAAACCGTTCATGTTTAAAAACTTTCCCGCTCACTACCTTTGTTGATACTCACAACAAAGTTAGCGAGCGTTTCACATGCGACTTAACACCTAACAGTATACTATTTATTGTTTCATATTTTATTTGCAAGCCTAATAGAACTTATTTTGTATATTTATTTTCCGAATTTCCTCCCATCTCTGCTTGAAATGTTTGCATGACATGTCAGAAAAAATTTTCCTCAACAGATTTAAAAATCTGTTTTTTCGCACAATGTATTAACCTCAACCTACTCATACAGAAAATATTTTCCATTGCATATAACCAGGCGGCGGCCATGACCTCATCGACAATGATGTTAGTAGAAGTAAATGTTGGATTTTTTATTTTTTCATTTTAAATAAACACCCACTTGAGTCAAAGTATGCACGAGTACCTACCTACATACAAACTAATATAAATAGAATATGTCCATATATTTTTGCATATTTTATATGTTTAGGCTATGCAGTTGTGGCAAGAAAAAGTGTGTACATATTCGTTTTTAAACTATAACTGAAAACCCCAAAAATATATAATATTAAGAAATAAAAAACAATTTGAATATACAAGTATTTCGCATTAAAAATCAAGAAAAAGCGAAATAACTTTTCTTGTAACGTAAATACAAAAAAGTAGTATCCCAGGAAACAATTTTTGTTGACATGTCCTGACGTCTGAGACAATGAAACCAAATTGTCTAAACTCCCTCAGCCAGATTAGTCCGCACATCATTTTAATTTTATCTAAGACATTTAACAGAATAGAGTTCAGGTTTTCCAACTTGCGACATAAAACTTTTGGCAGTAATTTCTGCACATTGTCCGATTTTAGTTTTCGTAATAGTTATTATTTATCTCTAGTTGTTTTTCTGAAATTGTGCAGACATGTCGAAAATTTCCTTATAATTTCCCTGGAAAATTCTTCAGAATTCGTACAGAATTCTCTTGAAAATTTCGGCAAAGTTCTTAGGATTTCCCCAGAGAAAAAAAGAGGGCCGCTTGCTTGTCAACCACACATATGACCGAATAATTTGCAAAAATGTTTGCTGGGATGGCAGTAATTCACAAAAAAAAAAAAATATGTACATTTATAAGCGAAGAACGATACTTGGCTTATTATGTATTTATGTATGCAAGTTTTGTGTTGTTTCACAAAATGTTAAAAAAAATTACTTGCATGTGTAAAGCCTTGAACATATGCAACAATATTTGTATGTGAAATAGTTTTTTTAACAGTAGTTTTCGTTTGCATATGTTAAGAGGGGCAAATAAAAAAAGCTCGCGCTCTCATACATACAAGCATTCCTACACTTATACGCTGAATTTTAAAAATGGTGTTTTTTATGTGAGTGCATAGTACATAATGTAAAATTACACTCAGATACATGTATAAGTATGTACTGTATAGTTGAAACTTTCTTCTTCGACAGTTTGTCTTAGCAAATATATTTAAATTATATTTTATGTATTTTCTTTTTTCCTCGGTTTCTCTTTGTTTGGTGAGAAAATGTTGCATATGTTAGGTTCTTTTTTAATATTTATTTTTAATTTAAATTGAAAAGTTTCAAAAATAAATTCCAAATAATTTTTTTGTCTAAAATTATACAGCACGATTAAATAATGGCTTTGTTAAAGTTTATAAAAACAATTTAGTGCACAATGGGATTGTTGAAGAAATTTTTAGGTTAAAAGAAGGAAACTAAAATTATGTTTACACGATAGTTCGAGTGTTATAATTTTGCCTTTTGTAATAAAAAAAAAGGGTTCTGAATGTTGCAATGCCATTTCCAAACGAGTAATCCAATCAGTTGTTATTTTCTTAGACACAACTGTAGAAACATATTAACTATGGAGGAACATAAAAAATTAAAAATCAAATAAAGCTATTTCAGTATCAATTTATAAGTCTATTAATCTTACACGTTTAAAAGCAAAAGGTAGACTTATCATTTATCAAAATATACAAAATTATGCACACAGAAAAAATAGCAATGTAAAATCAATCTATCGCAATGTTGATTGGTAATCATATTAAATTTGTGCAAAAGACAGACTTTATTTTAAATTGCCATTGCTTGATATTAACTTCAAAGGGAAAATTATTAAACTAACCTTAAATCTCGTTGATTTAATATTTTTCACTGGTAAAAAATAATCAATCTTTATCATTTTATATTAATGTTGAATCTACTTTAGTGAATCAATGAAAAATCAAGTTACATTTCATTTCAAATCAACATGACTATAAATTTAACTTCAAATAAATTGCATGTTAAATCATCAATTAAATCATGTTGAACTACATTGAAATGCATTTTACTTATGATGGTATATATATTAGTGTATATCTAAAATATATTTAAGGCATCAGTGGTTAGCGTGTTGCAAGTGATGATAGGGCTAAAGCCTATGCTAATACACATCACGTAAGTAAAATAATTAATAAAATGGCTACTTTAAATTAAATACATTTTGTTTAAACTTGAGATAACTTTGATTCAACACGATTCATTGTATTATTTCAATATCAAATTCGCTTTGTTTCAACTTAATATAACTTTGATTCAACATGATTCTTCGTATTATTTCAGTATTAACTTTAGCTTGCTTTAACTGTACTGGAATATTAAATCAAAAAGAAATATATGTAGTTACTTATTTTAAAATTTATAATCGCATTATTTCCCAAAATTAATATCTTACTTACTCAGTGAATATTAATCCATATATCATATAAAAATGAGGTGTATGTATGTTTGTTTGCAGATTTTTGTTACTGCATCATGCCTAAACGGCTGAACCGATTTAAATGAAATATTGTACACATATAGATATTTGGCCCACAACTAATATGGAATGCATTTGTTTTCAGAATTTTGGACCGCTAGGGGATAAAATGGGTCAAAACCTTTCCCTACGCATAACTCTGTCATTTGTCTACCGATTTTCAAAATTCTTTATTGGCTTCAAAGGGTTTTGCTTGCGATTAGGTTCCATAATTTTTCCAAACTTGGTGGAGAAATCGACCCCCCTCCTTAACTCTCTCCTATGTGAACCGATTTTTAAAATAACTATTTTGTTTGAAAGGTTTTGCTTGCAGTTTGGTCCCATAATTTTTTTCCACAATGGGTGGAGGGAATTTGGTCCCCCACTTATAAGTCGGTCATTTGTCAACCGATTTTTAAAATTCTTTTTTGGTGTGAAAGGGTTTGCTTGCAGATAGGTTCCATAATTTTTTTCCAAAATCGGTGGGGAAATTTTCCCACCTCCCCTCAACATGCTTAACTCTGTCATTTGTGAACCGATATTAAAATTATATTTTTGTTTGAAAGGGTTGGCCTAAAGTTTGGTCCAATAGAAGTGGAAATGGGTCGGAAAAATTGGTAGCCCGATATATTGATTATCCCATAACTCCGAAATTTCTAGAGCGATTTAAAATTTTTTTTTGAAAGGACATGAAAGGTTTCCAATTAGTAGAAGGCCACATCATTTAATCTAACGCAAAATCGCGTTCGTTTGTAATCTGTTCACTGGAATATTTGTCTTTTAAAATACATAAATTTTAGCAATTCCAAAAAAAATTTGAAATATAGTTACTTTTAGTATCTAATTGTTAATCAAAAGGTCTCTTTTTTATATAAAAATCGATAAGCAACAACAGTTTCGCTACTCCTGTGTGTAGCATCGTCAGGAAATAATGTTGAAATATAGTTATTTCAAAAGAAAACATTATCTTTCAAAGCTTACAATAGCTTTCAAGTAAGTAAAATCACTACCAAAAAATTTTAAATTAGCAGTGATGCCAACTTTTTTGGTGCAAAAAGTACAATAAAATTTGAAAAAGGCACTAAATAGTACAATTTCCATGTAAAAGCAGCTTAAAAAAGCACTAATACATTTAAAATAAAAAACACTAAAAATGTGGTGTTTTAAAACATCAAAAAGTACTAAAAATAGTGCTAAAAGCACTACGTTGGCATCGCTGTAAATTAGACTTCTTTTCGACGCTTTTAGCCTAAAATTTTTCTGTGTTTGTGTGTGTAGTTTTCAAAACTACAATGGGAAAATGGTGTGACGTGGTGTTTTGTGCATATTAAATTTTTTCTTAATGCTATAAAATCGTTGATTACACAGGGGAACAAAATGAACAATTTGATTTTGGTGTAGCAAAAACTATAATTGATAAAACTTATATGGGACATACCATTTTAAAAACTACCTTTAATTGTTTTTGGTCAGATCTAGTTTATAAAATATTGCGGTTTTAATAATTCTACTTCTTTATAGTATTTTTAGCTTAAATTCGAACAAGGCCTATTGTATGAAGAGATTATAAATAGTATTTTGGTTCTGTGTTTTTAAACGCGAAAAAAAACTATTGTAAATGATATAATAAGCCATATATAAAAGTATAAGAAAAAAAACTATTAATTGTCATTTGATGCTTACTTAATTAATAGCCAAGTCTGTATGTTAGGAAATAATTACTGCCCAAATCATGCAGATTTTTTTTATCTCAGCCTTTATAAACTGCTATACATATACTATAGAGTGCGGATAATGTTAGCAACAATTACTTACAACAATAAAAATTATCATAAACTAAACTAACTGTTATAAAAGTGTTAATAAAATGCAATTCTCTAACGATGTAAAGCACACTCTCTGTCTCTAAACTAATACATGCTACAATACACAAATATTCATTTTATACAAATTTTAACAAAATTTTACATTGCTTTGTTTAAAATAAATAGTAAATGCAAATACGAATTGTATTTGTGGTCATTCGATTGTGGTTTCCTTTAGTAAATAATGTTGTTCATATAGTTCGTATATTTTCAAACAACAAACATTTCTAACAACGACAACAAGGACTAAAATTACAATATAAAACAAAGGCAAAAACAATTCTACTATAATAAAAATACCATAGTCTAACAATTTTGTATATGGTTGCTTATTTATTAAGTTCAACACGAAACGGTTTGTGAAAAAAGTGTATTTATATGGATTTGCAAAATTTGAGTACAGACAGTATGTCACAAAAATAAATAAATTTTTAAGTACTTTAAAAAAATATAAAGCATATATTCTTTCTTGTGTATTTTTAATACTCAGTTGAATGTGTATTAGGGTTAAAACATAGGTTTCATCAGGTTTTATTACCTTCGATAGTTTACCGTAAAAAAAATATGAAAATATAAGTTGACCTTGCAGGTCATCCGTGTAACTTCCCACTAATTTCAAGTACGAAGCTCTTGAATATCTATAGACTTTTCAGCAATTAAAAACACTTATTTCGAACATTTTCATTGACAATATCTCTCGAGCGGATCAATCCATTTGAAGGAAATTTGCGTCAATCGACGAACTAAATATGCAATTTTCTTTCGTACAATAACAAATGCGAGAAAAACGAAAAGAAAAGAAGTGAGCCTAATCTAAGATCAAGGTAACTCAGCCTTTACACATGCAAGTGCAAGTTCGAAAAACTCAATACACTCAAACTATTCTACTTACACACTTTTGATTCCGTTGATAATACGTATACAGAACTTGCATGCAAGTACTTGCATGTCTAAAAGCAGGGTAAGATAGGTCTTTCCTACAATGCGTTCTGCCGTAGTTGCCGGGATCAAAGTAAAGAAGAAACAGTTTTCCACTTTATTTGTAAGTGCTGGGCCTTGCACCTTTCCCGACACAAATTCCTGGATAACAATATACTTGGCGACCTATCAGAGATTGGTCTAGGTGAACTGAACGGAAGCCTCTTGATTCTACTACTTGTGAATAAGTATGAAATTAACCCTTAAAAGTGTTTTAAGTTTTGAATGATTTCTGGAGCTCAAGTTAATTTTGTAGCTGGGTGTAGTGAAATTGTATGGCAAACATTTTTGTAGAGTATTTTAGCCCGCTACATCGCTGCTGAAGGGCAGTTTTTTGTATCTTTTTTAAGAAAAAAAAAAACAAAAAGACCCATACAATGAAGAGTTAGAGGAATAAAATGTTCCACAACAATTTTCCTTTTGGTGTTTTAAATAAAAGTACTGAACACATATCATACTTTAAACGTAGGTCTTACAAAATTTCTTATACTGAGTCTCTATAACTATGTATGTGCAAAAGTGGAGAACTTTAATCCCCCCTAAAATGAATCCTAGATATAAACTTTCAAAATGCCGATACACGCATACATATATATTTTTGGTACAATTCCGTGAGTTACTTCTCCAGAAAACGAAAAACTAAAATTTTCTGCGTAATCCACCCCTTTTAAATTTCAAAGTGAAATTGACAAGGACTTTTCTACTAACTTCATTTGCAGTAAATACTAAAAAAACGTGCATACTTTTAGGAGTACCAAATAAATATTTGGCCATAAGCTTTCTATGTTAATAGAAAGTTTAATTTGAGCTTTGCTTCTAAAAACAAGAGTAAGGAAACGCCTCAAGGTATGAAAACCTCATCATTGTAAAATCGAAATACAAAATAAACGGAATCTGTAGACTGTAGAACAATACCAAATAGACCTCTAGACTCTAGGCTAAAAATGCCGGTTTTCAGAATTTTATTATTATTTTCTCACCAAGACCTACCTACCTGTGTACCAAACTTCAACTCTGTAGCTATAGTGGAAGCGCCCCATGCAAATAAGGGACTACCTAGTCCCCCTTGATGAAAATATATAATTTTCAGATTTTTCGTAGTAGCTTCATATCAAGACCTACCTGTGTACGAAACTTCAGGTCTCTAGCTATAGTACAAATCAGAGATACCCTGGTTCCCTTCTAGGTGAAAAATGTCGATTTACAGATGTTTCTTAGCACTTTCCTACCTGTATACCAAATTTTAGATTTCTAACTATAGTGGAAGTGCTCCATACAAATAAGGTGTACCCTACTCCCCCAAAGGAAAAGTACTTGTTTTCAGATTTTTCTGATTATTTTCTCACCAAGACCTACTTGTGTGCCAAATTTCAGCCAATAATATTGAGGAATGAGTCTTTGGTTAGGCACTTAATAATGATGGAAATAATTTTATGGTCGACTGAAAACAACAAGAAGTTGGGAATAGACATCAAAGCTATTTTCCAAACCTAAAAACACAACAATAATATGTTTCCTGCATCAATACTTTGTTTACCACAACCATAATATAGTGGTCGTAATCATGGCACAAATTTTTATTTTGTCTTCTTTCGTAAACAGGAATGCTTAGTTACTTTTTGACATACTGTACTCATATTCAAATACATACAGACGTACATATTTATCCATGTATTGCCACAAATACAAGTGTCTAATAACAATACAATAAATAATGTTATCGTTTTATTTATTTTAGCCTGTTATTGCTTTTTGAGCTTAAAATTTATCAATCGTTTCTAGTTAAAATAAGTTTTTAATTTAAAACCATTGTTCCTGTATGATGTAGTTATTGAAGAGCCGTCTATTTGTGATTGTGTATTAGCACACAGCGACAAATAAATAACTTTGCTCTTTTTTTTGTAATACATTGATGCATGTTTTTGTTGCGCTTAGTGGCGAAGGTGTTAACAATTGATACAAAATTTTTAGAACCAGCAAAAATGTTTTAGGTGTCCTTACTCACACTTTGATCCCAAACACATTTCAAATAAATAAAATTTCTATTTTCATGTTGCTGTACAATTTTTATTTTTTTTATTTATTTTTTATTTTTTTTTGTTGCGGCTCAATAATTTTGTCACTTTTAATTAAAAACTATTTGAGTCTCTCTCCCTCCAATCTGTTGTTCACATTTTATTGTTGTTGCTATTTTGATGTTGTTCATTTAAATGAAATACAAAAATTTTTTTGTACAATCGTTCGTAAACACAAGTTCATTTGTATATATATTTTTTTTTCGTATGTCTAAAATTCTTCGAAATTTACATAAATATTATTCAATCATGCATGAATATCTTTTAATCATGCTTTAAGTATTGCAATGATTTAAAACTTTAGTTTGGCTTGAAGTTAGAGAACAAAATAGATTTTATTGCAATAGAGAGAATGCAAAGATATGCATTTATCGCCAAAATATATAACTACAACTCGATGCTATATAGCACTGCAGTATAGTGTATAAATAGGGAGATATTTTTAAAATGTACTGGTACGGATTGTTGTCCTAGTCAAGTCGATAGATCAGTTTGTTATTTAAAGTTTTTCCCAATCATGTCATATCATGTCGTGTCGTGTCATATCATGTCTTGTCATGTCATCTCATGTCGTGTGAACATAACATATACATACATATTTTTATTTTTTTATATTTTTAGGTAAATAAAACGTAAAGAACTTCGTTATTATGTTATTTTTTCAAAATGTGCGAATGTAACGTTTCCTTTTTTTTCCGTGGAATTTTAGTATAAGTCCTCTAGATCACTTCTATGTTATTAATATAATTTTTCAATTACTATTGCAAAACTTATTTGCATTTAAAACATTGCGTACATACTCAACTTTTTTCGTAAACTGTCTTTTGTTCTAAAAATCTCGTATCATCAAATAAATATAATTTTAATTAAAACTTAATAAGGCATTAAAAACCATTTCTTAACCATCTTCTTTAAAGGTGTTAGTTCCATTATCTTTTTAATATTAAATTAACTAATTGTATTATCATCCTAACTGAATGGCTGGCTGGCTGAGTATTTCATAAATAATTCATTTAAAATTACGGTCTGCCAAAACGAACGCATAAATTATATGTTAAATGTGAAAATGAGGCTACTTCGACACAAATATATTTGCCTTTAAGTTGACTATTTGTAAGATAATTTTTTTTTATTTCAAACATTTTACTTAGATGGGTTATTGCTCTGTTAGCAAATATTTACCCTACTTTGCTTCAAAAAATAACGATTTTATAAATTTTGTTAATGTGTTTGTCTATGTGTATAACAAGGTCTTAACATTTGCCTCAAATGTCCTTAGAGAGTTCAAGAGTGGTAGAGCATTGTCATCAATACTGTTTAACGTTAAAACAACACACTTCAATTTACTTGAGTTTCCAACATCTTCTATCAGGTTCATAGCTAATGCGATAATAGCGAAGGTGCTGAATGTGTTTGTTTAAGGATTATAATTATATTTTTATCTAAGTGTACAAAATGTAATTCATACATTATACTTTAATAAATGGTCTAAATAGTTCGTTCATGCTTATTTAGTTGAAATGTGATTGCGGTTATCGGTTTATTTCCTTTTCAAGTATATACTTGTGCATTTAGGTAAAGATTTCATTTAAACATGATTTTAATTTAAATTAAGGTGAAAACTAATTTAATTTATTGATTCATTTGAACGCTTAAAGAGATCGAGTCATATCATTTTGGTAGCTTATTGTGAACAAATTTTGCCGCCAACTTTTTATTTTTATTATCTTCAAGTTTCCATTAAATATTTAAATCTTTGAATTATAGAGCCTTCACTTCAGTTACTTTTGAATTTTTATGCATGTTTCTTAGTTTAAAATCATTCATAACAGTCGCTTCCAATATGTCAGAACATTATAAGGAACTGATCCTTTAAAGCGCTGCTAGATAAATCCTAAATTTCATTGATGAAATTGGTTTTTGACGTACTGGATTTCATTCGAAAATAATTTGTCTAATTTGACTTCACAAATTAAACATACATATTTAGTTCAAGTGGATAAAATGGCAGAAAAAGTATAATATGCCTATGGCTGTTAGGTAGATACGCCAGGCTATCAGCCTATGGGTCGCGGTTCGATGCTGCAGGCAGCCAACCTCTTCGCCTCTAAGTTTTTTATTTGTTTAAGTAAACATATTTTGTTCAAAAATCAACAAAAAGAATGCGTGTTTAATTTTAGGTCTATAATAATGAGTAAAGTGTTGCCTACTCTTATCGACCTAATTTTCAACAAAAGTGTTTTAGAGTGTACATATTGCACTCACGGAAAAATTAGTTTTGGAATTTATGGCACAATGTCATCAGAACTATGACATCATAGATATGACAAATAAAATTAATAATGTCATTAATTACACGAAATCTGACATCCATCTGATGGCAAACTTCATCATAGGATTTCTGTCATATTGTAGTATTTTTTGGGTGCTGTTGGTTAGCGCGTTGTTTAGAAAGCAAAATCACAGCGCCCTATTTCATCGGTAATCGTCGGCGAAGTAAAGCTATTAATAAAATGGATGCACATAATGCTTACGAAAGTTCATGTGTCTACTTATCGCCAGAGGCGCTGCCACACTGCTCTAAAATTAACAAAACGGGAAGCCACCCCCAGAAACGCTCTAGCCCGCGCCCTTAAGAAGTGTCTAGCTACGCCAATGGCAGTGACATCAATTTGATGTCCCATTTTATATAATATCAAAAGGTAAAATATTTATTAACGAAACCCCTAAATATTGATCTAATATTTGCAATTTGTATTTTAAAACAAATTCGTTTCTTTCATTTATGATTTTTTAACGAATTTTCAAAGAGTTGAAAAAATAGCATAGCATTACGATGACAAAACTGATTGCAAAATCTAGAAGTCTACATAACAGCATATATTTACAGACAAATCATGTAAGCGAACGATAATATGATACCTCGTCTTCATATTGATGACAATTAGTCATGCTGCATGAAGATCAATAAGAATGACGTTTATTTTGACTTTGTGCTGTCAATATTTTAAAGGTTGAGATAGATGGTTGAGGTGATAAAGGCATTGCAGCGCATTAGCTAATAAATATGCCATAAACTTAGGAAATAACGACAAATATTATAAAAGTAAAGTTAAGCAACAAAAAGTTAAATTTATATAGAAGCAATTAGAAGTAAAAAAATTTTAAGATTTAAATTTTCTTCATTGCATTGATGACAGGATTTTTAATATTGTCATTCATGACAGAATTGTCATCATTGTTATTGACGACATAATTGTCGTTATTGTAATTGATGACAGAATTGTCGTTATTGTAATTGATGACAGAACTGACATTATTATCAATTATGAAGGAATTGTCATTGTCTTTAATAACAGAATTGCCATTGGAGGCAGAATTGTCACCATTATCATTGATGACAAAATTATAATCATTGTCATATATGTCAAGATGGCCAGCTAATGTAAAGGCTGACATCGCAATGATGACAATTATCACGGGTTGAAAAAGCTATACATTTTTCATATTATTGATGTCAAATTACATCAGCTTTATGCTGAATTCAAATGCATACTATTTGTTAATGTTGATTTTAGCTTATAAATGACTTTGTTTGCATTGATTCTTACATGTGTAGTGTATTCATGCCCACCTAAGCAAAGTTTTTAATAGGGCATAACGATCTAAAAAAAAGTTATATACAGTAATCGCAACTATAATTTTACTACTTACTGTTACATTTTTACCTAGGCAACACTTTTGTTACTTCTTTCAAATTTATTCTCCCACAAATTTCATTTTAATTGTATAAAATACTTTTGTATGTATTGTTGCCTTGACTTTAACATTTGCCAATTGTACGCTATGGCTGAGGCTACAATCTTGGTCATTATAAATTCTCCACACTGAGCACATTTAAAGGCATACGTGTGGGTGTTTGTTGAATATGTTTGCGTGTGTGTGATTTTAACAAGTGCATAATTTAATTTTTGTATGTTTGTAGAGGGTCTGTCTGTATGTGTTGCTTTCATTTAATTAGATTTGGTAAATATTTGTATAATCAGCTTTATTTCTTTAATGTTCGAAATCCTGTTGATTCTACGACTGGTTATTAAAATAAGTATTAAGGCTTTAAGATCATGGGGTCAATTAAGCAATGATTAAAATTTATGGACACTGAAATGAAGTTAACAAATGAAATATAGTATATTGGGAAAATGGGAAAAATGTGTATGAAATGTGCTGGTTGTGTGTTTGCAGCTTGTTGGGCTTGCTTTAGGTCGCTGTAGCAAAGTGAAAATTAATGTTTTGCTTTTATTTACAACATATTTTGCAATATTTAGTAAATTTGATAACATAAAGATAAATTTACATTACATTATATTTGTATTAAACTTTAATAAGACTAATACTTTATTTCTACAAATAATACATGAGAGTTTTATATTCTAATACGCAAAAAGACCACAACTTTTGACACAAACTCAATATATCAAAGTGTCATTTAGAAAATTATGTTTTGTTTTTTTTTTTCAAATAAATTTTAAGCCGCTGCACTGATCCACTGAAATGGACTGTAATCTGAAAAAAGGAATTTACGTTTTTTGTATCGAAATGTTGATTTTTTTTGTTATGGCAATCAAAAGAAGCAATCAATACTATCAACATTTACTGTTTGTAATTTTTTCGAAAAACTAATATATAACGATATATGATAACAAATGTGTTTTTTACTATAGAACGCAAATTAAGTTGCTCTGGTGATCCAAGTCGGTCATTGATCTAGTCTTCTCGTTTCAAAAGTTCTATTCTATGACTGTTTAGCTATAATACAGTGAAAAATTCGCATCGATATAACTGCAGGCTTACTTGTTATGAGAGCTTGATGGTAGGCACTTTCTTTGCGCATTTTCAAGTATTACACATGTTTACAAATTTTGAAAAACTTTTTCGTTCGCTAGAAATGAAAGTGGTTTCTTTAGTTATTTGGAACGCCAAACAGGAATCTGCACTCCAATTTTTCCATCAGCTGTAGTTTTCGCGTTATGTAAAAAATAAAGGCACTTTCACCACATATAGTAGCATAACTTCAGAAGGGGTTTCCCTATTCAGTAAAGAAAAAATCCGAAATTCTACAACAAAATAATCTTCAGGCCGTGCAAACATTGTTTCTAAATTTGCTCAGTACTTTTAGAGATATCATAAAAGTTTAACCCAAAAAAAAAATATTTTTATAAAAAATTTAGAATTTTTTGTTTTTAAGAATGCATAAAAAATAAAAGTAGAACAACGAGCTTATGTTTCATTTAGTAGCTTGTAGCTAAATGTATTCCAAAAAAATTTACACCTTTTTTTATTGAAAATGGTGCCTATCCTTTGATGTTATTCATAGTTCAGTGAAAGAATTGAATTGATAAAAACTAAATTTTCATACAACAGCAATTTCTGAAATTTTTGTTTGTGTTTGCTACTGTTGTATGGAAATTAAAATTTTATCAATTCCGATCTGACACTAAATTGTGAATAAAATCAAAAGTTGTACATCAATTTTTATGAAAAAAGGCTCAATTATTTTAGGATATATTTAGCTACATGTTACTGGACAAAAAATTGGACCATTCTTGTATCTTTATTTTCTTATAAGTTTTAAAAACAAAAATGTAAAAAAATTTTATAAAAAATTATTTAAGTTTTTATTTGCTCAAACTTTTACGATATCGCCAGAACTACTGTGCAGATTTAAAAATAATATTTTTACGGCCTAAAGATTATTTTGATGCCGAATTTTGAATTTTTACTTAACTGAATAGAGCACATAGCCTTCTCAAGTTATGCTCATATATGTCCTGCAAGTGCCTTCATTTTTGACATAACGGTATATCTCGAAAACTAGAGCTAATAAAAAAGTATAATTATATATTTAAAATCTGCATAACATATGTAGTCGGAAACGGTTAAAATTTGTCCGGAACGCGATGACTACTGTAAACATGCATTATATTGATAATTATGATTGGTACTGGGATTGGTACTGGGTCGTATGATTAATAAATAGTCAGTTATAAAACATACGTAGCTGTGTATCCAAAGCAGTGCACAGTGGGGACTTTCGCAAAATAAATGGTAATAAATCTTGAACTTCCAAACTGCTGATTGGATTTAGCTGATACTTTAAACATCTTTAGAGGAGGAATCAGGCTTTATAACGCGTGTCTCTGTTATGCACTTTAGCTACAGTTGACCATCTGGGACTCACAAAAACCTCTGAGGGTTGTAACTTTTTTAACTTTGAGTTTAGGTAAAAATAAAGAGAAATAATGTCATATCTTGTAGGTTTTGCGTATCTATCATAGCTTGGAAGATTTTGAGTTTAAAGGAAAAAAAATTTCAGTTTTCTTGATTTTTATTAGTTTTTCGCCTATAACTTTTTAGTTTACAGTTCGATTTTAATTTAAAAGACAGCATTCAATTCTTGATAAAATTCTAAGTAAATCTAGAGAAAAAAAATGTTATTGTCTGCATTGTTTAATTTGGAAAAGGCTAAAAAATCAAAATTTTGAAATTAATTTGAAAAAGTCGTTTATCTTTATTATTTTTAATTTTGCAAAAAAAAACCAATCAGCAGTTTAGAAGTGCCAGTTTTATTACCATTTATTTCGCGAAAACCGCACCGTGCACTGCTTTGGAATCACAGCCAGCGTTGTCAGATTTTTTCCGACCTATTTCGCCAAATTGATTTAAAAAATCGGCAAAAGTTGCCAAAATCTGCTTTATGTAGTTTTTCTTAACATATATTTTGTAGTAAATTTGTTTTTATATAATTTTTTTTTAATATAAGTTTTTAAAAAATAATCGCATAAAAATTTTGCAAAAAATCGCCAAAAGTAGGAATAAAATCGCCAAAAAACTTTTCTTTTCAATTTTTCTCAACAAAATTCAAAATCCATTAATGACTGTAATTAATATAAGAAAAATACATCAAAATACTCTTCAATAAAGTAATTTTCCTGAATTATAAAAATGTTTAAGTTAAATTTTTCTGCGAAATAGCCATAAAAATTGCCAACAAATTTATTTATCGCCAGAAAAATCGCAATGTCGCCAAAAATGTTGACGCCAAACAAGTTAAAAAATCGCCACGTTTGGCGAGAAATCGCCATATCTGACACCCTGATCACAGCTGCTTATGTTTTATATTTGCTTATTTATTCATCATACGACCCAGTAACAATCATAATGATCAACAATACTTGAAAATATGCAACTAAAGTGCCTACCTTCAAGCTCTCACAACAGGCAAATCTGCAGCTAAATCAATGCGATTTTTTCACTGTATAATAGTTAAGCAGTCATAGAATGGAACAATTGAAACGAGAAGGCTAGATCAGTGACGGGCTTGGAGCACCAGAGAAACTTAGTTTTCCTTCCATAGAAAAAACAACACATTTGCCATCATATTTCATTAAATAATAGTTTTTCGAAAAAATAACTTGTAGTAAATGTTGATTATATTGATAGCTTCTTTTGATTGGCATAACAAAAAATCAACATTTCGATAACAAAAAATCGTAAATTCCTGCTTTTTCAGATTTGTCCACTATGCACCGTTGCGATTGAATCCAACCAGCTCTGAAGCTTAACAACCTATGCGATTGCTGATACTGTATTAAAATTAAGCGTTTCATTAGACTTATATCGTTGTCGAAAATTTTCGGAAAAAGTGTTTTCTTTTATTTACTCTAAAAATTTCTGTAAAATCGATTTTTTAGATTCGTTTATTCATTCGACAGATACGGAGCGAAAGAACTTAACAACAGCGTTTTTTTTTTCCTTCAATAACTTACAATTCCCTTGAAAAATATATTCTCTTACAAGATTTTAAGCTAAACAAAATAATTCAACAAATGCGAAAACGCAGAGTAGCTACAACAAAATATTTAGCAACAAAAGAAAACGGAATAGTTCTTAGACACAAAAACTGCAGCCAGAGAAAAAAAATATATGTATGCATGTGTGCTGCAATAGCAACAACAAAACTGTTTTTATTATAGCCTGAAATTTCACTTAGCAAGTCTGGTAATTAACTTTCTTTGTACGTTTTACCACTCCTAATGGAGGCCATTAACACAAACTTACACACTGAAACCCATACCAAAGACCACACACAGTTCCCTAGTAATGTTGGTTGATATAAATTGAAAGCTAAAACAAAATAAGTATATAAAGTCAGTACAGAAATCTTATATACCGGCAACAATGCCGGGCATTATATACTCATGAGTTACTTGTAGCAAAAAGCAGATTGCAACTTTAGTTAAAATATTTCTCGCACACACTTTTTTGTCCTTTTTCATTTTCTCTTTAAATAATGTATATATATAGAAAGCAGTAATATTTAGTAGTTTTTTGTCATAATCATTTGCTTTAATTTGTGCCATTATGAGCTTTAGAAAAAATGAAATATTTAAAAAGGCTAAATAAATAAAAAAGCTAATGATATTGCTTTTTTATTATCCTTTAAAGTAGGCAAGATAAAAACAATTTCAAATTAAAATGCACAGGCAAAAAATATAGAATTATTCATGAATTAGTTGGCTAATAAAAGTAGACTTAAATTTTATACTTTAAGCAATAAAAAATGGATTTTTCTTGCAATTCTAAAGCTCTTTAGAATCATTAAAGGATTTGATTTTGACTGATTAAAATACCACGAGAAAAATTTTCGTGGGATATTTTAACCCTCGAACAGATCGTTGTATTTGGCATAAGTCTTCAAAGACACCTAAGCTCCAGAATCAACTGGAACTCCAGAAATCGGCGGTGAAAGAAGTTTTTGTGAAGTATATTGTCAACACATCTTACATACACTGAAAAAATTCATTTCACGAAAACAGCTTTCGTAGTTACATACTTTTTTTTGTAGAATATACGAAATTTTCGTTTTTAAGATGTAAATATATAAATCTTTATAGCAAAATAACCGAGCTCAATTTATTACAATATAATAAAATAAGTAGAAAGTGGTTTAGCGGGTAGAGTGCTTTGAAATATAAAGATTACGACTTCGTGCCCCGGTTAAGCCAAGCTTTTTTTAATTTTATTTTTAAATTATTTTCATATATTTTACGAGAGAGTTTCGTAATATGAACGAGCGTTTTCGTGCATATCGTCATATGAAACGTAAAACCATGCAAGTGACAAAATTTTTCAAAATCGGGGTTTTAATCAATTATTGTATATTATATCGAAGTCCATATACCTACAAATTGTTAGGCTCCTATTGTCATGCTAGGCGACATTATAATCAAAAAGAAAACATCGTAGCAACTATAACTTGTACTATTTCATAAACTGTTTTCCCTCTCTTACATGGTTTTAAGTTTTATATGTCGATATGTTGCATGAATTTTTTTTCGGTGTAGTCTAATGGCAACAGATTTAGATGTATACATACATATGGGCGAAGGGGTGTTTAATTATGCGTACACGCAAAGAAAAAACATGGTTGAGGCAACCATAATCGAAGAGCAATGATTGAATATATGATTGAATATATGGTTGAAAACAACCATATATATAGTTCACAACAACCATATACATGATTCAAGCAACCGTATGTATGTTTCAAACCAACGATACATATGATTCAAAATTACAATAAATGGTTTGAAATAACCATATATATGGTTAAAAACAACCATATGCATGGTTCAAACAACCATGTATATGGTTCAAAACAACCATTTATATTGTTCAAAATTACAAAATATGGTCTGTATAATCATATATATGGTTAAAATTAAACATATAAATGGTTCTAAATAACCATATATATTGTTCTATGTAATATATTTATTGTTTTGTTAACCATAAGTTAATTAAAAAATTTACAGGAGCTAAATATTTTATTATTTCAACTGAAATCACAAACAGAATTGTTCAACTGGTCAGTCTGTTGAATCTGAAATGAAAATTACTATCTATTTTCAAATAGATACATACTCGTACATATTTGTTGACACATGTTATATTTACAATGGGGCATGTTCTGAAAAACATTTCGTTGTGAAATCGGCAACTTTCAGGATAGAATCCAACTAAAAAGCTCACTTATTGGAGGTTCTCAGTTGGTTTTTGTGTTTCAGATATTTCATATATTTTATCAGAACAAAGCTATGAATGCACAAAATTGTCCGATTAAAGAACACTGTTCTTCGCTTTTTAAATTTTGCTATTTCAAAACTAAATGGTCTTCAGAATATGGCCGAACATTAATTGCCGGAATATATCAGTTTTTGTTATTTCAATTTTTATTTTTCACACCAACCGCTCACAAAAATAAACCAAACGCTGTCAAGTAAAACACAAAACTAACAAAAAGCATTCAACAAAGGGATAGAACAAAAACTTTTTTGGAAGCAGAGAGCCATGTCTGTTATATAACCATAGCTTTATTGCAAAATAGTGTAGATAGATAAGAACGATATTTTATTATTATAGAACCATTCTGTTGTTGAATTTTTAAATAAACTATGATTGTAGTCAGAATTTTTTCAACAATATATATTGTTCAAGCCAACCATGTGTCAATTTTCATAAAATCTAATAATTTCATGATTAAATGTAAACGTTAGTTTTTTTGTCTTAAACTAATTAAGGTTCCCAGTCATTTAATACAATAATAAGCTATTTGCCGAATTCAAAAACTGTGTAGGGAAACATGTCATTGCTGACGCAACCATGCCACAACCATATCTTTTCTTTGCGTGTATCTTTAATAATAACCTGTGCCATATTATTATTATTATAACACTCTGAATGAATAAAGCTTGTTATATAATTTTAAAATTTAATAATAATATTATCTGCTACAATTTCCTTCACAAATTCACTCTTACACATAGAAGCTAATTTTATTTTTAATTAAAAACTTTTTTTTTAATAAACATTTTCCAACCACTACATACGAAATAATTATGAGTTGACCAAAACCATCAGCAAAACAAAAAAATTCAAAAGAAGTCAAAATAAGCAGCAGCTCCATAGAATTATGTTTCATAATGAGTTTGATTTTCATACATTTTATATATTTAAAATCAGCATGTATTTAATATCGATTAAACATATTTGATAATTTTATTTTTTATATATTCCTCCTAATGTATTTTATTTATATTTTATATTCTAAAAAGGTCAACAATGCAACTGCACGTGTACAAACCAAAAAAGTGACCACCGTTCCCAATGGTAAGTAAATGTTTAAAATCCAAAAAAAAAAACAAAACAAAACTAAAACATAGACCACAATAATTAAATTACAAATATTTTTAAATACTCATAAGTTGAACATTTTTATAAAAACCAACTAAACCAAAAAAGTTGCGATAGCAATGTGTTATTTCAAATGTAGTCGGTGTTATTTCAAATGTATATCGTTACCTTAATATAGAAACTCCTAGCTCATTATATTTTTCAAATCGAGTCTTGTGCCTATTTCTATGCATTAGATAGAGGTTGTTAATCTATCGAAATAGGCAAAAATCTCGATTTGAAAAAAATAATGAGCTTGGGCGTTTCTATATTAAGGTAACGATATGAAAATTAGGAAAATGCTGTTCTTTTTATTTGTTCCCAATTATGAAATTTTCTGTGCCATGGCTTCGTTAATAGCATTCTTTATTAAAAACAATTGATTTTTAATTTGATTACACTGGTCTACCAAAGTGCGCATTTTACGTATTTTATATTTAATAAAAATTTTACTGATTGCGGTCAAAAATTCGATTAATAGCAATTATCGATTAATTGCGATTAAGCAAGAATTATACCATCATTGTTTTTTACTAAAACATAAAAATTATTGAAGAAGACGAAGAAAATAGAGAATTTCCAAGCCAACAAATGAAACCTGAAAAAACTTAAAAGTGACTCAGGCGACTTGGTTAAAGAGTGAAGTAAGTCTAAGAGGACAAGAATTCTGATGATAAGATCGTGGTTAGTCTCGAAACATCATGATGCCAGTTCAATCTTCTGTGTAGCCAAAATTTTGTTTGTTTTTTCAACTGTTTTGAATTACGCTTCGTTCACATTGGACATTTCTTCTGTTGTCACTTTGTGGCGACATATTTCAAATTAACAACTCAATGCGACAAAATGATAACATGCTGTCATTTTGTTTTTGTGACTGCAATATTGTCGCATTATTGTGACAACCGTAGACATTAGACGCGCAAACAGTTTGCCACACACCGAAAAACATCGGAAGTGGCAAACGTTGCCGCTATATGATGGTTGCTTGCGATGTCTTTCTCCTTTCAAAATAAAAATAATATTGTGAAAAATTAAATTGAACGAAATTAAGTCAAAATAATTAAATATCTTAAAGGTGCATAGCTAAGAATATACACTTTTCAAATAATTAAAAAAAGAACAAAAATTTACACTAGAGGTCAGCATCGAGTAAGTTTTATGTATGTGGAGCTGTTTCTTTTTTTCGAAAACAGTTCGTACTTCCTCCCTATCTCAGAGCACAAGCAGTAGAGGGAATTAGTGACTGTTTGTCAAATATTTATAAGTATGTAGCATAATTTATAAGTATGTAGCGTAACAAATGAACGAACAAAAATCTGATTATATTAAATATACATATGCACTAAAATATAAATTTTTATGAGACGCAAATAATAAAACAAAACTACTACTACATGTCTAGGGTATTCATTTTAATCGATTTTTCAATTGTTCGATTAATCAATTAATCGAAATTGAGGTTTTTATATTACTCGAGAAATTGAGTAAAACTTTTATTTCGTTCGAGTTATTCGAGTAAGCTTTACTGCTAAAAATTATTCGAGTTAATCGGAAATTTTTGAATTTAATCGGTTTTTTTGTACATTTTTATGGACAAAAATAAAACGAAACAAGTTTTTTCGCGTTTTAATATATATTAATAATGAACACGAAAGAAATTCTTTAAAATAGTTTTTTTTCACTATTCAATGTTGCGCTTTGAGAAAATTTTGCGCCAGGAAATATTTAATAACATTCCGACCTGTCCTGTATTCAATGCAGAATAAAAATAATCAGAATTGGCATAGCACTATTGTTGTTATAAATATTAACTTGTAACACTTGGGAAATATTTGTCTAAAAAACGTAACCACTACTTTTGCTCAAAGTTAGTTTGATTAAACTTGTTTTTTCATATCACAAAATAAGGTTAATTATGCTGCAAAAAGCTATTTTTATATTATTTTAATAAATGCGAACGCATATTTAAAAAAATATTGTAATTAATGGAAATACAATTTTACTTGTCTGTAGGTTACGTTTTTTTCGGCAAATATTTGCCAAATGTGACCGTACCTTAAGGCTTTTATAATTCCGGACATTACATTCTATATTTTAATACGAAACATCTAGTTAACTAGTTGCTCTCGAAATATCTTCTTTATTTCAAATAATTTTTGTTTGGTGTTTATATTTCCGAATTTTTTTAAAAGATATTTGAAGTTGGTTTCTTTCTCCCTATTATTGTTACTACATTATTAACTTAACTTTTTAATCATGCGGACTATTAGTATGAAATAACGTTCGAATTCAGTGGATAATTTCATATAAATAAAAAAAAATGTCCACTTTTTATTAAGAAATCTACAAAAACTCATTAAGAAAAAGAAAATTTACATAAAATATTTTAATCGAATTATTCGATTACTCGACCAAAATTACTCGAATAAATTTTTACTCGAAATAAAAATTTTTTGTTTGATCGAACATTATTTGACTTTAATTATTCGATTAATCGAGCAAACATTATTCGAGTGAATACCCTATACATGTCGTCATATGAAACGTAAAATCTTGTAAAGACAAAATTTTCGAAATAGGGTTCTTAATAAATTATTGTATATTATATGGAAGCCATTGTCGCTACAAACTTTTATGAATCTACAGTCATGTTTGGCGACTATATAAACATCCTAGCCACTATAACTTGTACCATTTTATAAATTGCTTGGCTTCTCCTGTAAAACTTCAAACATTGTAGTTACATGATTTTACGTTTAATATGACGATATATACATACATAACAAGCATAAGTTGGACCACATCTGAGCACGAAGACACACGCCACACATGCACATAGAAGAGTATACCGTACGCATGCAGTTTTGTACATAACACGATCGCACAGTCTAACCAGACACGTCAACTTTGTCAGGTCAAAATTGCCCAAATCAGCGTTTTCTGCCGCCCAGTTGAGAAAGAAACAACAATTACGTGTTGGTGTTGCATTTTATCCAATTAAAAGTGTTGCACATTTTACAAATGTATACGTAAAACAAAACAAATTGAAACACTAATTATTTCTTATTTCTCTTATGTGATGCTGGCCACTTCAGCTGAGACGGCATTATCTTACGGCTCGTGTCGCGTCTGGTTAGACTGTGACGATCGTTCGCGGTACGTACAAACTAATGAACATGTACGTTACAGCAGCAAACAAAGAGAATAACAAGAAAAAGTTTTATTCTACAGCTTTGTTGTTCTCAAAAATGTGTGCGTTTTTTTTTTGTTGTCATACTTTAAATTAGTGTTCAGACTTTGCTACTTCATGTGTACTTCACGTATACGAATATATTTGAGCAGACCTCTAATTCACATCGTAGTGTTCGTAAATCGATCATTTTTAAACTGAGAATGAGGGAAATAATAAAAACCTTACTTAAACAAGACAAAGGAAAATAGTGAATTTTCAAACTATCGAATGAAATCTAAAAAAAACTTATAAGCGATTCAGCCGAACTGATTAAAAGTAAGGAACTCCGGCTGTCGTTATTGGCAGCGAGGTCTAAGTGGACTAAATTACGATTACAGTTATAATCGATCTACGAACCCTACCTTGTCTTAAGAATTTTTTTTGCATTCTGATGTAGACCAGTGTTATCTATTAAAAAAATAAAAACAATTTCAACAAAATGTTAAACCCCAAACATAATCAAATTTTATAATTGTAAACTAACATGCCTGCACGAATTTTAATTACTGATTGATTTCGCTACAAAAGATACTATTAAAATTTCATTGCATAACAGTTAGTTAGCTTTTTGTAATATAAATTTTATTATATATTTGAATATACTTTTTTTTAGAAACTTTTTCTCTTTGTTTTGTCGAAAAGAGATTTTGCCAAAACTAACAACTATTTGTACATATTTGATATTTGCTTAATTAAAATATAGAAATATGTGTTTTATCTCTTATTATGAATTCATGTGAGAAATTTAATAGAACTTTTAAATTTCGTTGAGAAAAATTGTAATTACGATTGTCCCAAAATAGATGCTTCTGTTATCTATATTACTTTATTTCCACGATAGGTTAAGTCTACGTTTTTATATTCCACATGGGTTATAACTTAATTAATATTTATTTGTTAAACTGTTGTTCATATTATTAATGTTTGTGAGGATTAGTATATCTAGCTAAAACTGTTTTTATAAAATATCGCATGCGAATTTTTTTTCTATGAGTATTCAGTGTATTTCAGAATAACCAAACCCTTCTTCCTCAGCGAATCAAGCTTAGTGGACAGTAAAGACAATGGAAGGGGAATAGTAAACTGCGTTTACACTTTATCTGAATTGTATTTGTGAAATTTTTTATAAACAAAGAAATTTAATTATTTTGGCTTGAGTTCGGTTTTAATTTAATTTTTCAATTAAATTATTATTTTTTATAAACAAAGAAATTTAATTATTTTGGCTTGAGTTCGGTTTTAATTTAATTTTTCAATTAAATTATATTTTTATTTAGAGATAATGTGAAGCATGTAGACAAAGAAAATTTTGACTGCACGGAGGGTTGAACTGACATGCTTCGATAGCTCCCGCTATCCTCGTCAGAGCTCTTTACCACGTAAGCCACTCGACCAAAGACTGTAGTTTGCAGTCAAGAGCTAAATATAATTTACCTTTCATTAATTCATACTGTCACTCTTAGAGCTGTATTTCATTTGATAGTTATTGATATTCACTTTTTCCTTTGGTGGTCTACGCGCTAAAGAACTCTGACGAGAATAGCGGGAGCTATCGAAACATGTCAGTTCAACCCTCCGCACGGTAAAATTTTTCTTTGTCTTCATGCTTCACATTTATCTCTAACTAAAATTATAATTTAATTGAAAAATTAAATAAAAACCGAACTCAAGCCAAAATAATACAATTTCTTTGGATATAAACTCATACAGTTCGACTAAAACTCACAAATTATAAAAAATATAACTTCGTTAAAAATTACCAAATATATTCTTTAAGAGATATGACCACTGTGTCCAAAGCCTTCTTCCTGGGCGATTCAAACGTGGTGGATATTAAAGACAAATCATGGGGCTACTAAACTTGATTTGTAGTTTATCTGTATTATATTTGTGATACACTAAAAGAATTTCGCTTGACAAATTCAATGAAACAATTTCGTTAGCTTTTATTTACAAATCTAATGAAATATTTCACAATTCTAATGAAATTCCACGAATATTGTGAAAGAATTTCATTGGAATTGCTTTGTTAACTTTCATAGTTTCGTTAAAAAATTTCATTGGACTTATGACAACAACATTTTGGAAACCTCTTTAAGTTTGGGCAAAATATTTTAACCGATACTTAAAATTCTTGAAATATATGCTATTCAAAATTTAAAAAAAATGAAAATATTATGTCCGTGAATGTCATAATTTTAATGAAATGTAGTTCATTGTTTTGAAGAAAAGTTTTATTGCATTTATACTATGTTATGTAATTATATCAATAAAACAATTAAATAATTTTATTAAAATAATGACAGACTATCATTTAAATAATGCTAGAATTTCATTTAGATGATGAAATGATTTCATTAAAATAATGAAATAATTTCTTTAAAAGGATGAAACTGTTCCATTAAAAAAATTTCACCAATATAATGAAATATGTTCATTAGCTTAGTGAAACTATTACATTGGAGCAATAAAATTATTTCATATATTTAATGAAATTTTCATTAAAATAATTTTAACGAAACTTGTTTCATTGATCCAACGAAGCGTGACATTGGTTGTGTTTTAATGAAATTTTTCATTGGATTAAAGTAAAAATTCACAGAGTTTATGAACAAAACTCTTTCAGTGTATATTTTATTTATTATATGAAGAACTGATATTTGAGAATTTTTAACTAAGTCATACAAAAAATTTCAAAAATAAAATTCAGATAAAGTGTAAACGCAGTTTAGTAGTCCGCTTCTATTGTCTTTATAGTCCACCAATTTTGATTGATTGAGAAAGAAGGGTTTGGTTACTCTCAATTTCAGAACAAAATCCTTATAATCTACATAGAAAAAATATCGCATTTTTAAAAACATATTTAACTGGACATATTTATCTTCACACACATTATTATTATAGTATAACATTAATTACAATTAATATTGATGAGCAATTCCCTTAATTAATGAAACTGATTATGCTTCCTTTTTCATATATTCTTCAATTATAAAACCGTACCTGACAAATATAAAACTAACAAACTATTATATATTACTATTACGTTAACATTAAACATATCAAAAATATTAAGGTGTTAACTAATTATATTATCTCTTTTCTTTTTTACATTTTGTTGCCTCTCAAACCCGTTAATTGTATCAAAACTCCCTTCAAACATGCCATGAAAACCAAAAAACAAAAACTTGTTCAATACCAACGATTAGTTGTACTGACAAAAGATGGTGCCATACAGGCTCCAGCTCTAGGTGAGCAGACACAAAAATTTATTTCTTTAATATCACTAAAAAAACAAAGTAAACCACAACTTAGCTTATTTTAAATTAAATTTTAAAAAACGCATTTTGTGTTAACAATTTTATGTTGATTTCTTCAGTGTTTGAAAATAAGTAGTAACTAAATTCAATTCTCTATTAAAGCAATAATAACGTAATGCTTAAAACACTGTGTGCATGTTTTTTTTAATGTTAACAAAATTTTCTGTTTTTCAAAGTGGTTTTCTTTAACAAAATTGATTCTAAAATAACAAGTATTTACCGCTTGCAATTGCCACAACTAAATATTATTACTAGCTACTTACTATATAGCACATACATACTTTCTACTTGTGTACTTCCATTAAACAAATGCTAAATACTCCTTGAATGCTATTACAACTTTTTACTACTAATATTTACTACTGATGCTACTGCTTCAACTTACTACACATACACACACACATTATCCTGATATGCATTTGTATATTAAACAAACTCTTCCTTGTTTTTTAAACCTCCTTTTCTTTTGTTTTCTTCTCCCATTATTAAATGTTTTGTTTGTTATTGTATTTGCAAACGTAAAACAAAAAACCCTAAACAAAGGAAATTTTCACAAGAAAGGAATTGTGTTAATATTACGTTTGATTGTGTGTGTATGTTTTGTTACGTAAAATAAATTAACAATATTACAATTATTATACAGGCATGTTATTTGCATGTTGTAAAAAATCTTTAATTAACAACAAAACATAAAATTATAAATTTAATGGGCTATTTTTTTTTAATAAAATTAAATTTTTTGTAACATAGCGTATTATTTAGTATAGTTATATAGACACTCCAAAAATGCTTAATGCTTAAAAAGTACAGTAAAATAAAATATCAAAAATAATCTTTAAATCGGCCCGCCCCACCCACTTGCACCAAATTGCGCTATTTTTCGTATTGTACAATAATATCGCCATTGTGCATGTCATATTCGAAGGTGGCACAATATATTGGCAAAACTCAAAAGGCTGTTGATTTGTATTGTACAATAATAAGAATTGTGTAATGTGGTGGCAACATTGTTTAGGCTTATGCTTACCTTTTCACTGTCAGGATAAGAGAGCAATATTTTCTTTGAAAATATTCTGCCGTTTATTGCATAGTAAAGGTCAAAATGACAATAATATTTACAATAACATATTCAAAAATATTATTATAATCGATGGGCCGCTTAAGAATAATGTCGATTTTATTTATAAGCTGCACTTTAAAAAAATCATATCTCGTGAACAAGTAAAAAAATTAAAAGGCTATATTTTCTAAAAACTTCAAATTTTTATATGTATCCCCACATGAGCTTTTGGTACCCCTTTATATGACCCATAGTTTTATAAAAATGGCGATTTGAAAAAAATCATATTTCGTAAAGGAGTAAAAATATCAAAACGGCACTAAGTGGGCATAACAACGAAGTACTGGCGTATATTATCTGAAAATACCAGAAAATATCCCTATTTTCAAAAATTATATATTTTCGCACCATTTTTTCGCATAATATTATAGACAATGAAAGTTATGTCATTGTAGTAGAAGGATTCCTTCTTCACTCCCAAAAAGAAAATCAATGCTTTATGAATAACAGGCTTCACACAGTGTTCAATTGAAAATCTATAAAACGAGAAAAAACTGTGTAGTTTTCAGGTGGCCACTGAATTTTTGCTTTTCTTAGCAATATGAAATGTTCATTACTGCTCTATAAAATAAAGCATAAGTCATTTCAATATCTTTTAAACTTAAAGTGCTAAAATTTTTAAATTCCGGGTGGCTACTACTTCCCAGTTACACAGAAAAAAATAGACAAGAATTATATTCAATAAAACCATATTATTAAAAAAAATATGAATTTCAATAACATTTATCTTTAACATAATAAAATATTTCGGTATAAGTATTTCTTTTCCATGCCGGTTATTTCTTTTCTTTTTATACATAAGTACTTAAAACAAGTTGTATTTCATAAAAAAATAAATGGGATATGGCTCAGCTAGCATACACTCTGCTTTACGTCCGGAAAGCCCGGGTTCGTATTCCAACCATGTCAACATTTTTTTAATTTATATACATATTTTTATTTTGAAATAATTTTGTTATCAATATAGGGGAATTCTTTATCACAGGAAATTTAAAAAAAAAAATTATTGAATACCGGGATTTTTGTTATCAAAATCGAAACTTATTTTTTTCTGTGTATACAATAAAAAAATTAAAGGATGGCAGTTTTGTGTTTCTGGTACCTCCAAGATTATCCTCAATTTTTTTTCTTTTATTATTATTTTTTGATTTCACTTGAAATTACTACCATTTGTTTTGAATCTTACCCATATATTTAAAAGATTTTGCTATGACTAATATTATCAAAAGAAAATTTTAATTTTTTCAAATTTGGCGGCTTTTTTCCAACACTTTGCTTGAAAACGTTCTCATTCTGCTTTTTCTTAAAGAGTGTATCCAATAGCGATTAAAATAAGGCCTAATTTTTTCAAATCGATTGGGAACTGGCAAAGTTATAATTCTTTTAAACAAAATTTTAATCTAAAATAGTACATGCAAAACATTCCAAGTGCTTTGTGGAGCTGCTTACCAGAGTTCCAAGCCGAGGCCTTTTCATCGACGGCGGCGGCGCGGACAGTATTGGTGGGCGGCGGCGGCGGCGGCGTTTACAACAATGACTCGGCGGCGGCTTAAATGTCGGCTTGAACGAAAATATACTGAAAAAGTTTTTTCAAATAAAAAATTGGGAAAGAAAAAAATTTTTTCTAGCTAAAAACTTGTAATATTTAATGAAAAATAGTTGCTTTGTATGGCAAAAGTCAATCGGCGGCGGCGCGGCTTGGAGAAAAAGGACCGGCGACGGCTAGCCGCCGATTTTGAGCCGATCGGCTTGTTACTCTGCTGCTCACAATATAATTGTGGAGCTGCTCAGAATTTAAATGGTAAAAAATATATAACTTCTAAACTGTTGGCAAGATTTATTAGAAACTTGACATATTAATAGGTGAGGGGCTATACATCCCCAATATAGATTGCGAAAATTTGCAGAATATGAAATAATGGCTCTACATGGGCCTAAAACTAAACTTATCTTATGTGGAAAACTTCAAAAAAAAGTCTTGTAACTTTAGCAAATCTCAATTGAATTTAAAAGTTTTTATATTTTTTATCTTTGGCAAAAAAAAGCTGATATACTAAACCTAATCCCTCTTATTCTGTAGCTATTTGTCGACGTCACGTCCAATATCAAAAATATGATTCTTACGAACTCATTGTGGACAACAATTGACTACCGCTGACAGCCTCTTAAAAAATATAGAATTCTAAAACCTCATTTTGAAATAGCTGTATCTTCAGATTTATTGGGAACATCTTAAAAATATCTTAGGCACACCTTCCCTATGATGTTTTCTAAAAGCGTATTCATTAGCTATGCTATTTTTAAACTTTTAGTTTGACCATTTCTGGCCATCCTCACAACACGGAGCGTCGACAAATAGCTACAGATTATAGGGGACTATATATTAACCCCCATATTCATAAAAATGTATTCAAGTTAATATTGGTTTAATGTACGAATTTTCTGTGGGAAACTCTACTATTGGTTTATGAATATGGGGGTAAGAATGAAAAAATTCCAAATTAAAATTTAACGGCCGAAAGTATGCAAAATTTTAAATCTATTTAAGGGTTAATTTCGTACACATTTAAGTTTTGAGAGATATCTGTCGATCAAGTTGAGTTTAGAGTTTTGATGCCTTTGAAGACTTAGATGTACTTGAATTTTATTACAAATATTTTTGTAGAACATTTCAGGTCACTGCGTCGCCGTTGAAAAGAATTGTTTTCCCTTTTTTTAAGAAAGAGACAAAAAGACCCATACAGCGAGTGTAAAAAATGTGAAAAAAAAGAGAAGAATTTCAGCTCGCCCTAAAATTGGTCCTGTGCCTAAACTTTCAAAATGCCGATACACGTGTATTTTTTATGCCACCCCGCCAGAATCAGTCGTTAGAACTATGTTATTATTTTGTGTTGTACAGTGTTATTAGTAGGGATGTAACGATACGCCGTTTTGCCGATCCGATACCGATACCGATATTTAAAAATAAATATCGCCGATACCGATTCCGATACCGATACGAATATTGAAATTGAGTTCAAGTTTAGATCAACAAAACTCAAGTGCAATTTTTTATTATACAAAATTACATTGTAAGAGAGAATATTTAAAATTGATTTTAACCCAGTATAAAAAATTGGAAGTAATTTTTAAGGTGCTACATTTTCTTTTTTCAAAAAAATCTATATTAAAAATATGCAGATAATTAGTAGAAAAGCAAGAAAAAATTTTTAGTTCCTTTGTAATTTTAAAAAATACTCGCTATGCTTTTTAAAAAATCGATTTTTTAAAGAACATTTATCAACTATTATTCTTCTAAATAACTTAATAGCTTAATTATTAAAAGTCTTCTAAAAGTTTATATTTATTCACTTAAATTTTTTACATGAAAATAAAGTTTTGAGTTTAAATTCGCATAAAAAAATTGTGAAAATGGGTAATTTTTTATCCATTTTCCTTGAGGAAAAACCATTATAGAACACCGAAAAAGAAATTTGTCCTAGCATCGCTTCCAATTCGGTGATTGGTAATCGAAAAACAGAACTTCTTGCAATGGCAAGGATATGTAAAACTAATTAGAAATTATCCAAATTTGCAATACTTCCGGATCGCGAATTCTACATTTTCATGACTTCTTTGGAGTGTCTTTTTTTGCTGGACTAAGATTTAAAAAACAACGACTTGAATTCGTGGTAAAATTAACAAAAAATAAATAATTTTTTTTTAAAAAATAACAGCATAAAATATTATTAATTTTTAAAATTGATATTATTAAGATTTAAAAAATAACGAAGTGAATTTAATTCATGGCAAAATTGAACAAAAATAAATTATTTGTTAAAAAAACTCTGAAAAAAAATTATAAAAGTATCGTCGTATCGACAGTAAAATATCGCCGATACCGATGTATCGGAAAATCTGAAGTATCGCCGATATATCGGTATCGGTATCGGTATTCGTTACATCCCTAGTTATTAGCAATATTTCCAAAATATGATTTTTTTTGTTTCCGGAAAACTGTTTATATTTCATTTTTCTAGAGAAGCTAAACATGTTTTCGTTTTCACTAATAAAAGGAAAATATTCTAAAGTATACATCAACTAGAAAATAGTTTTCTGGTGAACAGGTGACAGTTAGCAGTTATCAGTTCGAAAGTAATAAGGTCCAATGTAGAACCCTAAAAAGATCTGAAAATCATAAAATTAAAAAGTGGTATATTTTTTTGTGGTTTTCATAGAATGCATTAGAATATTACCTACGGGTACCTTCAAAAGTGTATACTAGAAACACTAGAAGTTTTTGAAATGCATTGCAATTAAACAATTTGCATATGACCTTGATTCTTTGGAAAACATATTGTATACGTGCACTCTTGTATATTATCAAATTCATCTCCACTACAAAATACTTGGTAAGCAGCAGCAGTAGGTAACATCACCACTGACTACTTCTATTTGCTTGCTATTGGTACACTAACAATGAAAAGCCTCTTAAATACTTATTTTTCAAATCTCTTGAAAGTACTTGGGCACACATGTCTTACATACACCTACACTTAGTTGTAGTATATGAGCATATAAATACATATATCTGTACATATGTACATAAGCTTAAAAGAAGCAAAACAGTAGGCTCTCTTGACTTGACGTTAACTTTCACATACATACTTCATGACTTAAGAAAAAAATACAGACTTTCTTTCCTTTATTGGAGAGTGTTCACTGCAATAGTGAATAGAAATTATGTGTTTTCCATTTCTTCTCTCTTAATGTCTTATGCAGGATGTGCACCTTCTTTTTTTAAATTTAATGCCTCAGCAGTTGTGTTTAAGTTTACATTTTCTACTTTGTAGCTTCATTTTAGAGATAAATGACAGAAGTTTATTTAGTTTATACTTAAAGTTAAGAACTTCTTCACTAAGAAAATACGACTACGTTTTTCTTTTGGAGTTAAATACAGAAAAAATGCAAACTGCTCTAACACAAAAGTGCAATAATATAAGCAATAAATTTAGGTCTTAGAAGAACGATTGCTATTTGAGGCCACATGTGTGTTGAGTTTATATCCCACACAAAATATCCCCAGTAAAGTTTTTAACAATCGATTTATTGTAGCAAACTTTATGTAGATATCTCTTATATGTATGTATGTATGTATGCTGCTAAAAAAAATTTGCATTATAAATGGCAAAACTGTGTTTAAAAATATGTATATTTACTGTTAGTAAATTATGTAAGAAGATGGCAGCGCATATAGCTTAAGAGAGTTAATACGTCTACTTAACTCCAGAGGCGCTACAATACTGCTTTACAAATTACCCTACGTCTATACCTGATATATTTTTATCATAACAAACAACATAATGTCGGCAGAGCCGTTGTCAAATTTTTGTTAATACAAGCATACATGCGAACACGTTGTGGTTTTTTTATTATGATAAATCACTATTTGTTTGTCGTTGTGAAGAAAGTTTGCAGTATTCATTTACTATTTCACTTATTTTTTCATTAAACTGCTTTTATTTAATTAAAGCATTCATATTTTTCTTTAATAATATTTTTTTTTTATAAAAATATTGTAAAAATATTAGCTTTTCAAAATAAATTAAAACGTCAAACAATTTGCTTACATTTTTTATCAAGACAAATTTGTCTGAGCTTGAACTCTGACAAAATTGTCAAGACACTGCAATAACACTAATAAACGCGGTCTATACCTGATCATTTTTATCTTGATAACGATTTGACATTTGTCATGATAAAAATTTATCAGTTATAGAATCACTCTTAACAAATCCAAAAACCATAATTTTACCTAAATAAATGTATGTTTTTAATCAAGCAAAGATATCTGTATTACAGTCAAAATTTTAATCTGTTTACCCTGAAAAGCTTCATCAAAATATACTGAATGGAACCCGAGATATAAGCGGGAGAAAGAACATCATTAAAACCCGGCAATTTCCTTCCGTTCAGCTTACTTTAATCCAAATTTTGCTGTGATCTCATACGTTATAGAGAACATGAAGAAGAATAATTTGCAAGTAATTTTTGTGCCAAGCTATTCTTTTAGGATTAAGGTTATGTTAGGTTGCAAGGGAAGTTACCACCTAAGAAGTGACTCCCTTATCTTCGTCGATTAAGGTTCAATTACACGTGCCATAACCATAAGCATAGAAAACAGCTGTTCGAACCAACCTTATGGACAACACTGTATTTGATTACACTATGCAACAAGAAAAATGGCAAGGAGTATCACTATATTTTTTGATGTGTTATGGTTAACTACAAATACAGTCAAAATTTTAAATTCAATCGGTAATATTTTTTTACTAATTTTTTTCTAAAATTTGGTATCTTTAAAGAGACTGCTCCATTGATTTTATTATAACTTATAAAGCTGCTGTCCAATTTTGTTACAAAAACCACTAAAAAACTTAAAATAAAATTTCCTTTAAGTCGTTTGTTTTAACTAGGGATGTAACGATACGCCGTTTTGCCGATCCGATACCGATACCGATATTTAAAAATAAATATCGCCGATACCGATTCCGATACCGATACGAATATGAGTTTAAGTTTAGATTAACAAAACTCAAGCGCAATTTTTTTATTATACAAAATTACATTATAAGAGAGAATATTTCAAATTGATAAAACATTGGAAGTAATTTTTAAGGAGCTACATTTTCTTTGCTTCCAAAAAATCTATATTAAAAATATGCAGATAATTAGTAGAAAAGCAAGAAAAAATGTTTAATTCCTTTATAATTTTAAAAAATACTCGCTATGCTTTTCAAAAAATCGATTTTTTTAAAGGACATTTATCAACTAATATTTTTCTAAATAACTAAATAGCTTAATTGCTAAAAGACTTCTAAGTTTATGTTTATTCACTTAAATTTACATGAAAAAACAGTTCTGAGTTTAAATTCGCAGAAAAAAATTGTGAAAATGGGTAATTTTGTATCCTTTTTCCTTGAGGAAAAATCATTATAGAATACCGAAAAAGAAATTTGTCCTAGCATCGCTTCCACCAAATTGGTAATCGAAAAACAGAACTTCCTGCAATGGCAAGGATATGTAAAACTAATTAGAAATTATCCAAATTTGCAATACTTCCAGATCGCGAATTCTACATTTTCATGACTTCTTTAGAGTATCTTTTTTTTTTTGCTGGAATAAGATTTATAAAACAACGACTTGAACTTGAATTCATGGTAAAATTAACAAAAAATAAATTATTTTTTTACAAAATAACAGCGTAGTATATTATTAATTTTTAAAATTGATATTAATAAGATTTAAAAAATAGCGAAGTGAATTTAATTCATGGCAAAATCGAATAAAAATAAATTATTTGTTAAAAAAAACTCTGAAAAAATTTTTAAAAGTATCGTCGTATCGACAGTAAAATATCGCCGATACCGATGTATCGGAAAATCTGAAGTATCTCCGATATATCGGTATCGGTATTCGTTACATCCCTAGTTTTAACATTATTGTTTTATACACTCAATGTTTGCGGAATTATTCAGACCGCAATGATAAAAAAACATATTTTTTCTGCAAAACTAAAATTTTTTTTTATTTTTTTATTAATAAAAAATTAAATATTGCAAAATATTACCATATTTATTTTTTGACCATAAAGCCACATATAACAGAAATAAAATAAGCTTTATTTCACGAAAATCGATGCATAAATGTTAATTTTATTCACAATAAAGTGAAATTACCTGATTTTTGCCAAAAATCGAGTTTTGCACAGGTTTTTCCACCGATTTTATCGTAACTTGGAAAAGGGTTGTCCAATCTTATTACAAAAAGCGCAAAAAGCCTAAAACAAAACTACCTTTAAATTGCTTAAATATATATTTTTTTTATACACCCAATAGTTTCGGAATTATTCAGACCGCAATGATGAAAATTATATATTCTTAAGGAGGCCACAGACGTTGCGACCGTTGGTACAACTTGAGTAGATTGTAGACGAAATTGCAACGTCTGTGGCCTCGTTGTATTAAGTTGTGTCTTGGTTGTGCGAAAGATCAAAAAGTTTAGATTTTTTGCAATGTTGTACAACACTGTCGCAACGTTTGTGTGCCTGTCGTATATTATTTTATGTATTATACGTGTTTATTCTTGTTGTCACCACCTTGCAGTAAACATTGAATGTGAGTATTATTTGCGGACAACATAAAATGAGAGATATTTACTTGCTCACAAGTTGATTGCAAAATGAAGTTGTGCATGAGATCGCAAACCAAATTGTATCGGCTGTGCGACAAGCATACAACTTGATTAGTAGCTGAGTTTTACCAACGGTCGCAAAGTCTGTGGCTTGCATTAGGCAATATTGGGAGAAAAAAAATTTTTAATATATCAAAAATCGAAATGGCAAAAACTTAAGGTACGGTCACACTTGGCAAATATTTGCCGACAAAACCTAACCAACAGTCAAGCTAAAATTGTAGTTCCTTTAATTCCAATATATGTTTACATATAAGTTCACATATATTAAAAATAATATAAAAATAGCTTTTTGCAGCATAATGTACTTTATTTTGTGATATAAAAGTCAAGTTAAATCACACTAACTCTGAGCAAAAATAGTGGCCACGTTTTTTTGGGCAAATATTTGCCAAGTGTGACCGTATCTTTACCATTTTTATGAACAAATCATAAAGCCACATACATATAATTAAAATAAAATAAGGTTTATTTCATAAAAATCGATTGATAAATATTGATTTTATTCATAATAAAGTAAAATCACCTGATTTTTGCACAAATTTCGTATATTTACACTGTACAACAAAATCAATTTTATTTTTAAATAACAATATTCTAACAGCTGGTTCTGGTAAAGGCCGCCAAAAAATATATACATGTATCGGCGTTTTGAGAGTTTTCATTTGAGATTCTTTTTTTTAGAGGGGAGTTAAATTTGCCCCCTTTTTCACATAGTTATACTGACTCGTCATAGTATATCTTGTAGACCTTATGTTTAACGTACAAAATGTGTTTAGCACTTTTGTGTGAAATAGCACGGTTAACATTTTTGTAGAGTATTTTAACCCTCTAGCTCTTCAGGGTATGGGTCTTTTTGGTCCGCAAATAAATAAGGGGCAAAAAACTGCCGTTCAGAGGCGATATGGCGGACTTGGTTGTTTCACAAAAATGTTCCGCGTGAAGTTTTACATAAAAGTGTGGAACACATCTTACACCTTAAAAGTAAGATCTACAAGATATTCTATGCCGAGTCATTATAACTATGAGGGGGAGAACTTAACTTCCTCCCCTAAAATAAATCCCAGATGTAAACTTTCAAAACGCCGATACACGTATGCATTTTTTGTGGCCTCTGTCAGAATCAGTTGTTGGAACCTTGTTATATAAAAAAAATTATTATGTTGTAGAGTGTAAATATTATTTACGGCCCTATACTCCCCATAGGAGTAAAAGGAATAAATATACATAATATACAGCTTCAATTTATTATGAATAAAAAAATCGCAAGTTATAATATGTTAAAAAATACAAATTTTCCAATTTTGTATAAAAATATATATATTTTTCATCACTGCGGTCTGAATAATTCCGAAACCATCCCAGCAAAAATTATTGCTTGCTGGAAGCATCTTTGTAAGGGAGACAGCAAAACGGAATCACTTGCAATTGCGCTTTTATAATGCATAATTTTTGTTCGCGATGATCCGCTAGAAGCAATAGTTTCTGTATTCACAAAATGCTTATATTAGTGCTGAAAATCATCAAAATTTTTAGCACTAAAACTGAAAATATAGAGAAAAAATGGTTCGATATAGATTGACGAGGATGATGGATGGACGGACGTGTTCTCAAATGGGTTAACGTCATGTTGAAGGGTTAATATTTCTTATCTTTAATTATTAATTTTGTATTTTTACTCACTGTTTGTTATTTTAACTTCAACTAGTATCGAACTAAACACCTTCTGATTTGAAATCCAACGCACTAACCGCTCAACCAAAGACACGGTTGCAAACCGGCAGCACAAAGTTAACATAAGCTTACTCCTTCAAATACATTATCTTAAAATTATTTACTTTACGTTAGTTTTAAAATGTACTGTTCGTGCATACTTTATGTGTGTGTACTGTTCGCGCATAGAATCGTAAAATATATTTTAAGGCTCTCGCTTACGTTAGTGCTTCCAAGAAGCACTATCGTCAGTGAGAGAAGTTTAATCTTAAATACATTTGCATTTTAAAATTATCGTCAAAAGCTAAGAAGTGTTCGTGCCTGTTCGCTCGTGGTCTTTTGCAAACTTTTGTGCATTTATTTGTAGTAGCATTTTTGGAAGCATTTTTTCTTAAATATGCAATGCATTGCTTCTAATGGCCTTTAGTGCATCTAAATGTCGAATATTTTTTGCTGGGTTTTAGTATATAAAAAAATAATGTTAGAACGGCTTAAAGGAAATTTTTCCAAGTTTTCTAGTGCTCTTTGTAATTAAATTGGATTACACCTTTCCAAGTTATGATGAAATCGGCTTAGGCTGCCACTTGAAAAATTCCAAATTTTTAGGAAAAAACACGTATCCATAGAACTTTACCTTTCGACTGTTTTTGTAGTTAGGGTATGGATTACGTGGCTGCCTGTTACGCACAAGCATTCAAGTAGAATCAATAAGTTTTGACAAAGGGGACCATAATACATCAATAAATATAGTGGTGATTAAAGGCCATTTTGTTGCATAGTGTTATTAGTGAGTTGCCATAACGGCATAGCCATAACCATAACCGTAGATACCAACATCCTAAATATTGTACCTTGGTCTCCGTAGTTTAAAAATAACAGAGAATCCAGTCGATAAAAACTGAATATTATTAAATCTATTTTACATGCGTCTTGTTCATTATCAGTATAATTAAAATACAGAATTGCTGTGATATATAATACAGAATTAGACTTTATAAAAATACAATAATTTATTGTTATATAAAAAGCATGAGGCAAATGCATTTGAATGCCTGAATCGTCCTTAGATAACTTTTTATTTTTGGATTATTTTGTATTAGTTGCAAGTTAGAAAAAACTTTTTTACCACAATATCCTGCAAAGTAAAAGAAAAAATAGTTTTACCAGCTATTCGAATGTGCTATTTTTATTGAAATTTTTTTTTAATTTGTTTTTTAAATTTAATGGATGAAAGATTATATAAAATGTCCATTATGATAACTATATAACCATCTTTCAGACATGTTGGTTATGTTGTTACTATGTGTTTAATTAAGGAAATATAAGAGCACAATTCCTTGCGGCTAAATTCTGTATTTGATAAACACATTTTATTATCTGATAAATTAGAGTTTCTATTAAAAACACCACAATTTTGTATAGGTTGTATCGTTTAAGGCACTTTATGTTACTTCATACTCTTATTGGCTTCATCATACAATATTTACTTACATTTATCTTTTAAATGTATGTGCAAGTAAATGTGTAATTACTTATGTTTGTTTATTATCCATAAAGTATAAACTTAAAGTTGTTATGATATGATCCAGGAGAAGATTTTATTTAAATCTCTGCCATAGTATTCTGACTTGGAAAAGGTTTTTACTAATTACATAAGTATTTTTTTCTTGTTTTCTGTTTTTTTTTACTTTTCACCACATAAGAGATATTTGTAAGTATATTAGAGTGGTCGTTATACCCCTTTCTTTTAATTCAAAAAAAATATATCCCTTAAAGTAGACGGATTTGAGAAAAAGTGATAAATGGAACTTTGTAGCAAATGAAATTCTCTACAAAATAGTTTTTATTTGATTTTTTCATAAAGCTCATATGTATGGAGATATTCTTAATAAAAAAACTATATAGGGAATAATTTAAGGCCTATACATAAGTTATTTTTCCTCCTTAAGCAATAAACTTAGATCAGCTTGCGGGGGACGTGCCTTTTTGCTTAAAATAGAAACAAACAACTTATATTTTTTTTTATCAAAAATGTATTTTTGGGTCATCCGGGAAAATTTAATTTTAACGACCACGCTAATGTATATACATATTAATATTAGCATTCATATTAATATTACCGTTTGTAATTTCTGCTTTAGGGCTATAACCAAATTTTTGGCATAGTACCACGGAGTGGCCAAGAATGCTTTAGTAATGAAAACACCTGTCTCCCGTCGTTTTGCTAAAAAAAACCACACGCAGTGACGCAAATTTCTAAAACCTTCCAAGAAATTTTTTTTAGCGATGAATTGTAAACCGTAGGAAAATTTTTAAATCTAAAACAGTATATAAATTCCAAAATAGCATTTAAGTGATACGTATAGGAATATATGCAAATATCAGGTGTATATTTTTTAAAATATCCGTGAGATAAAAATGGTTGTTTTCAAACTTCAACCCGATCCCTGCGTGAACTTTTTTAACTATCCGAAAAAATTGTCATATATTTTATTAATAACTTTTAATGTTCTACACGACTATACCATGCCGTTTTTTGATACTCGCAAAAAGTGTGAAAAAGTTATAGCCCTAATGGGCATGTCTAGAGAAATGCCTACTTCTTGCTATATAACGTGGCCAAGCAATTAAGCTTTTATTTCAGAACCATGTTGTTCGATGTCGAATTAAACATGCTTTCTAAAAATATCGCATGGGATACGTTTTTTT
This sequence comes from Panzeria rudis, assembly GCA_956483635.1. Classification (NCBI taxonomy): domain Eukaryota; kingdom Metazoa; phylum Arthropoda; class Insecta; order Diptera; family Tachinidae; genus Panzeria; species Panzeria rudis. The sequence continues at coordinate 167,092,286 of OY101448.1, forward strand.
TATATGTGCAATTAAATCCTTGTAAATTAAAATTCTTGTAAAATATGAAACAATTTTGATTAGTAAGAAATTTCCCATTTCTAACGATTATGTATTCCATATATTATTCCTCTCTTTGCCTAAAGCTATTTCCTTAATTTTTGAATGGTTCATGTCTGTTTAGTTGAATTCTTAACAGGTAAACAAACATAAACGAAAAAGCATTAAATCTCAGCGGTCGATGGAATAAATAGTCATCGGAGATGGGGAATAGATTTAACTTGTAAATTAATATAAGAAAATTCACTTAATTCTCATATTATTATTGCTAACTAAATTGACTAGTTATTTGATATTCCTACGTACTAGTAAAACTTTTGAAAATGTTCGCATATGCCTATAACTGCACAACCTAAATCAGAGCGTCAAGCGTCGCATAAGCAGCAGGGTACGTATTTACAATACATTCAAAGTAAATATTTTGTGGTAAATTGTACTGTAAATACGTACCCTGTTTCTTACGCGACACTCAACGCTCTGGTTTAGGTTGAGCTGTAAGTTCTCTGAAAGATAGAGTCACTTTTCGCAAATGTCATACAGATACACTGTTAGGACAGTTGAAAAGTTCAATATATTGTCTTCAACTTCCTTTAGATCTGCTCGGATGAGGAAGAATATTTTATTTACACGGGCCGTAGCTACGAAAAAATTAAATTCCGTAAAAAAATGTTTGCAACGCATGCGACAAAAAATATACGATTTAAAGTATGCGCCTTTTTTATTCACTATGCGGACAAGCGATACTTAGACTAGAATCTAGGGAAGTGGTGGGCATTCTCTCAATTTCATCAACACACGTAAGCTATGTGTGAGACACACAGCCTATCTCACTACACAAGCAAAAAATAAGGTAGTGTATGTTTGCCCATCACTGATCTAGGGGGAGGGTATTTCATCCTCAAATCAATCAAATTGTTTAATTTCTACATAATGTGTTACTTTGAAAATGTTTGAGTGCTCATAAAACTGCCACACCACATATAAATATTTATATATATGAAAACTTGAGTGTGTAGACTTACTGCGATTGTATTCTGGTTTCGTAGGCACTTCGAGTTTTCTGTGTGATTTTTTTTTTAATCTATTGCAAGGTGTAAAATATGACATGAAATTTCTTGCATGTAACATTTTTATTTGCCGATGAGAGGTGCGAAGTGTTGCATGAAAAATTTTTATTTGCTGATAAGAGGAGAGAAGAGCCATGTAGAATAAGAAGAAATTATAAAAAATCCCCTAAATTTTGTAGCATGCTAATTTTTCTACCCCACTTCCCTACCTCTCCAATTATCATTAAAAAAAATTGCATGAAGCAAATTCCATGAAAAAGTCGTATGTGCTATTTATAGAACCCAAACAATAGAATTGAGTGAACAATTTGTATGAAAAGCACTCAGTTTTTCGAGTGGTTTCTATACAAATTTTCCACTCAACTTAACTGCTTGGGTTCTAAAAACAACACATTAGTATAAATAAATGAGATGACAAGAGCAAGAGTGAACTAACTAACCCACAAAGCAAAGAAATGTCAAGTAAAAAGTGTGCTTAAAATACTAACGGCCAAAAAGTGCACTTAGAATACTAACTGCCATATACAAAAACAAATAATGTGTGCTGGAAGTGTTCATTAAAACAAATTTTCCTTAGAAATAGAATATTTTTTTTCGGTACACAATGGCACACATTATTTTTTTATATGGCCGTAAATATACAAATATTAATATTTGAACTGAAATTTAGAACTACAATAGTTATAAAGATGCAATTGGCAAACCAAAATTATTGTTTAGATTAACCTCGGGTAATGTGGTACACATATTTTTTGATATAGCTATACATTTTAGAAAGTTAATTCGATTATATCAGATCTCATCTGGTGTTCTACTACAAGTCTTAGGCTTACCTCCGGAAAAGTAAAAAAGTCTTTGAAGCTTAAGTTTCAGAAAAAATTATAGAAAAAGCAAAAAACACATAAACAAGCCATTTAAAAAATTGGCCGGTAATGTGGTATACCATAACGTCCGCTGCCCGTCATCTCTTTTTGAATGCTTATTTTCTTGAAATTGTAATGTGAAGCTGTATACCACTCCAGCCGCTATGCCGCCTTAGCTATGCCACATTAGCCGACCACTCGGTTTATTCAAATAATTATTGAATTAAAAATATACAATAAACATGCATGTGGGTTTCTCTGATAAAGTACTTACCTTTGACTTTAAAATTAAAATAATGACGTTTTAAACACTTGTTTTTAGAAAGAAACAAAATTTTTAACAAAGCACAAAAAACTCAACAATGTTAATATGCATATTTTTTACGATTAACTATTTTCCTGACGTGCAAAAATCTAATACACTAATGTACCCTTTTACTTACTGAGATCATAAAACTTTTGAGGTTGGTACCGTTACTAAGATGCAGCTATACCATATTACCCGCCTATACCACATTACTCGAACTTGCTCTATTAAAAAATATAGATTTTGAAAAAAGCTAAAATTTATAGTTTATTAGAATTACATTTAAAATAAACCTGATAATTCTGTGTTTCATTTTTCATAAGAATCTGCTAGCATTGTTTAACTGGCAATTTTAATACTGAAATTATTTCTATCCAAATCGCATGATAATTTCTAACAAACTGTTAACCACAGCATGATTGTAAATTTAGCAAAAATAAAAATAGAAAACAGCAAACTTACACTCACGTTTTATTTGTCTAAGCATTCGAAAAACGTAACAAATTTAAAATTGTCTATGTATACATAAATGTCTTTAAAGTGTTAATAACTGTGGCAATCAAGTACATGGCTTAACATTGAAATATTTTTTAGACGACTTTTTACAAGAAGGAATATTAAAATTTGTATCTTTCAACTTAAGCCACTGTGGAGTTGCATGGGTTAAAGTATATATAAAATCTATATATGTATGTCCTAAATACTTGTTAACTTTATTTACTATAATGATTGCTATTTTATTCATTCATAAATATATTTCTTTCCTTTATTTTTTTTTTTTATGATCACTCTACTATTATTATCGTGCTTTATATACGCGCCTGATATGTACGATGCCTGCCAATGCCTACTTTACTTGCTCACTCTGTCGTCACGTTTTTTATCATCATCTACATTTTATGCAAACACGTGATGAAAATGAATTAACCATCAACAATCGATAAATTATTTTTCAACAACTGTTATACAACTGTTATACAACTGTTATACAACTGTCATACTCTCTTATACTTGAAATTTAACAGTTTGTGTACAATGGCCTGACGGTAAGTTTGTTTGCATTTCTTTGCTAAATTTATTTATGTCTGTATATTTGTTATAAAGTTTTTTTTAAACAATTTTTAAACAAATAAGGCTTTCAAGTATTATTGCTTTTAATTTTTATTTATTTGCAAAATAAAATATAATACATAATTGTGATTTTTGTTAATGAAATATTTACATTTATTAGTTTCATATATATACACAGATAAGTTCTTTAAGACCAATGTTTGAAATTTTCAGAAAACTATTAATAAAATTTCCATTTGAATTTTTAACAATAACCGCCGTTTTCACAATGTACGATTAACGCCGCTTTTCACAATGTATGATTAAGAGTTAACATGGACTTAAAGGCAAGTTTTGTGTGGCGAAGGTTCCGTTAAAGTCCATGTTAAGTCTTAATCGTACATTGTGAAAAGGGCCGTAAGAGTTAACAGGGACTTCAACGGCAAGTTTTGTATGTCGAACTTGCTGTTAAAGCCGTCAGTCATTAGCTTTTAATCTCACATTGTGAAAAGGGGCGTAAATTAAATTTAATTTAAATATTATTTTCGTATTTTGAAATAGAATAAGTTAAAAGGTGCTCTTCTTTAGAATCTTAAGTATATGAGTAAAAATTACTCAATAAAATTTTATTTGTATACAGAATTTATATGTGAACAATTAAATCGTTGTAACTCTATAATTAAGAAGAAAAAGTAGTCGTTCTATAGCGAGATATATTTCGTGAATTTTAAAATTGATTTTATATATGAACCCTCGCTAATATTTCCTTTTATTTGAGTACATATATCATTTTAAAATAAAATTATGTTTTTAATAATTCAAAAAAATCAACAGATTTTCAAGGATGATTATAGTCAACTGTATTCTTCTTAAAATGATTTAATTGTTAACGTTAAAATAAAATTATATATTGATCTAAAATTATATAATATATTCTAGTTTTAAGATATCGCCATAACTGGGTGATTTAAAGAAAGTTATGGTGATTTAAAAAAATGAAATCAAATTTCTGAAATGACTTAATACTTTAATTGAAGTTTTTTCGAATGATTTTTCTAAATCGACAACAACAAACTAATTTTTTTAAATTATAGTGTTTCTAGTGGCTAGTCCTAACGGTAAAATTATACATGTTGCAATCGCAAGAAAGAAAAGACATAGTTGGGGCACGGCTACAATAAAAATAATATGGTTCTGGTAAATCATGTATTATTGTATTAAATAAACTATTACACAACGCAACAATTTTGAACTTTTTGAAAGTTTCGGAGATCAAAATACATAATTCCTCTGTATTTTCATCTGCTTTATTAAAAAATCAGCATAAAAATTTCAGATTAGGTCTAGTTTTAAAGATATAGTGACTTTAATATTTTCATAAAGTACAGCATTTTTAGTATTTTTCGCATCATATTTCCGGACAGGTCGGCAAAATCAGTTCAACCCTCCGCGCTGTCAAATTTTTCTTTGTCTACATGCTTCACATTTATCTCTAAATAAAAATATAATTTAACTGAAAAATTAAATTAAAACCGAACTCAATAAAAACATATACTTGCAAAAAATTACGCTAGTATACATATACATTAGGCTGACAAGATATAAATAGCATACATACATATACGGGATTTAGACGAAGACTTTTTAGCTTGATTTTTTTTCAAGTTTATGGTCAAACGATAACAAAACCTAATGAAATTAAATTTTTTAGGCTATATCTTTTGTACTTGTTACTATTTTAAACGTATTTTTACCCCGTTCGACCGTGAACCATAAAAAACCAAGCTAAAAAGTGTTCGTCTAAATCCCGTAATACACACACCAAATGTGCTGTATTGTACATATCCAGCGGACATTTTTTTTTGTCTAATTCGGTCAGAAAGTATACACAGGATACTTAATTTGTGTTCGAAGTCAGTCAGAAAACGTATCTAAAATCATATGAATTGTTGACAAGAAAACGGACTTCTTTGTCTAAAGAAATTCTAAAAACTTTTCCGAAATGTCTAAGAGAATTCTGTTCGAATTGTGCAAAATTTTCGACATGTCTGAGCAATGTCTAAAAATATCTGTCAAATCGTCCTGTCGGACATAAAATTACACATAGAAAACAGATTCGGTGAGACAACTGAATTTGTTGCCAATCGAATTTTGACAGTTGCACCAACTATCATAGAACTCTTACTGAAAAAGACTTTATTTTACAACAATAAATAATTGCTAATGCGAACCGGTTTATCTATTAGGTGTATCAATGATGATAAAATTAACCACTAGTTAGTTTCAACAACCAATAAAAAGTAAAGTGATTTTAGAAAGACAATTTTTTTAGTTGCAAATACCAATAATTGCTACATACTAAAATCCAATTCATAATATTCCATTCGGTTGTGGTCATCATGCTAGTCATGACAAAACTATACGATCGGTTGATCTAATCAATTTAAGAATTGTCAGAAACATATCTTTGTTACAATTATGCACTTATGACAATGAACACTGGTTTTTTTGGATTCATAGAATCCAGAATTGATAGCGTGAGTTGAAATATGTATAGTCTACTCAACTTCTGTTACAATATTATGACAGTAATGGAATGTATTTTGTTCAAGAAGTATTCCGTGCAATCGTTTTTAAAAGAGTAAACATATAAAATTCTAATCAATCTTATTTTTAACTGATTCTAACATTCAATAAAAAAAACTAAGTATACATTAATAAGTATTTTCGGTTGCTTTTAATATTGTCCGTTGTTTATGGTACAGGTATCAAAAAAGTATATGCATAGAAATGAAACACACATACAAATACTCAAAATATTCTGTACGTAAAATTAGCTGAAATTGCAATTGAAAAATATATAAATACACATTTAAAATCAGTGGTGTAGTGGTTAATACGTTAGACTATTCAACGAGAGGTGACATGTTCAATTTCAGCCAACACCATGCGTGTGTTTTTTTTTTAATTTGTAATGTTAAATGCATAAAATTGAGTAAGTTTGTGTTGTCTTCATGCATTAAGTTTACATACTATGCTTTGGCTGAGTGGTTGGTACGTTGGATTTCAAACCTGAACGAGCTTTGTTCGATTCCCAGTAGAAGTTAACATAACAAACAGTTAGTAAAATAAAAATTTTATGAAATAATAATTAAAGATACGAAATAATAAGCCTCTAACATTTAAAAACAAAACAAAAATCAATTATTTTAACAGTAAAAATAGCAGAAACAAGGAAACCTGTTATTTTTCCGGAAGCTGCTATTAGTTCCTTTGACAATTAAATTTGAATAAACTTTTTGTTAAACTTAAATGAAAAATAAGTAGACCGGCTTTTAATTGAGCTTTATTTAATTCATTTTATATTGCAATTTCAGTTAATTTTAAGTACAGAATATTTTGATCGAATATTTTGATATCGGCCTAACCATTTCAATATTTTTCAATATTTAATATCGTATATATGTAATTCGCACATCGAATGCAAGACTTATACGATTCTTCATGTGCCATACAATCTGCTGCTACTCATCAGAAAACATTTACCCTAATTTTATAAGTATAAAAGCTGACACATGTATGTATGCACAAACTCTCAAGAGATAAGTGAGAATTGTTACGAAAACTAAAATCAGAGAGTGGATGTGACCGCTAACAGTCGTAAGTCGTAGGTCAGAAAATGTGCAGACTGTGGTGTTAAATGTCTTAAAGGAAATTAAATTGCCTTTCGATAATGTTCTGACTAATCTGATATTAAACGGATATTTCAGAAAATGTACAGAAACGTCCTAGTACAAAAATGCCAACTATTCTGCAAAATGTGTAAGGGAAATTTAGACAACTCGCTTAATTGTCTAGTAAAGTTTCAGATATTTTTTCTAATTTTTCAGATTTTTTCAGGCATGTCATTTGGATAATATGTAGTAATTGTTACAGTTGTCTAACGATTTCTGCTCCACTGATTCAACGAGCATTAAATATATGGTAATACAGTAAAATTCGCTTATAGTCCACTGCCTCATTTGTACCCTTTTTGTGGACTATAACGCGAATTGGACTATATCTTGATATTTATATAAGCCAATTTGTGGCTTATATGCGAATCCCCATATAATTGTTTCTTTTAACAAAGAAAAATAAAACTAACGTTAAAAAATTACTTCCTTATTTACTGAATTCACAAATATTGCAATTAAGATTGCTAAAATAAAAACAATTTTTACTTCAATATGAGTAATATTTTCATAAAATTATGATTACAAAATATTTTATTTTTGACTTTTTCATTTTGGATTATATCTTCTATAACTTGCATATATTTAAGATATTTCAAACCAAATCTTGGTGGCTTATAAGCGAAAATGGACTATAGGACTAATGGACTAAATAAAAAATATTTTGCAGGTATTTTACTTATAGATGACAAAAAAACTAACATTTTGGAATATATCGCTAATTCTACTACAAGCGGTGTGGCTTATAATCGAATTATACTGTAATATGTTAATACACGATATGTATTATACACGATCATAATAAGATCATTTGGGCTATATTATGATCATATGTGGCCATATTGATATGATTTTATAGTTGCCTCAACCATGTTTTTTTCTTGCTTTGCTTTTGTTCTTTTTTAAATGCCGATTATTTTTTCCCCTCCAGTTCCAGTTCCAGCATGATAGTAAAAGTTACTCACGATTTGACTTTTTCGCAGATATTTCCAGAATGGAAATGTTTTTATTAATTTTTTTTTTGTAAAACTCCTGTGTGCATAAATTCTACGATTACTTAAATTTCAGTACATTAGATTCAACCAATCATAAGTGAGATTGTCTTTAAATCGCCCTTTAAATTTAAGAATTTATTGGAATTTATCAAAAGAAAAGTAAATTTCTTTCACGTATTTATATCTACACTGTAGCTTTATAATTTAATGCTCGTAAATATGTATATCGTAAGACGTTATTGCTTTAAGTAAATTTGTGCTTAAGAAGAACATTTTGTTAGTTATGAAGTGCTTCAGCATTTATAGGCAATATATCTAATCTAAGTTATGATTATGTTTCTGTTTATTTTTTTTTACAGTCGTTTATAACTTTTTCTTTTAAAATTTTAATTTCCATGAATATATTGATTTTATTGCTTTCCTTTTTTTCGCTATAATAAGGCAAAAAGTCTTAAATTTCTGTCTTATTAACTCTTAATTGTTTGTTATACTGGTTTCCTGTTTACGTTTTTCTTGAAATTTATTTATTTCTTATTTTATTTTTATTTCCTGTAAAATGTAAAAACTTCTATTACTTGTGGTAGGTCTCCACCTTACAGATTTACAGTTCTTTTCTTTTCAACGTTGTATCAATAGTTTTTTTTAAGAAAAATAATTTGTTTATTTTGTTTTACATACTAACTTTTGCATAGAATACAATTTTATTTAAAAGTTTATCAGTTTTTGCAAATTGTACTAAAAGTACATACGAGTAGTATACAATTTTTTATTGTTTTAATAACTTTGTATTTAATTTTTTTTCCCCCAGATCCTAGTCTTTAGACTAAAATTTATTTTGAAAAATATTTCCATCCCAATTTGTATTGGAAAAAAATTGTATAAAAAAATTTAACCAGATCAAAAGTGGTAAATCTAATTACAATTACACAACTCTACAAATTTAGGTAAATTTTTGCGCATGTTGTTTCTTAGGCAAATTAAGGCGTTGAACTCGCAGTTGGTTTTTTTTTTTAATTGATTCTAGTTTTGCAGATATAAAATTCCCCCTAATTCCGTAACTATTTGTCGACGTCACGTCAAGACAATACAAAAAAATTGGCACTCGTTTACTAGCTGTCGACAAAAACTTACTACTATTAACAGCCTCCTCCCATTTTCTATGCCTTAGAGAATAGTTGGTGGCTGTCAGTAATAGTAAATTGTTGTCAAGTAGAGGCATTGAGTTGTTTAAGATGTGTAGCCATTTTATTAGTTATTTTACTTAGATGACGGTTCTGCTACAATACCGACGAGGAGGGTGCTGTGAAGTGCATTAATCGCTGCCGGTGCTGCCAAAGTGATCAGTGCTATGCCTTCATCACTTTAACAGTCCAACAACAACCAGCACAATAACACACTAATGCGTATGATAAAAAATGCATGATGTTGATGGCTGGCCTGAAACTAGTCTTGAACTGAAGACCTCAGGGTTTGTAGTCAAAGGCGCTAACTACTCAGCCACCAGCACCCTTACTTATGTTTGAGGGAAATCGGTCCAGCCGTTTTGAAGTTGTTATTAATTTTTGCGGGGGTTTTTAAAAATGTTAATTTATAGTGTAGTGGCTTCCAGAAACAGTTTTTTATTTAACACAATAAAATATTTTCTTGAAATTTATACATTTTAATGAAAATCATAGCAGTTGATTATCTCTTTATAGAGCTTTTCACTATAATTAAATTATAAAATTATCATTTAATGCTTAAATATAGTTCAACTGGCAATCTTGTTTTTCCAGTCCTTAACACTTAAATAAATTTATTGAAATAACGAATTAAAAATAAAAAATAATTAGTTAATGGGTATTAACATTCAAATAGTAATTATTTAATGTTCGATTAAATGATTGTTCATATTTATTTAAACAACAAAAATATCTATACTTTGCTGGTTAACACTTGTATGGGAAAAAATAAAACCTTATTAAAGAAATTGTTTAACATTAATTTTTCCCATTCATCAAAGATTAAATAACAGGAATAGCGAGAAAAACACATTTTTCAAAACTAATTGCACGGACTATGTTTTTTGTTATACATATTTAATATTAACAGCAATAAAAATTTATAGGAAAAAAATGCAATTAAATTATTGAAACAAGCATATAATTGCGTTTAAAGCTTCTGCAATTTATTTTAATTTAAATATTGATTGATAAAATCATTTTTAAAATGCTGAAAAGGAAACTATCGTAATGTTTAAATTGTCGGCTTCTCTTTATATGTTTTGTATACTTTATTTTGTTAGTTGCAATACGAAGTATAATAATATTCTATTATTTATAAAATTTTTAAATGTCAAGGGATTATACTGAGATTAGCATCAAAGGAAAATGCGCTCGATTTGCAATGCAAATAAAATGCAATTTTCAGAATTTTTTCAGGAAACCCCTATAATATGTGTCTAATCCTTCAACGGGATCAACTAGAAACCAAGTGCGCTGGTTTTGGCTTTAAAACAGGCAACTTCTGTAACCGAACTAACTTTCGTAAAGAATGTCTTTACTCAGCGAAACCGTTGTTTGATTTAACAAAAGTTATCCATATTATGTTAATTTTTTGCGGACTTTTTTCATTTTGATAACTCTGTACAACCAAAAAAAAATTTTTTACAATAACAAGGTTCTGGTAGAGGACAGAAAAAATATATATACGCAGATCGGCGTTTTGAGTTAAATTTCTCCACACCGCTTTGCACATCGTTGTAATGATTTGGTATAGGAGATCTTATAACCCTTACGTTTAAGTTATAAATGTTTCCATCGGTTTTATGTAAAATAATACGAGCAAAATTTTTTTCGAATGATATAACCCTTTAACTCCCCGTTGTATGGATCTTTTTGTCCCTTTCTTAAAAAAAGGAGCAAAAAAACTCCTCTTTAGTGGTGATATAGCAGACTGAAATATTCCTCGTGGTCTTTTACATAAAAGACCTGATCACATTTTATAACTTAAACGTAACGCTTATAAGATTTCCTATGCCGAGTACTAATTTTGAATAAGCGTAAAAATAACCCTTAAACACATGTTAATTTTTTAATGAATCCTGGCTTCTAGTAAAATTTTATGTCAAATATTTTTGTAGAACATTTTCGTCCGCTATATCGCAGCCGAAGGGTAGTTTTTGGACCTTTTTTCAAGAAAGTGACAAAAAGACCCATACAACGAAGAGGAGTTACAGGGTTAAAATGTTCCACAAAAATCTTTCTCGCAGTGTTCTACATAAAAGTGCTTAACACGTCTTATACCTTAAACTAAACTGTTGATTTCCTATACCGAGTTCTTATAATAAATACGAAATTATCCATTATACACATTTTAAGTTTTAAATGATTTCTGACTCACGTTGAGTCTGGAGCTTGGGTGTCTTTGAAGACCCATAGTAGGAAATTATGTCAATAATTTTAGTAGAACACTTCAGCCAGCTATTTCGCCGCTGAAGAGGATTTTTTTGCCCCTTATTTATGAAAGGGACAAAAAAACCCATGCAACGAAGAGTAAGAAGAAAGTGCTTTATAAAAATTTTTCTTATGGTGTTTTACAAAAAAGTCCTAAACACACCTTATACCTTAAAGGTAAGACTTACGTAGATTACCTATGCCGAGTACTAATTGTGAAAAGTATGAAATTAACCCTTAAACACAATTTAAGTTTTGAATGATCTCTGACGTTCAAGTTGAGTTTGGAGCTTGGGAATCTTTGAAGATCTATAGTAGAATTTTATGGCAAATATTTTGCTAAAACATTTCAGCCCGCTATATCGCAGCTGAAGGAGGAGTTGTTGGCCCTTATCTAAGAAAGGGACAAAAAGTCCCGTACGACGAAGAGTTAGAGGGTTAAAATGTTAACCAAAAATGTTGCTCGTAGTGTTTTACATAAAACTGCTGAACACATTTTTTACCTAAAACGAAAAGCTTGCAAGATTTCCCATCCTCCCCCTAAAATGAATCCCTGATGTATGCTTTCAAAACCGTTGTGGCTAAATGATAGTGATGCTATCCTATCAGTCCAGAGGTCGTGGGCTGGATTCCAGCCATAGACCCTGGGTGTTTTTCCGCAGACAAGTTAAATCGCTTCGCGGGTTGTGTTTATTCTTTAAAAAAAACGCCGATACATGTGCATATATTTTTTGGTGTCCCCTGCCAGAATCCGTTATTAGAGCCATGTTATTTTTGTGTTGTACAGTGTAATAGGCGCCTATAAGTAATAAGTCCCCAAAAAAAAAATAGGGGGCTTACTGCATTATAGTTTTGGGTATTTCAATTTATTGGGGACTTATTGCACAATGAAAGAAATCATGGGATGCCGCACAGTAGTTCCTATTGGAAAAAAGGCAATAAATCTGTATCTGTGAAACTTGCGATCCGAATACAAAATAATGTGTGTGTGTGAAAATCATAGAGGAGGTCCTAAGCTTTAAGACTGTTGAAATTTGCGCCACCCTGTTGAGCTACAGGGTGTCAAAGTTTACTATCCCGGGCATGAAAAATCCTGTCGGCCTTATAACTTTTACAAATATTATCCGATTTTAATGCTTTTAAATTTGGTATAAAGCGATTAATTTAGAATTTCGTGAAAAATTCACAGTTTCCGTCTAATACTGGATATAGCGTGCATGTTGTAATCGATTTAAAACTTAAAGTGCAGTATTGTTTTCGAAATCTATTCTTTTGAAATATTCAAAATAAAAAATTTTAGTTAAAAGTTTTTTTTGGGAATTATTAAATTACATTAATTTAAATTTGGTATCGTGCTTTTGCCCAAATTAATATTTTACTTTCTAAGTAAAATATTAAAGATTTATTAAAATACATTAAAATTTCCTATGCGCATTTCATTGGGAATAATGAGTAATTCCATTTAGCCGGGTGTGACCACTTTACACATATTTTTTGTTATAAATAAAGAATACATAATTTTTTACTTAAAAAAGGTTGCGACTCGCTAGGCCATTAAGCTTAAAGTCGTTGCATAGCGGGTAGACACTGAAAGAACACGATTCCTGCTCAGAATGGTCGTAAAGAATTATGACTTTCAGCATAAATTCTGTAAAATTTTTACTATAACGTACACAATATTTTTGGTATAGCTGTCTGTTCAAAGTATTTTTAGCTGTATTACGTATTTACTGTTTGACAAAAATATCTGTTTTCTTAACAAAAATCAATTTTTAAAATGTGACGGGTGTAACCTAATACGAAAATTTAAAAAAATTCAAAGAAATGAAACTTTTTATTGATTTCATTAACATAAATAATATAAAAATATCTCATAAAAAAATAACACATTAAATTATTTGCTATCCGTTCTATTATAGACAGCAGAATACTCTAGCTGAGTGTTTTTTTAAATTCAACAAAAAGCGAAAAAAATATATTCTTTTCAGAGGTAAGGGTTTTTTATTAATAATGAGAAAGGAAAGAAAAGAAAATCTGAAATGAATATTAAACATACAAAGAGGGAGAGCAAAATTTTTCGTGGATGATCATATAAAAGTGCCTCAAATTGCTTAAAAAATATTAAATAATGTATTCTTTTGTTTTTGCTATAATTGTCATGCTCTAAAAAATATCAATTGAGAGATTTTTATTAAAAATAAGAAAATTATTTTTTCCTTGCATGGGGCAGTTTTACCCGTTTTTCACTCTCATTTCAAAGTCTAAACTTTAAGATAACTAAAAAAAATTTTTCTGCATGTTATCAAAGATTGTGCTAAAAGTCATAAATACTGACGAAATAGAGAACAAAAACGAGGCCAAAAATCAAAATGTTTAAATTCAAATCCAATTATCTTTGCAAATGTTAAAGATGTCTTAATAAAGTAAATTGTGTTTTCTTTATCTATTTACTTTACAACAAGTTTAAATTCATTAAAATCGGATAGTAGTTTCAAAAGTTATGAGACCGACAAGGTTTTTCATACCCAGGGTAGTCAACGTGTGGCTCAACAGGGTGGTCCAAATTTCAATATTCTGAAAGCTTAGGTGCTCCTCTCTGACTTGTACTTACATCGTTTTATAATCGGATCGCAAGTTTCAAGTATACGGATTTATTACACTTTTTCCAATTGGAACCACTGTGGTGAGCTGCCATAAAAAATAATTTTTATATGATGTTTGACCTTATTTATTTGCGATTTTTGCTTTCGATCTTTTCAATTGATGATTTTGCAATGGATTCGTTATAAAAACTGATTTAGAGTAACTCTCACAGCAGCAAAAGTCAAAGTTTGAATATATAAAATAGGATGAGAAAAATTATTACCTTTCGCGGGGAAAGTTTCCCGTTTTCCCCCATTAAGTCCTATATTATGTTTTGTTTTTTGCTATTTTTATTATTATTTCTTAGAAACTTCCTGGTTGTTTTTTTAACGTTTTCATTTAAAAGGATATTTTGTTATATGAATGAATAACTTTGATTTCTGTTCTGTTATTTTTTAATATTAAATTTGCATTTGGTTTGCAGTTTTGTTACAATTAAAACAACTTAAATAAATTATGAAAACTAAGTACATATTTATCATCTGAAACACAAAATCATTAATAAACATCAACAAAATATAATTATAAAGGTTACCGCTTGCCTGTGGCTGCGTGGCCGTTTTTGGGGACACCTATAGGTGCAGCACCTATAACAGCAGTCCCAGCTGGGGCGGCAGCAACCGCCGCTACTACTTTAGCACCTGGTCCCATAGTATTAGCACCACGACCAGCAGCTCAAAGACGGAGGTATTTAAATGCTCTAAATTGCCTTTAGTGGAAGATCATGATTTGAGACTTAAAAGCACAATTCATTAACAAAAGTAAAAAATTCTTGCTACATACACTCGAAAATATTATCTAGTTGATTATGGTTAAATGTTTTTGCATTATTAAGGATAAAATTGAATTGAAAATTTGTTTGTGACTTTAAATTTTTTTTTTGTTATGACGATTAAAAACGGAAATGGTGTGCTAATGTATGATTATGATGGATTATAGTTTAGTTTTTATTTACTTGATGTAATCTAATGATAACTCTTTAATACATAATATATATAATAAACATACAAACAAATATATAAATATATAAAAATTATTTATGTTATGTGCAAGTATTTATGATATATAAAGATTTTATATATTGAGGTATTTTTTACAATCAGTATTTATTATTAAAATAACAGTTGTATTTTTATTAATAAAGAAGTTGTTTTATTGAAAGAAAAAAATTTAGAAAAGAAAAAATTTTTAGCATTTTTGCCTTAAACCACAGTATTTTGACAAATCCCATTTCTCCCTTAATATATTTTTTTATTTAATATACTTCTTTTTTATTTCTACTTTTGTTGTTATTTATTTTTAAAATTTAATTAATTTAAGTTATGTACAAATACATGTTTTTATACATTTTCAATTAAAAAGCATGTTAAATAAAGCAGGCTTTCGATTTTCTAAAGAATTTATTGAAATATTATCTGTTTTAAGAAGGAAATATTTTTCTATTAAATTTGCTAAAATTATTTATAAATTTCAATATTTGCTCTTGTGTTTTTCTTATACATATATTTCAATGATGCATGTATGTTTTTCTGTATTATTAAAACAATTGTTTTTATATTTCCTGGAACATTATCCTGGCCACAATATTTCTTATTAAATACTGCATTTATAAACATAAATATGTACATAAGAACGTATATATAATTTATTCATATATATTTTATATTTCTGCACACTAGAGCAAATCGCAAACTCAACTTCAAAAAATATGGAAATAGTCTAACATTTGACTAGAGTATCTGAAACGTGTGTTTTTTATACACATAGGGAAAATAAAAATAAGCCATTATTGAAATATTGAAGATCCGCAATATTTGAAATTGATCTTCCAGAAATAGTCCTCTGATCCATGTGAAATGTTATACTGATCGGATTATCCATTCAGAAATGGCTGATTTATTTCCAAAATATTTTGACTCTGCCCCACTGTGCAAGTATACTTTTCAAATTTCGAAATATGTATATTGTAAGTTTCTGACAATATTTCAGCAACTGATTTTGGTAGAGCGCGCAAGATAAATATATAAGTGAATAGGCGTTTTCAAAGTTTACATCTGGGATTCATTTTAGGCGGAGTTTAATTTTCCCCATTTTGCACATCTTGTAAGCCTTACGTTCAAAGTATAGGATGTGTTCAGCACTTTTATGTAAAACACCTCGACAAAAATTTTTGTGGAACATTTTAGCCCTTTAACTCTTCGTTGTATGGGTCTTTTTGCACCTTTCTTAAATAAGAGGTTAAAAAAACTGCTCTTCAGTATCGATATAATGGCCAGAGTTGCTCTACAAAAATATGTCTGTTATACATCAAACGCAAGTAGTTACATAGTACGAAATTAACCCATAAACACATTTTAAGTTTTGAGTTATTTCTGGCGTTTAAGTTGAGTTTTGAACTTTGGTGTCTTTGAATACCTTTAGTAGAATCCCTACCGTAAATGGAACTAACACAAAACAAGTCACGTGACCGATCCCCAGGTGATAGGGACCAGTCCGAGTTCTAACACTTCCTATGAAGCGGACCAGCCACTTTTATATTGGGATGGCCTAGGATGGGGTTAATTGATACTTTGTATGCACCTTGTAACTTGTCTCTGAACTGTCTTATGGTGTCCTAATCAGTGTAGAATAATATAAGTTATATATAAATATTATTGCAAACTTCAGCTGTAATTATCGATTAATTTACTTTTTAAAGTTACAAATCCAAGTAGAAATCACATTTTATTTTTAAGTGCTGTTTTTGATAGGATTCGAACCGACAAGCTCCCGCATGACAGGCTAGTACACTAACCACTG
Organism: Panzeria rudis; assembly: GCA_956483635.1. Taxonomy (NCBI): domain Eukaryota; kingdom Metazoa; phylum Arthropoda; class Insecta; order Diptera; family Tachinidae; genus Panzeria; species Panzeria rudis. Next base: position 167,109,217 of record OY101448.1, read on the forward strand.
CACCACAGGGGAACTAATATTTCAATGTTATAAGTACTAGTTAAGCTGGAGTTAATATCTGAATATAATGACGGAACAGGTTCCTGAGTGGCATGGCAGTCTCATTGAAGGGAGACAATTAATATTATATTGATATGTGATAGGCCTTAGATCCAGGTGCATCGAATTTGTTCAGTGCCGTTTACTACAATACTAGCCGGAGTACCAACTAAATTTACTCAAAATGGTTAATATGTGACCACTTACACAATATGTCTTTTTTCACCATTCACTACTCCTTATTTTTGGTACCAGTCTCATTTTCTCAAGTCATAGGACGAGTACTTTTGGATCAATTGTCACCAAATTTTTGGCAGGGATGTTATGGTAAATAATTTTGTAGAAAGTTTTACCCCTCTATATCGCCGCTTCGGGGGAGTTTTTGGCCCCGTTTTTAAGAAAGGGACAAAAGACGCATACAACGAAGAGTTAGAGGGTTAAAATATTCCATTTATTTCTCGTGTTATTTTACACAAAAGTGCTGAACACATATTATATCTTAAACATAAGGCTTACAAGACCTCCTATGTCGAGTACTAATTGGGAATAAGTATGAAATTAACCCTTAAGTTTTGAATGATTTCTGGCGTTCAAGTTGAGTCTGGAACCGCGATGTCTTTAAAGACTTACAGTATAATTTTATGGGAAATATTTCTGTAGAACATTGAAGGGGAGTGCTTTGTCACTTTTTTAAAGAAAAAGGACAAAAAGACACACACATGAAGAGTTTGAGGATTAAAATGTTCTACAAAAAAGTTCCTCGTGATGCTTTACATAAAAACTTATACTTAAACGTAAGATATACAAGATTTCTTATGCCGAATAATTATAACCAGGGACAAGGACTTCATGCATTAAAAAAAACTGTTTTAGGCACCTAAAATATTACATAAATAAGCGAAATATGTACTAAAAAAACAAGAAAATATGCACTTATATCTAAATTTTTATTCAAACAAAAATTTAACATTTTAATTCGGTCTAATAAGGTAAATAAATATAAATACGTACAGTTCGATTTGATTTGAGAAAAAAAAATTTTAATAATTATATATATGGTTGCAATTTGAATTTTTCACAAAATATGACCCGAAAATATGCATTTACAGCAAAAATATGTAAAAATGTGCATTTTCATCAAAATATGCACTAACAAATCGATATCATTTTAAACCGAATTCATTTTTTCGTAAAAATATTTCGGTTTTCCCATAATCCGTCTTATGGGGAAAACATGCATTTGCATGAAACCCCTGTACCTGAGCATAACTATGTGCAAAACGGGTGGAAGTTTAACCCTCCCTAAAACGAATCTCAGATGTAAACTTTCAAAACGCCGATACATGTGGTATATATTTTTGAGGCTTCTACCAGAATCAGTCGTTAGAATCATGTAATTTAAAATAAAAGTGATTTTTTTGTACAGTGTAATTAAATATCGTTGGAATAAAAAGCATACAGTTCGACCAAAATGCATAACTTCAATTGGAGGACAATTCTTTCATTGCCCGATACAAGATCCAGAGTATTTATAATTCAAAGCAATGGCACCATTATACACAGAAAAAAATAGACAAGAATTATGTTCAATAAAGCCATGTTATTGAAAAAACATATGAATTTCAATAACATTTGTCATTAACTTAATACCATATATCCTTGTATGTCTATCGTTCCCATGCCGGTTGTTTCTTTTCTTTTCATACATAAGCACTTAAAACAAGTTTTATCTCGTAAAAAAAAATAACTGGGACATCGCTCGGCTGTAGAGAGCATGCTTTACGTCTGAGAAGCTCGGTTTCGTATCCCAGCCATGTCAAAATTTTTCTAATTCATATTGTTTTTCTTTTGATAAGATTTTGTTATCAATATATCGGAATTCTTTATCTCAGGAAATTTAAAGAAAATATATTGAATACCGGGATTTTTGTTAGCAAAAACGAAACTTATTTTTTTCTGTGTATTGAAACCTTTACGAATAGCAAAATTATAAATATAATAATGCTTAAACTATCATAATAATTTAAAACGTGTATTATTGTTTTATGTGACTCTATGCCAAAATTCCTGGGACATTGTAATTAATTTCATTAAAATGTAATGGAGCTTAATTATTAATTTTGTAATTGGCATACCACATTATGATTAAATTATAATAAACGAGCAGTAAAGACGAGTAAGTAATTAGTGCGTTCACGATAAAAGGGCTTAACAGTTTTACAAAATTGTCATAAATTGGCCGTTGCATATTACAGTCTTTAACAATTTTAAAATTTAATTAAATGTCATAAAAAATTTGTATTTGTAAGTACATACTTACACATTGATTTTGCGTTCTATCAAATTTAAAATTAAATATTTTTAAACCACAATAATTGAGGGCGTGAAAAGCAAAGGGGTACAAATGTCAAAACTAACAAAATTGAGTTATATGCAGGAATCAATACTTAATACAATATCTATCACTCTACAAAAATTCAGACCTGTACGGTGACCTCAAAAGACGGTATGTATTAGAAACCAAAAATATACATAATATTTTTGGTTTCTGAAATGCATGAGAACCAAAGAACGTTCAATATTTACATGCTTTAGAATTTCTTTCTTAAATAAAAAAAATAATTTGATCGAAAGATTAAATTAAAAATGAACTTAAGCCAAACTAATTTAATAACTTTGGATAAGAACCAAAGAACTTTGAAGCTTTATTACTCAGAATTTTCTTTTTTGCACTTGTACCCCTTTGCTTTTAAGCCCCTTAATTATTTGAAAAAAATCCATAATTAGTTATGCATTGTAAATAAAATGACAAACATTCATTTACTTTATCACTGATTAGTTTTTAATATGTTTTATTTAAAGTTTTAAAACTATTTTTTATTGTTGCACCTTTGAAAAATCACTTCAATATAATAAAATGCTTTACAACAAAAGTAAAGGGGAATAAATTCCATTATTAATTATACAGAATTTACAGAAATAATTAAAGGTTTTATGTTTGCATTTTAAATATTAATATTATTGTGGTTATTTTAGGGGAATATTTAATTCATTTATAACAACATAATTACTTTTACTAAACAAAAACTCTTCACACACACACTCACTTGAACAACCAATATGCATTTTGTACATCAGATTGCTATTGAAAAGTTTCTGTCCTAAATTCAGACGTTTATATTTTTATCATTTTATATTGTTTATACATTTGTTGCCTTTTTTATTTTCTTTAATTAATTTTTATTTAATGGCATTTAAAATTACGTTTAAATAAATTGTGCTGTTAGTTGACTATTTAAAGTAATTGTTGTTATTAATGAAAAATATATTAGGAAATATTATTATAAAAAAGAGGAGTTAGATCAAAAAAGAATTTACAAAATTTTAACGAAAATAACATCTGATTATTTTTCGTTCAAAAAGATCATTTATATAATTAATAGGCAAACACGTTTTTTCAGATCCCTTTCACTACCGTAATACTGAACCGATTTTGAAAAGATTTATATGTTTTAAAGGGTTTTTTACATAGAACCGGACAATCTTAATTTTGTTTAAATCGTTTCAATACCTTAGGAGTAATACGACTATCAACTTCTTACTAACACCAATAAACAAATACAAGTAAAACACACAAGTAAATATTAATTTTTTTTTTAATATTTCTAGAATGCCGTTGGCTACACTAGCTATTATTATTTTATGAAAGTTCATAAAATGTTTAGTCAGAGAAAATTTCACATGATACAATATTCCAAGTATCAAGGGAAAAATTAGCGAAAATAATTTCCACAACCTACACGACAGAACATAATATCGTTCGTTGTTTCCGGAAATTACAAAACTCGTCAGTACTCATGTTTATAGCATGCCTTTTGGAAATAAATCAGGCGTTTCTAAACGGACAATCCAATCAGTATTAAACTTCACATGTACACAAAAAAGGAATATTCCTATTTAACCTGAGGGTGCTGTTGGCTAAATGGCTAGCGCGTTTGACTACAAACGCTAAGGTCTTGAGTTCAAGACTAGTTTCAGGCAAGCCAATAGCATCATGAATTTTTCTTATGTGCATTTGTGTGTTATTGTGTTGATTGTTGTTTGACTGTTAAAGTGATGAAGGCATAGCACTGATCACTTCGGCAATACCGGTAGCGAGTAACTAACATATCCTAATGCACTTCACAGCACCCTTCTTCGTCGGTGTTGTAGCAAAACCGTCGGCGAATTAAAATAACTAATAAAATGGATACACAGCTTAAAGACAACTCAATGCCTCTACTTGACACCAGAGGGGCTAGCAACACTGCTCTACATAAAAAACACGCAATAGCAGAGTTGTAAATGAATTAAGCTTTCTATCTCTCTCCCACTTCACCACCTGTTCTCTCTACACTATCCCTTTGCCAACGAAGGTAACATATTAATTAATGGTAGGCATTAGTTGCCTAATTGTGTTACTTCGCTTTATAGAAAAAGGAGCTTCCCACATTACTCACGAGCGGAGCTGCGAAGTCCCAAAGAATGGCACTTCGAGGATGTAAAACTTTTCAACGCATGCAATTTCCAAAGTTTTACCATTTTTTCGTTAATCTACGACTCCACCTAACTTGAAAGGCTGTTGTAACTTAAAGTTATGACTGCGTTTTTAAAACAAATGCACTAACAATTAGGTTGTAACTTGAAAAAAGCATGAACTTGAGTAGTCTACAATTAAAATTAACTTGAAGTTAATGTTAAAGTTAGCCAATTTATGTTAGGTGCAGACTGCAAGTTACATACCAATCATGCAGGTACTGAATATAATATATTAATGTTGTTCTCGACAACCTTCTAACCGCATACGATTCAGTTATTCGTATCACGTCCTTCCTATGACAACCAAGTGTTAAAAATTCATTGATGTTTCACCAGAAATGGAACTACTTTGAGCTGAGTTCATCAATTATGTAACTAATGATTTGTATGTTCATTTTTTCTGGGCATGAACGTTTCAAAAAAAAATTCCCGTAAATCGTTTTAAGCGTTTATAGAAAAAATGTAAAAATTTTGTAGTTGATTTTTCTAACAAAATATCAAGAATAGCACAAATATTCTTAAAAAATACATTTATGCAAATTATATGTATAAAAACTTATTGCGAAAAAAGCTTGTTGAGTTGTAGTTGTTAAATTCCTATTATGAATTACAACTCAACTTTCATCAAAGTGAGACAAATGCTTCTTAAGAGTTTTGTTTTTATTTCGAGTATTGTGTTACTTTTGTGTATATTTACAATGGCGATTTAAAAGTGCGCATCATTATTCCGGACGTCAACCTATCACATTTGTCAACCAAAACTGAAAATATTCAAATTACTCTCTGATTGCTACTATGGTGTAAACAACATGGAGCATAGATAAGAACCTCATTTCGAACATTATTTCGAAGACAATTAAAATTGGTTGCGAATCATAATACAAAAACATAGTTGAGTTGAGTTGTGAATAATAGGGTCCTAAAAGAAACACAAGTGCTAAAATTATTTGTATTGCACTTCCAATATTTGTTTTAATATAAATCTAAACCAAATTAATATAAATGTAAGTACATAATTTGATTTATTGTAATTATAATCGAAATATTTGTGGCTTTAAAAACGATTAAAAGCTTATGATTATGACAACAATAGCAAGTAACTAATTACCGTTGTCATAAATGTAGTTATGGTTGCATGTATATAACGGAATAACGCACATCAAATTTAGTTAGGATCATTATTGTAGTTGTGCAGATATGGGAAAATAAATAATTAATTTTTATGGGGGGTGCCCGTCTTTCCACTCCTATGCCTCTAGACTTGTGCTTGAAAGCTCACTTAACTCTCAGTGAAACGATTAAGAATTTGTTTGTTCGAATATGAAAACGAGAACATAAGAAAATGAGAAATCCTCCGTTTTCAAATTTATTGTTTTGAATTAGGATACTAAATAGCAGACATAAATTATAATTATATTTTTTATGAATACGGCAAAAAGTGTTTATGAATTAAATTTATCCTGTACGCAAACTGAAACAGTTTAAATTAATCTTAGATAGGAAAACCGTTCATTGGCGAAGGCGTTTGACATAAATTCTTTGCTTGAAAAAGGGTAAAATGTTTAATCGTAATCGCGCGATTAATGGATTCGATTACGATTAAAAGGTGCGATTATTCGCGACTACGATTACGATTATAATCGCTGTGCAAACTGTACCAATTATGTTTGTTTCCTAAATTTCAGCTTAAAAAGGTGTAACATGTGTTTTGACATCCGATTTCACAAGAACATTTGTGAAAACGTTTCGGATGCTACATAGAACACATACGATTGACTTCTTTAGAAGCTTGTTTTTCACTGGGTTTAAATCAAGATACATTTATTACAAGGTAGTGGCAAGAATAACACAAGTACTACCGTATAAAAACAACATTGCTTTTTATTGTTGTTTCTTTCCTGCTTCTGTCAAAAATATATATGATTTTCTTCACACTTGTATATTTTGTGTTTCTTTGGAAATAATCTCAAGTGAAATAGCGAAAATTTATTTTACGAAATTACACAGGTTGACAAATAATTTTTGTTTTTCTGAGCTTATAGTTTTTTTTATATTGTATAAAAATTTAGAAAATTTTTCACTATTTTTTAATATACGAAAAATGCCACCATCTACTTTTTTTTAATTTCGTCGTACTTAAGTATTTTTTAATTCTACCAAAATACAACAACTTAAGCAAAACTGTTTGTTTACAAGCTACTCTTTTATACATAAATAGCAACGAATACTGAACGAATGGTGTGAATATATTTAGTTCATTCGTGTGGCATGATGTTATTTCATTGTTTGCTGTATAACGACCCAGCGGGAAAAGTAGTCAATGATTACATATATAACGAAATATATAACGTATTATTTTAAAAAGCGAAACAATACATTCCTTTGGAAGCGAGAAGGTAATTTGATCACACACAAAAATTACACACTCATTACCACGTACTTTACCACATCTTACGAAGAAGGAATGTCTTGTTGCTGCTCGTAACAATTGTTCGTGTTTTCCTCGTTTGTACTTACATACATATTTGTATATTATTATACTACGAATTAAAAAAATGTTAAAACAATTCATTACTTTTCTGGTACATGTTCTGTGTTAACAATAATGAATTCTGGAATGAATATGCATTATTTGCATGATTCTCTCGTTTACTATTCATTACCTTTTCCCGCTGCGGACATCACAAAAAGAGATTGTGAGAAGGCAATCAGAAAATTAAATGATAGGGGAAATCACTCTTCGTAGGAAACTGCTATTGCAGACCTTGCAGGTCATGCAAGTCTAGGATATATGCTACAATATGCAACACAACAAGAACAAAATATAAGAAACTAAAATTTCCTACACAGTAGCAGATATGCAATACTAAAAACTGTAGGAAACTTGTCTAGCATATATGCAATTAGCAAAATTACTCGGAGAGACTCTCTGAGAGTGTATAAAAGATAAACATGAAAATAAAATACAAACTAATAGTTGAAAAGTAAACAAAGTGGATTTGTGTGTGTACTTTTATTTTATTTTTTCATTTATTTTATGTATTTAAATATCAAATGTATGTATTTGAATAAATGTTAGTTCAGAATTAATCTACAAATAATAAATTAAGAAAAAATTAAAAGTAGTTTTTTATGCTACATTTGAAAAATTACATAGTTATACATAATATATGTATGTAGTATGTATTTCCTACATCTTTGAAGAAGGCACTCTGTAGCAGAAAATGATACTTTACATCCTACAGGTGCAAATATGCCACCAAGAGTGATTTCCGCTGATATTTACACATAGCAATGCATATATTGTTATTGTTGTCGACTGAAGGCAATACAAAAGCAATGAATTTATGAATGGGTAGAAAGAAGCCTTGAATATATTCATTCTGTTCTCTGAGGCGTACCCTATCACCCCCATAACTAAAAAATAAATAAATTAACGTTTTTGTTAGTACAACAGTTCCAAACTTTCAAAACTAGGGTCTAGTCGTGTGTCTTCCTATAAGGAACATACAAACACAGATTCATTTTTGCAATTACAAAAAAATATGTATTTTTATTTTTTGTAATTTTTGTATCTCTAGGGAAAATTAGTTACTATCCCTTTCACCTGTCCCCTAGTACAATATCCTCATTAAATAAAAATTAATAATTTTTTAATTTTAAAATTCTTTAGGTCATACTTTTAAAACAACATTATTTAAAAACTACAGACTTCTTTAAGTATGAGAATGTTTTATGTATCTTTTATCTAGCTTTAATAAATTAAATACATATTTTACTACATTTTAGATTAATAAACGAGCATCCTTTAAATTAAATATTCTTACTCATATATATATTTTTACTTACGTCAGTTTAGCAAACATTTAGTTAAATATTTAAAATAAATGTGCTTTTTAAAGTATGTTTTAAAATTTATAGGTTTTTTTTTAAGTTTACATAAATATAAACGCAAATATTCTTTAATTTGTATGTCTTAGCAGCGTATTTGTTAACAAATAGTAACACTGTGCAATAAAATGAAACTTTTTCATGATACCTGTATTATTCTGAACAAAATTGGATGAGTGGTTCTCAAGATATGTCTTCAAAAATATAAAACTATAAAAAATTAAACAAAACTTATGTAAGTGCCGTTTCCACAATACAGGCAGCTAATTCGAGTATGAAAAGCACTTAGCTTTCTGAAAAGTTTCCATTAAAATTTTCTACTTAAATCAATTGTCTATATTGTGGAAACTGCACTTTAAAGTTAAATTTATTATAGAAGATACAATAAATAATAAATGAAAAAAAAGAATAATAAAGTTTGAATGTTTTTGTAGATAGAGCAGCACTACATATCAAAAAAATTTTGTAGTTATCTTTATATCGTTTTCCTTGTTGTATAGTGTAAACGATCCCCACGTTATATAAACCGAGTCGATTTAAAATACAGAATAGAAAATTGTATAAAAAATTTTAAATTTTTGTTTTAAAAAATTCATAAAAAAATAAAAATATACCAACGATCCCATATTTTGTCCAGTATCATGTAGCTTAATATATTCCAACGAAAATAAGTGATTTTGCGTTAAAATTGGTGCACAAATTTTGGTTTTATTCACAATTTAGTAGGAGAACTTTTTTCAATTTTTTATGAAATTTTAAATTGTTAGGCTTAAACTTTTAGGATATCTCTGAAACTAATGGGCAGATTTGGCAACAATGTTCGCTTAATGATAATTTTAGTGTCGAATTTAGTTCTTTTTACTGAATAGGGCGAGCCCTTCTCCATCTATGCCAATATCTGTCGCGCAAGTGCCTTCATTTTTGGCATAATGGTATATCTCGAAAACTAGCGCTGATAAGAAGATAGAGAATGGAATCCAGATTAGCTTTCAGTGGGCCAAATTGTTAACGAAACAGCTTTCGGTTTTAGGGAAGGAATAACCCAGTAAAAAATTTTCATGTTTTGTGAAGGACTAAAGCAATAAAGTGCATATACGCTTTAAAATAAGAGCTTATTCGGGAGTAGTGAACGTTTATGAAAGAAACTATACAATAAAAGCTGATTTCTCACTGCTGACACAATGCAGGTTTTCAAGCGAGAAAGCTTCGAAAGCTCAGTTCTAGTGCTGAAAATGGTGATGATTTTCAGCGCTTCAAAAAGCGCTTTTTTTATCAAAAATGTAGTACTCCAAATAGGCAACTCGCCATACAGAAATTAGCAGCGATATCGGCAGGCTAGTAAGCCCTAATTTAATTCTGTTATAGTAAAAACCTGCTGTTTTATGCAATTTTTTTTACTGGCAAGTTTATCGAAATTTGTAGATTAGTGTTATCATTTTGAAATTTAAATTTTTATGGGCTTTCTTCGATATTGCTGTTTATTTTGCTAAGTATGCGTTTTAGTCGATAAGACAAAAGTTGTTGGAAACTTCACAGACAGCAACTATTTTGAAGAAAGTTTTTTTTAAATACTCGTTCTATATTTATTAAGAGATATTAATACAGAAAAGGAGCATTTGCTCAAACTTCGGTGACCTTAATGTTTCTTAGGATAGTTTGGTTTTTATAAATACCCCTCGATTTGCGGTATGAGACTTGAAGGTAGCCAAAGCATATTTTTTTACGACCACTCTAGTGCTGATGTGTATCTCTGAGTGTCGTAGCAGTTCTTATTTATACAAACAAATCTTATGATAAATTTGCATTCGAGAATTGCATCAGTACTTAATTGGCATGAAATATGTATTTATATTATTTAAAATAAATAATAAAAGTCAATGCATATTTTAAATAGGCAGGGTTTTTTTAATGTAAAAAAATAATTTTCTTTTAACCAGTTTTATTTTCATCGATTTTAGATAGAATAAAACTATGTGACTTGGGGAAAAAACGAAAAATTTAGTCGAACTCGGTTTACAGAACTACTGGTTACGTTTTGAAAGTACATACATATTTATATTATAAAAATATTTTTAAAAAAACTAGCTGGGCTTTTTATATTTTGTCTGCTTATTTGTTTCTTTTTATAAATAGAATGTTATTTAATTTAATTAAACTAAATTTTTGTTATTTTCATGAATTTTTCTTGTGTTTTATTGAGAAGAAAAAAATATTACAAAAATGTATGAAAACGTTTAAATGTAAATATTTCTTTATAAAATATCATCAATTATTACAAACCAGGTCTAGTTTATAGGAATAATTTTATTTAATATCAACCTTAGAATTTTTATATAATATAAATTTGAAAAGATTTGAATATACTATATAAAACTAACCGCATGAATTTTATGTTCTCTTCTTTTTATCTTTTCTTTCCATTTTTCTTGAATATCTATGACACTATGTTTTGCAATTAATAAAAAAAAATTAAACAACCATTAAAATTCAACAAAACACTTGCCAAACATACAAATTACATTCACAATTAATATGTGGCTTACAAAACTATTGATGAACAACAACAACAAAAAATACGAAATAAAATAAACAAACCCAATTACACAATGATGCCAACTAAATGTCTTTTTAAACTTTTATTATTGTGGTATGAATGAAAATGTTACGTTTCAAACTTAATTTTCGGATAATGTCTTTATTTATATTGTTGTGCAAAAATAAAAAAACAATAAATTTTGTCATACTTTATTAAAACAAAAATACAAACACTCTAACACAAAACTACACAATTGATACATACACACAAACACCAACTGCATAACCACAATGATCTATGATGGGTAATAACGGAAACGGAAATTAAAAAACAAACATTTTGGTAAAATAATACAACCATAAACAATTAACAAATGAAACAGCTGCTGTAGCCGCTGCTGCAATGCGCGGTGTGGCCATACAACGTGGACATGTTGGTGTCGTCGGTGCTCCCTTCAATCCAGCTTTAGCTGCTGCTGTAGCCGCTCAACAACAGCAACAACGTCATGCAGCTGCTGTTGCTGCCATTTCTGCCCATCAGCAACACCAACAGCAACAACAGCACTTGGGTTTGCAACAAGCCCTACAGGCTCAAACATCGGCTGCTAATGCGGCAAATGCTGCCGCAGCAGCTGCCATGCAACCCAGTGCCCAACAACAGTTACAAACGCTTGCTCAGTCGGCCTCAGCACCGAATGCCTCGTCGGCTGCAGCCGTAGCGTATGCAGCACGTCTCTCCAGCGCTCAACAAGGTCAACCCACAGCTGCCTCAATGGCTGCAGCTGCCAATGCAGCAGCTGCTGCTAATGCTGCGGCAGCTGGTACCACATTGCATGGATATGCACCGTAAGTAAATTGTATTAATAAAAACAAGAATTATTAACAACTATTCGAAACCATTAAATGAACAACAAAACATGCAAAATGATATGGAGGAAAATGTAAAGTTTTTTTTATTTTGTTTGAGGAGCAAAAATAAAAAAATTTTTAATTAAATGCTAAACAAAAGCAATCTTTTGAAAAGTATACAAAGTTTTTTTTGTTCGATAAATTTTCGTTGTATTTTAACTTTTAAATACCTCAGATATAAATATTAAATTAAAAAATATAACTACAATCACACTGGCCGCCAGAAAAAATCACCTTTAAATAAAAATATATGGATTATACAGAGTTTAATGAGCTAAATTCAAATCCGTTTTCAGTTTTTTTTTTTTTCTAACACGTACAGATTTTTTTCAATAGGCATGACTAATATTTCCACTGTACACATCAATATATTTCACGTGATACGAGAACCGTATGGCTGGCTGATTTAAGTAAAGAAAACGCCAAAATATGCATGACAAAATTACCTTCAAACTTACTTAATATATTAATTAATATGATTATTTTGAAGGTATTTTTGCTTGGGAAACCAAATTGATTACGAACCGTTTTTTGACATTAATCAAGATTTCATTTACATACCAAAGACAGTTTATTGTACTTTTTTATTTTAAAATGTCAAACGGCATAGAAAAAAGAGCCTGGGAATGGAAAACAACTCTTCTTATTTTTAGATGCAAAGCTCACATTGAACTTTTTATCAACATGGGAAGCTCATGACTAAATATTTACTTGACGCTCCTAAAAGTATGCACGTTTTTTATTATTTATTGCAAATGAAGTCAGTAAAAAAGTATTTTTCAATTCCACCTTGAAATTTAAAAGTGGTTTGATTACGAAGAAAATTTTCGTTTTTCGTTTTCTGAAAAAGCCTATTGTATGTTCTACTTAAGTCAAACTTTTTTTTGGTACTCCCGATTGCGATCAACAAAACGCCAAAATAAAAATCAACGCTTTCGGAGTTAATCGCAAATTAGTATAGAAAAAGATGCAAAATTAAAAAAATTCTTATTTCTAAAAGTTCATAAAAAATTAAAACTTGCAAAAACTTTACCTTTTAACTGTTGTTGTTAAGAACAGGTATCTTACGAACAAAATAAGCAATATATGTATATCATGAAAATCGATTAATAAATGTTGATTTTATTAGCAATTAAGTGAATACACCCCAGACACTTTCGATAATAAATGTATTTTTGTCCACAGTGATTATATAGGATAGCCACCTTATTCATAAACCTTGATTAAAGTTAATGGTGGTTTAATCTACGAATTTGTTATGTGAAATCCGGCTTTAATGTAAACATTAACGTTAAGAATCGCTTATAAATATGGCTATAAGGCTCTAACATTATATTCAGAAAGAATTAGAAATAATTAATATTCCAAGAAACCAGGGAAAAATCAACATCTTTAATTTTCAACGTACACAACAGAACAAACAATGCCTTTTACGTAAACCACTACACTTCCATCATCAGTGCTCACGTACCTTAGCCTCTATAACCGCTTTGGACTTAAAAGCAAATAAGCTCAAAATAATCATATAAAATAAAAAAATTTTGGTTTGAAAAAAAAAACTAAAATGAAAGTACCTTTTAAGTGTCTGGGTGCTTTCCCTTAATTGCTAATAAAATCAACATTTATGCATAGATTTTCATGACATATGGTTTATTTTGTTCGCCTGACAGCTGTCCTTAAAAAATAGTTAAAAATTTAAGTTTGCAAGAAAAAAGAAATTACAAAAAAATGTTGGCAATTTCGACGAGCTATTAACTGGGGACTACTGTACTAACATACATTGGCATAAATCCAACTTTATAGGTCGGTGGGTAAGTTAAAACAATTCAAAAGAAGATTCTATTCCTAATCGTAGAATCAACAAATTACCTCTTTAATTGTGAAAAAAAAACTTTACATTTTCCTCACTACTAACATTATTTTTTAGTTTGTAGTTTGCTTTACTAATAATTGTTTTGTAGTCTTAAAAGGAAATGTTTTTGGGTTCTTTTTTTTCAATGTAATTTAATATTTAGCACATTTTCAAATGCTAAAACAAAATAACAAATAATTTTTTTTTTCTCTTTAAATATTACTGCATTTAAACAAAATTTTATAATAGCTTTTTGTTATCGAAAAACATTTAAAAAAACTCAATACCAGTAAGATTAGTTTGGTTATTGAAAACGAACATAAAAATTAATAATAATTTAAAAAAGGTTTTTGTGTGTATGTGTGTTTTTTCTATCAGAAAGCATGTTTGGTAAATGAATTTTTGAATTAAAAAAAGAGGGGTTCTAGAACTACGTATTGTTACATAAAAATAATGTCACTAAAGCTCACCGCCCCTTTTTTAAATCTTATAACACCCATTAAAAGAAACTTAATTATGAATTTGAAAAAAAAACCAAAATTGTTTAGCTTAGTTACAAACCCATACCATAAATATCAATCAACATTGTACTAAAGCATCTTTTAAGGCTTAAACTATTAATATCTACATAACTACATAAATATATTGATTGAATGATAATGACAATTATAATTGTTTTTGTAAATAGCTGTAATATTGTTTCTTTGATTTATCTCTTTTATTGCAAACAGAAACAGTTAATTATGTGTGTGTAAAATTTTCAATTATATTTCTTGGGGACCCACCGTATGCATGTTAAATTTTCTCGCTCTTTCTATTATTAAAACAAACAAAAAACAACAAAAACAATACAAAGCAATAAAATTATGTAAATTTTTTTTTTATAAAAAAAGTGGAACATGAATGAAGGCCTTCTTGTTTGTGTACAAAATGAAAGAAAGTTATAATTTAAGAAGCAAAATACTGTTTTTGGTTTTTGTTTCCTGTTTTGAAAAATATCTTGCATACTTTTAGGCGCATGTCAGTGTATGTTTAAAAACAATCTTTGTTTTAAATTTATTTATTTATACATTATAATCTTTTTAATTTTTGTACTTCTTATGTTATTTATAAATTTTTTTTTTGTTTTATATTTTTTTATTTGCGGTTTAAAGGTTTCCTTGTTCCCTTTATATATTTTATGTACATAAATTGTAATCGAAACATTTAGGGCCACTTTTTGAAGACGAGGTTAAATTTAATCTTTGTATTTACTTTTGGAGTTAACTTTCTTTTCTTTTTTAAGTTTAACGGCTGTAATGCTGGTGGCTTAATCCTAAACTAGCAAAAAACATGCAAAAAGTCTACTCAAAAAGTAAATACAGAGATTAACTGCCAGGCCCACCCACTATGTCGACAAGATTCTTTCTTTTGCACAATTACATTTAAAACAAAAACTAATTCCAAAATTTTATTGTTGTTTTAAATGTAATTGTGCGAAAGAAAGAATTGTGTCGACATAGTGGCCCAGGCAGTAAATTTGATTTAATCTCTTATCTCGTATTCAAAAAGTGGCCCTTACCGTTTTAAATTATTCCGAAAACTAATAAATGACATCAAAGTTTCAAGAGGTTATCAATCTCCGCCAAAGAAAACGAATTATTATGAACAGGTTTTAGTAAAGGCCTTATTTTAATGCAACACGCTCTGCGGCTCCGCTGTTTTATTTTGCAAAAACTCAATTTTTTTTAGTATTTACACATTTAGGTTTTAATTTAAAAAGTTTACCTTTTTTTTTTTAATTTTTGTGGAAGAAAATTGTTCTTCATTGGGTATGAGAAATTTTGGGAGAGGAAGAGAAAAGCTAACGAAGACACAATCCAATCAAATAATTAAATGGATTTTTCTACGCGTATTTTAAGGTTGGTTGGTTGATTTACGTGGCTGCTTTTTCGGATGCGGTAATCGGCGCATTGAGATATCTAATGATGTCAAGTAGGGCATTCGCAAAGAATTCTGACTTCCCTACCACCATGTCCCCGCAGGTTGTGTTCCTTAATTGTGTTAAGTGCTTGAAGATATTCGTCTGTATGCATAATGAAAACTTGGAGGGTACTCTGTGGCTGATTGGTAGCGGTGCTCGTCTATCAGTCATAATGAAAACTTGGAATAAAGTTTAGCATAAGTGATGAAATTAAACTGGATTTTAACGAGGTACAATATTTCCGTAAATTTTTTGCACAGATTTTAAGCGCAGAATTATCTTTATTAATAAACGCAATTTTATTAGCACTTTTTGCAATAGTTTTTGAGAGAGCTGGTAAGAAGTATTGTTAAAATGAACGGCAGTGTATATATTACCTCCATTGCACTATTAAAGTCCAGATGAGGTACCACGTAATGGGAAGGTTTCCTTAGTGTCGGTGGTGATTAATCCACGGTCCTGACATGACTACTCTATACCGAGAAGTAAAATAAAATTAGGGGATCCCCAATGATGCAAATAAGAACAAAAAGGAAGAGTCTTTTTTATGATATTGATGAAGCATTGAACAGATGGAGAACCGCCGTACGTGGTAGGAATCTTTCCATATTTAAACCATTAATGAAACAAAAATCCTTCATTGGGACAGATGTGTTCGAGATTAACGTCGGTACCTACTTTGCGGCCTAGCCTTATGGTGCTCGTATCATCGAGTCAAGTTGAGTGTTTCCCCTAGAGTCCCCGAAGGCAACTGTGTGGATTGCAAGGAAGACAGGTGCCAACTTCTTGTGCATGGCCAGTTCACCATGCATAAACACCTTGTCTAAGTGTTTGGGCTATCTAAACTCTTACTACTTCAGCAGATAACGCGATGCAGCCGAGTTCAACCAAGGAATAACCAGCAAGCTGGAAGTTTACCAAAAGGCAGACGACAGCTATACTTGCCTTTCGCAGCACCCAGGCGCGAATCCAGGGGAGGGGAAAATATCAATTTTCCCTCCCAAAACGAATAAAATATTCCTGCCAAAACGAATAAGATCGTCATTTCTATTGCATTTCTAACAGAAATTCATACAAAAGTTCCTCTTCCTTCTAATTGAAATTCATACAAAAGTTCCCCTCCCAAGAGCTTACGATTGATCCGCGCGTGGCAGCAAACGGTCAGAAAGCACCACCGATGCAGTCTGTTGGCTTAGCAACAGGACAAAGATGTTTATATTGGTTGTGCGAAGTCCAACAAGACACTAGCACTTGTCGAGCATCAGTTAGTAAACCATCACTTCTCCCTGAGATTTTGGTATGAACCACAGCCACCACGTGGGCTCGCAAATTAAACTTCAACCAACAACCGGTCACAGAATGATACCACGAGTGGCGAATATCATCCCTTTAAACCTCTAGAAAGCAGGGCATCTGTGGCGCTACCGGTTCCCACTGGTATCACTGTATGGTTAGTGATCGAGCCTCGAAAGAAGAGCCTTACAGATTATCTTTCTATCAACTGGTCTTGGGCGAGACCTTAGGTGCCTGTTCAGCTTCTAGCAGACTCTCATAGGTTAACCTACCACTTTAAATACTTATATGCACGCCCGTTGTTCTGTTATTTTAGAGATTGGTTACACATAAATTTTATGGATAAATGGCCAAAGGTAAAGGTGTGTGATGGAAAAAACTAATTTTTCTGAAGGATCACTTATTGATGTTTTTTTGCTGTCTTCAAGGCTTAAACTATTTTATTCGAACTTAAATTCGATTTCACTGTATCGTGCGATTTACAGAACACCTATTTGCGTATTATTAATTCTGTGAAATCGTGCAATTTGAAATCGTTCGATTTACAGTATGGAAAATCCAACTACCATTTTCCCTAGGAAGCAGAGCACAAAGGTGCAGAACCGTGCTAATCGGGGAAATTTATTGCAAAACGAAGATTTTGAAGCTCGTACAGGATGTTTGGACAATTTTAAAATACATATATATGTTCCTTTAACTCTCATTGGTGCATAGTTCTTCATCATTATTTGTCAGCGTTTCGCTAGGAATTTTATTTCAGGTAACGTAGGCTACTAACCTTCATTGCTAAGTTTGGTGATAGGTCTGCTATATGAGCACCCAAACGTGCTGTAGTTTTGGAGCCAGTATTTCAGACTATTCCGTGTTCGCATTCCTCCTAGCTCCTGAGACGCTCTTAGGATATTCAAGGTTCACTAACACTCCATCCCTCCTCCTTTATGGACTTAGGGCTTGCGACAAAATGTCCTCTTTGCAGCTCGGAAGGTTATACCGCTTAAGATCGGTGGCCAGAGCCTCGCTAGTGGAAACAGGAGACACAAAGTCCTTTATGGACACCCAGCAAAAATACTTATTCGGTCGAAGCAGGTTTGTAAGCGAGAGAAGCTGGTTGTTATTTCTCCTGCTTCGAAAAGCGCTTCGAACATGCATGATTTTTGTTTGCGATGTCCCATTTGGGAGCTCTTCTTTCCAAGCATCAAAAAGGCTCTAAAATCATTTCTTTTTGTCTTGTTGTGTCATTCAATTGTATCATCGTTAAACTACTGACAAAACAACTCCTGTTTTATTATAAATCTTTCTCCTCCATGCAATAAATGAGAAATGTAGAAAGAGAGCATGCTTTAAATGTGTTAGTGTTTATTTGAAACAATTCGTGCGACAATTCTTTAGAATCTACGATATTTTGTTGAAAGCTACAATGCTACTGAATAAAATTTTGTTTAATTTGAAGTTTGTGTCAAAAAGACCATGCATTATATGCATGCATAAAATTCATGCATTTTTTTTTTGGCGGTCGAGCGGGGTAGAGAAGAAAACGGGGCATAAAAAAGGGCACGATTTCTGTTTTCCATGCATTTTTTTATATTCTTCTTTAGCTCGATTTGAATTTTCTCTAATTTTCTCTCTCTTATGTGATTGTGTTATGGTTTTTGTTGTTATGAATGAGTAAATAAAGCAAACTTTGAGAGTAATTTATAAAAAAGCATGAAAATAAAATGCATCGTATAAATGCAAAGGTTTTAAAGATAAATTGAAAAAATTCATGCATAAAAATTCATCATCTAAATTGGGCATAACTTCGTAATTTAAACAATATGAAAACAGAGAGATCTCTGCCTTCTTTTTGAGCATCGTCGGATGCGCTTCAAAACATCGCATGCGGAAGGCATGAAAGTTTTTACTGCTTCCAGAAACATGATATTTTTTGCTGGGCAGTGCGTAAGGTTGACAATTGAAAAATATTGGCTGTGTACAGAAATCGATAAGTCAAATGTATTCGCATCACTTTTCCGTAGATCTCACGACATAATATTGTTGCAAAAATCTTATGTGGGGAAAATGCTGCAGCCAACATAAGAGATCGCGATGAATTGACAATAAAGATTTTATCGAAATTTATACTAAAATATGATCAAAATGAGATCTTTAATGCCGATGAAATGAGAGGTTGTTTTTCAAATATTTACCAAATAAAACACTAGCATTATAAAATGGAAGAGCATAAACCGTACTAAAATATCTCATTATTATTTTGTTTCTGTATAATGAAGTTTCTATATAAATAAGTGATTATCTGGTCCCATCCAGATTCATTATAATGAACTTCGACTATAGTCTCATCCTAGTTGTGACCCGCCGAAAAGTTTTTCGATTCAACCTACTGTACATGAATATTCTCATTGTATGAGAAGGTCTCAATGACGCCAGTATTACCAACAACGCGCGCTCTCTCTCTCTCTCTTTCTCTCCCACTTACGTTTCTATATTCGATGTAAACTATATAAGTGATATAATTTAATAAGTTTATTTTATACTAAAAATTTATTTAAAAAGAAAGACTTCTAGTTTAGTAAATTAAGCAAAGAACCCTATTTGAAGGAGTGAATGTGGTGACATAATGAATGAATGTGTAATAAAACGTACTTTAGGCCTAAAATCTAAGAAATTCTTCAATTCCAAGCATTTAAGTTCAAATGAAGAAGAAAAAAAAACAGTAATAAATGAATTTTGCTTTTAAGAACTCAGATCATTTTAGACTTTTTTTTTGTGTCTACAAAATTTATAACGATAAGTTGAGAAGTTTGTGATAAGTAAAATCAACAACAAAAACCTATCTTTTTTCTTTCTCTCTCTCTTGAAATTTTTCGCAGTGTTTACTTTGATCCCTACTTAGCAGCCGCTGCAGCTCAAGCTGATCCCAATTTACGTTTTCAGGTAAGACTGATTGATAATTTGTTATTTATTAAAAAAAGTTTTATATGGGTTTTTTTTCAAATAGTTGTTTAGGGCTAAGTTTATTTTAAAGTATTTAAAATTAAGTTAAATTTTAGAAAATTCAAGTTTATAAAATATTTAAACTTAAACGAAAAACAAACTAAAAATAACATTTTACAGGCAGCGAAACCGGTCACAGAAGTTCCAGCAGCACAGCCAGCCGCAATTATAAATGTAATCATTGTTTTATATTTATATAAAATTTATAAAAGAAAAATAATATGTGTTTCACTAAATATGTTATTTTTTTATTTGTATCATTTAACTTATGTTTGTTTGTAACTATTTTATAATAATTTTATTATTCACCTCTTTGGTCCCCTTGAGTAGTATGCTTCATTATTTTTTATCTCTGTTTCTTTGACTTTTCTTTTATTTATTTAAAATTGTTTATAGTCTTGTATAAAATTTAGTTTTTGTTAATAAGTTACTTAAATACTTACATATTTTCTTTTTTATGGTCTATTTTTCCGGGTGCCCTTGATTTCTATTTTTTGGTTTGAGTAAAATTTGTTCTATATATTTGTATATTTTTTTTCTTTTGCTTTTTCGCTCTATAGTATTCGTAAATGTTGAAAACAAACTTTAAACATTTATTTTTTTTGTTAAATTAATCTGTACAATATGTTGTTAAACTATTATTTCTAGCCATATACATAAAAAATCAATTATCATGCGTCAATTAATTTTTGTTTAAACTGAATTCTGTATCTTAATTAAATATTGTTAACAACAATATATTTTTATGTATTATGCAAAGTAACATACATATCAATTGAATAATTTCACTTTATTAAACACAGCAAAAAACAAAATTAATACTTTGAATATAAGAAGTTTATTTAAATAACACAGACCGATTAGTGAAATATGACCAAAGTTTTGAAAAATTCGAAATTTCAATGGAGATAACTCACTAAATATACAAGAAAAGTGTACAACCAAACATTTTTCTGTTAGACCTTAACAAGGTCTATAATAATGCAAAAACTCTTTAAATTTCTCCGCTCCTGAGCAATTTGGAGAGTTGGTATTCAAAATATAAACTGGTAAGAGGCTGTATGAAATAACGCCCAAAGAAATAACTCCCAAACAAAAAATGAAAAAACTCCCAAAAAAATTTCCATACATTTTGGTCCAAATTGCCAAATTTCGGGATTTATTTCATTTTATTTTGGAAGTAGTTTCACTTATTTTTAGGAATTATTTCGTTTTACGAGTATAAAAAGAAAACTTCAAATGAAATGAAACCAGAAAAAATAATTTTTTGGTATTATTTCATTGACAAAAGAATTTGGGACTTATAAAATTTTTTTGGGGACTTATTTCATTTTCTTTAATACGATATTTTCTCTACAATATTTAGTTGAATACTTCTTATAAAGGGTCCGCCATATAACGTTTTTTTTTCAACTAGTGCTTATTTCGTGAATGGTAACACTTAGCTCATGTCTGATTTGACAGATAATTAGTTTTATCCTTCTGCTGAACGAATATGGTTGTGTATACGCTTGCGAATATGGTTGTGTATGGACCTCCGATCGACTTACAGAAGATGCCGATTTTGGCAAAAAAAATCATCTTTTCAGATGAAGCTAATTTTGATCTTGGCGGGTATGTAAACAAGCAAAATTGTCGCACGCATACATTGAAAAGCCGACGCACCCAAAACGAGTCACTGTTTGGTGCGGATTTTGGTCCAGAGGCATAATTGGGCCATTTTTCTTCGAAAATGAGAAAGGAGTGGCCGTTACAGTCAATGGCGATCGTTATCGGGCCATGTTGAACGAATTTTTGTTCACAAAAATTGAAGAGGAGGATATTGGCAATATTTGGTTTCAACAGGACGGCGCTACGTGCCACACAGCCGAAGCTACACTCGATGTTGTGCGCCGTGTTTTTGAAGATCGCATTATCAGCCGCAGAGCTGATGTCGTTTGGCCACCTCGGAGCTGCGATTTGACACCGTTGGACCATTATTTGTGGAGTGCCGTCAAAGATAAGTGTTACGCCGACAAGCCAGAGACAATTGACGCTTTAAAGGACAATATTCGTGAAGCCATTGATGAAATACAGCTGCACACAATCGATAATGTGCTTAAAATTTGGACCGATCGTGTAGGCTACTGCATGGCCAGCCGAGGCAGCCATTTGAATGAAATTATTTTTCATTATTAACCGGACGGATGTACTTTCAATTAAAAAAAGAAATTTGAGAAAATATTCAGTAGTTTTTTTTATAGCATTTTCAAAAAAAAAAGTTATCTGGCGGACCCTTTATAACGGTTGTGTTGAATAATTAAGCGATTAATGAGTATTTTCGGTACTGCCGTGGCCTAAGGATTTTCTCCTCTGAGGTATTTCCTAGACCGGCTGCGATTACTGAAGGTTCTCTGCATTGCCGGCCTTATTTTCTTTTCTGAAGATTTTTTGCAAAGGCGGCTTCGCTTACTGAGAGGTTTCTGCATTGCCGCGCTTAAGGAAAATTCGGAACAAATTTACTTTATCGACTTTGAAAAAAATTTCCTATCTGATAGAAAATTTAATTCTAAGAAAAAATGTTAAGTACAAACCCCCAAAATTTTACAAATCATAGACATTTTCTAGATAAATTTTTGCTACAGTGTAACAATATGGGTATCATATAAATGATTTCCTGTCTAGCCGGGCTTATTGATTTTCTCCTCTAGGTATGTCGAATAGCTGCTTCGCTGAAGAACGATTTTCTGCCTAGGCGGCCTTCGGTCGGGTTTATTCATTTTCTCCTCTAGGTATGGTAAATAGCGGCATCGCTGAAGCCGGCTTTCGGCCGAACTTATTAATTTTCTCCTCTAAATATGACGAATAAGGGCTTCGCTGAAAAATGATTTTATGTGGCCGGATTAATTGATTTTCTTCTCTAGGTATGTCGAAAGTTATTGCTTTTTGTGCTTAGGGGCTATTCACATATTACGTAGCGCTAATTTTGGAGTTTTTATACCACCCCCCCCCCCCTTCTTCGTCACCCTTTTTACAAAAATTTCCGTATAAATTATTTAATCCGTAACAAATCTATAACTATATATATTTTTTTATCAGATAGGGACTTTTTTTTAAATCGGAGGAATGTCGGTAAAGTAAATGTAAGCCTTTTCTCCTCTGAGGTATTTCCAAAACCGGCTTCGCTTCTTAAAGATTTTTCGTGTTAAAGGAATTCTGCCGGTCGCATAGATGTTCTCATCTGGGGTATTTTCAAAACTGGCTTCGCGTAGTGGCAGTTCCTTACATTGCCGGTCTTCGGCCGGGTTTAAACATCCAAAGCCGGTTTGGTAACATGCGGTGTTGGTAATACCGCAAAGGAGAAACTCCTTAAGCCTAGCCTTAGGTCGGCAATGCAGGAAGCCAGTTTTGCAAATACCTCAGAGAAGAAAATCCTTAAGCAAAAATTCCTCAGTACGCGAGCCCGCTTTGGAAATACTTCAGAGGAGAAATGGTTTAAGCCCGGCCGAATGCCGGCAATGCAGTAAATCCTCAGTAAGCGAAGACGTCTTTGGAAATACCACAAAAGATAAACTCCTAAAGCCCAGCCGAAGATGGGCAATGCCGAAAACCTTTAGGAATCGAAGCCGGTTTAGGAAATACCTCAGAGGAGAGAATCCTTAAGCTCGGCCAAAGGCTGGCAATGTAGAAACCCCGCAATAAGGGAAAACATTTTCTGAAATACCTCAAAGGACAAAATCCTTAAGCCTGAACGAAGCCCGGCAATGCAGGAAATCCCCAATAAGGGAAGCTGGTTTTGGAAATACCTCAGAGGAGAAATGCCTCTTGCACAGCCGAAGGCCATCAATACAGAAAAGTGTCAGTAAGCGAATCCGGTTTGGAAAAACCCCAGTTGAGAAAAATCGTTGTGACCGTTCGAATGCCATTAAAACATTAAATATTTAAGAAGCGAAGGCGGTTTTGGAAATGCCTCAGAGGAGAAAGTTCTTAAGAGCGGTAACCGATCGCGGTGTTCTTAATACCTCAATTGTGAAAATCCTTTTGCCCGGCTGATGGCCGGCATTACTTTTGTGTTCAGGGGAAAATAATTTTCTCCTCTGAGGTATTTCCAAGACCAGCATCGAGTACTAAGGTTTTCTATATTGCCCGCCTTCGGTCGGGATTAAGGAGTGTGGGAGATATTTCATTATGAAGCATGTGCCAAAAATTGGAATTTGTTTCATATGAGGCTTTGGAATAATATCTTTTTTTTATCTATTTCATTAAATTTTGTTTGGACTTATTTAATTTTTTTCAGTTCCCATTTCATTGGGAATTATTGCATTGGGACTTATTTCGTTGGGCATTATTTCATACAGCATCCGTAAGAAATGCTTAATGTATTTCCAGAATATTTTGTTGTTTCTGCTCAACTGTCCCTTGCCGATTAAGCCAGTCTTAGACTATTGATAATTCTGTTGTCTATTAACTTGTTTATTTGGCAATGCAACTGACAGTACTCTACTGGGGTCAAATCTTCACTACTGTAATTTAGATTTAAACCTCAGCCACCATGTGCACTCGCGGAGATGGCCTCACCATCAACCAGTCACGGAATCGTCTTGGACGTTTTAGGGTTAGAGAAATCTGCCGATCTCGCTCGTGAACACAATTCAATTCAATAAACCTTAGTACACGAAGCCGGTCTTGGAAATACCCCAGAGGACAAAATTTTTTCCCCTGAAAGGCAAAACAGCGGGGCGAGAGGATTTTCTTCTTTGAGGTATTGCAAGCATCACCCATTGTAGTCATACAGTGGGGACAGGTCATTCGAAGTGCCACTGGTTTCCGTAGCACTAGTGCACTGGTACATCGTGTTCAATGACTGGTCGAATCTCGAAGGGTTAGAATTCTTTCAGATTTATGCTTCTGACAAGGCCAAAGCGTTGGTTCTTAGAAATGCACTAAACGATTTTGGACAAAAATAATTTTATTTTTTTTTTAATATAGAAAGAAAAAATCTGAAACATTTTAATACATACTCCTGCATATAATCACTTAATATTCGATATTAAGTAATTTTCAAATTACCCCTCTTAAAACAGATTTCAGTTTGTACGAGTATTGTGTAAATTGTAGCAAGTACATTAAAATTCATTTTAAAAATCATTTGATTGTGCATTTCTTTTCCAAAATAAAAAGAGAAAAAAAACATATTTTTTGTCATCCATAACATTTTGCAACACAAAATTTCTTTTTGTCATACGCATTTATTTATTTCTTCATACAAATTGTGTAACTTTTGTTCAATTTTATTTTGTTTGGAAAATACTTGTACAGGAAAAAAACAAATTTTCTGTACAAATTGTAAAACTTTTTCATTTATTATTATTTTCCAAAAGATTGTAACGATTTCGTTTAAGAGCATGATGTTGTATTTTTAATTTTATTATTTTTCACTTTGCCATTTCATGCACTTTTTTCTTTAACAACTTTTTTTTTTTAATTTTATTTCATGATTTTTTCGTTTTTATTAAAAAATTTACCCAATTTTCTTCATGCGAATGTGATGTAAGTTTTATTTTTGAGACCTTTTTTTATTTCAATGGGAAAAAATTTGAGAAAAATTGTTTGTTCTTTCTCATTGGGAAAAAATTGATGAATTTTTTTAAACGACCCTTTTTTGGGCTCAAGAAATCTTAAAGTGAATACAAAGCAAACAGCAAAAATTTGAAGCAGTGAAAGAAATTTTAATATTAATTTGTTTTAAATAAATAGTCTTAGAAATAAAATTGTAAGGAATTTGGGATGAATTCGGTATTAACAAAGTTTATTTTTATAAACTAGCTGAAGCCGGCAAAGGTTTCTATATAAAACAGGAGCTTAAAAACATGTACATATGTACATGTATAAATAATGGGTGTTTTTTATTAAGGTATAGAACTTTAAGTTGGCATCACTTTTTTAACTGGCGGCCATTTTGTCAGCTGTCAAGTGATTAATATTTAGTTTGGTTTGCCATTTCATCATGAACAGGTTGACAAAAGAACAACGCTTGCAAATCGTGCAAATTTATTTCGAAAATAATGGTTCAGTTCGCGAAGTTTACCGCAAGCTCCGTCCATTTTATGGTCGACATAATCGTCCATCAGAGCAATTAATTCGGTTAACCATGGATCGTTTTCGCACTACGTTTACTCTATGTGATAATACGCATCCGCAGAGACGTCGAACAGTGCGCACCGAAGAAACAATTGCCGCTGTAGAGCAAAGTGTTGAAGAGGACCCGAATGAATCGATTCGCCACCGATAACCATGATAACCGACTATTTTGTTCCCGAATTGGATGGCATGAATGTGGATGAGTTGTGGTTCCAACAAGACGGCGCTACATGCCACACAGCGCACGTCACAATCGATTTATTGAAGGAAACATTCGATGAGCGCATAATTTCGCGGAATGGACCTGTCAATTGGCCACCAAGATCGTGTGATTTGACACCATTAGATTATTTTCTTTGGGGATATGTGAAGTCGCTCGTCTACGCCAACAAACCAGAAATGTTAGGGGACTTGGAAGCCAACATTCGTGGCGTTATTGCCAACATACGGCCCCATATGCTCGAAAAAGTGGTTGAAAATTGGACCTGTAGAATTGGCTTTATTCGAGCCAGCCGCGGCGGCCACATGCCCGAAATCATATTTAAACATTAATGGCATAAAATTATTCTTCCAATAAAGCCAAATTGATGGACATTAAAACGATTTTCTTGTGTTTTATTTCAATTCGAAGTTCTATACCTCTAAAAAAACACCCGTTATGAGCACTTTAGTGAAGAGTGCAGAACAATATTTTTTTTTCTTGCAAGGATTCTCTAACCACGTAGACAAACAAGTCTATGTGTTTGTTCGATAGTGCTATGTTGTGTTATAAAACATTGCTGACCAAAAATGTTTTGCATCGGTATTGGTGAGAGAATTTTGATGTACAGTGATACGATAAAGTAAACGCAAAGATTTTCATTAAAATTTTATCACAAGAAATTATGTTGGTCGTAAAAATGTATAATAGTGCAGTTCACACTGAATTTGCTATTTTTTTACTTGGTGAAATGGAGAAATTTTCAGTACATTTTGCCCCAATCCCCTTAGTTATTTCAAAAATATCTTTTTATTATTTATTATTGGGGCTCAAGATCACTGTCACAGTGAACTTGAGCCCAAATAATAAATAATATTCATCCAGTGTAAGGTCGAATAAAGTAACAAATTAAATATCTTTTTATTTTTAATAAAAAGCTCTTTCTTTTCCATCATCATTTATTTAACACACTGTATGTGGCAAAATACCAACAGAGCTACTGCATGCATGTACACTCGTCGCTCTCACATTAACGACTAATTAAAGAGTATAAAAAGAAATGAGGTATGGCTTCTAAACAATTGTTTGATGAAATGGGCATATTTGTTCTAAAACCAAATAGTTTTGACAGTTTAGAGAATAGACTTATAGACCTATAAGATTCTACCTTCGTTTGATCTTTGCTAGGCTTAGATATCGTGGTAATCAACGGAACCTTCCATTCTGTAGTATCGCTTTCTCAAAGTAGGTAACTTATCAAGTAGTAGGCATTAATTTTCTGAGTGTTACTTCTCTTAAAAAAACAATTAGTAAATGCGGTTGTCGTCGTTAAATCCAAAGTGAGTGATCTATGGGTGTTCTGATGATAAATCTATAGAAGATTCAAGTTGGACCCCTTCGCTGGACACAACTTTTACTACCCCAAAATCAATAACATCTGGGAGTTCTTTTGTTGGCGGTCCCTTTGAAATTACATTCAAACTAATTTTAAAAATTGCGTCAAGCAAAACTCGACAATTAAGAGTGATTAGCCGTTACCCCCAGAACGTATACTTAGCGTTATAGTTGCCAGCTGACAGAAAACGTTGGTCTAGCGATTTATAAAATGTACTTTATTATTGACTTTCAGTAATTAAAAACCTAGGAGGTGAATAAAATTGATGAAATCATAAGGTTTTGATGAAAATTGTCACAGCAGGTGTTTGTTGTTTGAAGATATCTTCACGAAGGTCAGCCAATAAGCAGTGTTTTAATCGCTATTGTATTAGTATTGCCAAGCTACAACAAGCTCTATCTCAGGGGGTCCTTGGTGTCGTAAACAATGTACCCATTAATTGTAAAAAAACCTTCGGGAATTTAAATGATTTTCTGAGATCAGCATCACATAAATGTTGTTTATCCATGAGGTAAATGTTCGAGTTCGTTTTAATGTTAGCCGATGCCGTTTGCGTTTCAAAAATAGATTTTTAAGTTCATGCACCCGAAATAAAATATTTGTAAATCTAACCAATTTCATAGGTTAGAATTGCACCAACCCATAAAATACAGTAAAATCAACCAATAGAATTGTGGTTTAGTTGATAGTGTGCTAAACTACTAAGCGAAAGGTTGCAGTTTCGATGCCTGCCAAGCCTTAAGCAGTAACTGTGTTTGTTTAAAAAAACATTGTTCGGTTCTAGTTTTTTGGTCTTGAACTTAGGTTCTCACAGTTTTACTCATGTTTATAAACCGGACGTCTTTACCATCTCATCTAAGTCATCTTGTTAAATAAAGATATAACAGAGTATACATAAACATGTGGTGACTTCCTTGACTTAAATACAGTAATTTTTATAACTATTTTCGTTGTTAATGTGCTGAATTGGTAAATTTATCCATAAAAATTGGTAATTTTCACCACAAATATTGTCAAAAATTAAATTGGTAATTTTAACCACCAAAATAATTTTAATTTTCAAACGTGGGTTTTCTCAAATTTATATTTTACAATTTAATAAAATGTAATATTTTGACATTGAACTTAGGTTCTCACAATTCTTCGCGTGTTTACGAACCGGACCCTTTTGCCGTCTCAACTACGTCATATTGCTAAATAACGATAGCACAAAATGACGATAGAGACGAAATTATTTACAATTTTAAAGAGTTTTTTTAACCAATGAAAATTTGCTATTTCATAAAAATTGCAACAACAATTTACATTAACAGTAAGTGAACTATTTAAATTGGTTAGATTTGCCTACAATTTTATTTTGAATGTGGCTTGTTTAATGCAGCCTAAAGCAACGTATACTGGATTTTCAACATTTTCTGTATCATCATGCATTTCATGTTGGTTGTAAAGCTATTCACTGTTTGTATTAGAGCCCGCTGGGATACAGTTCTGCACCTTGGTAACTAACCACACCTTGGTGCTGTGTTTTCTGGGAAAATGGGTAGTTGGTTTTTCTAGACATTACCTTTAGCCAATTACCCATAAAGTTATGAGTTACTACCCAATCTCTGAAATAACAGAGCAAAGGAAGTGGGATATCCTGTGCTAGACTGGAAGACGGTGAACAGGCATCTGCGCCCAAGACCAAAGTCGATAGTAAAGTTAACTCTAGTGGTTTTTGTTTGAGGCTCGACGAGTAACCATACACTGGTGCCACGGGAAACGGTAGCCCAACGGATGTACTGCCTTCTAGAAGGTTAAAGAGATGATGATTGCCATTAGGCTTACTCTGTTCCTATGGGAATGGATGTACTGGCGGAGTTCATCTTACTATCAACATGAAGGTCGATTCTGTGACCGGTTATTGCTGAGGTTTCCTTCGTTAATTTATGTGATGGCTGTGGTTGTTATCGCTGGAAGAGATGTTGGTTAAATGGCTGATGCTAGACCAGTGCTAGTGGCTGGTTGGACTTCGGACAATTATATAAGCCTCATTGTGGTGTTGCTAAAGCAACAGAAGCTAAGTCAAATAGCTCCTTGTGGTCGGGACTTGGGAAGGCCAGTCTGCCTTGTAGTAGACTTCTAGCTTGCTGATTAGTACTTGCTTAAACTCGGCTGGATCGCATGAGCTGGTGATGTAGTAATACAATAGATAGCTCAAGCACTCTGGCAAGGTGTTTATGTAAGGGGGGTGGGGGGTTCCATGTACATGTAAGAAGTTGCAGCCTGCGTGATCTTTACAACTCCTACTGGTGCTCCAATGAGAAAAAAAGGGTAATAAATGTGTATCTTTGAAACTTGTGACGCGATTACAAAACGATGTATGTAAAAATCATAGAGAAGGACTTAAGCTTTAAGAATGTTGAAAATTGGACCACCCTGTTGAAACACACAGTGAGCTACAGGGTGTCACATTTCACTACCTCACGCATGAAAAACCTTGTTAGCCTCATAACTTTTACTAATATTATCCGATTTTAACTTGTGGTAAAGTTTATGAATAGATGAAAATATCATTATTATGAAATTATTATTTTTCACGCCTACATGAATTGAGATAACAAAAAAAATTGCTACATATTATCTAGAATTGTTTTTAAAATCTTAAAATATTTTTTTTTTTTAAATTTTGGCTTTAAAGCCCAAAACCAATTTAAAATTCACTGCCAAATATCTTTGAAAATATTAAAGATATCTTAATAAAAAAAAACTGTATTATATTAATCTGCTTAAACTTATTAAAATCGGATGATATTTGTAAAAGTTATGATGCTGACAAAGTTTTTCATGCCCGAGGTAGTCAATTTTCACACCCTGTAGCTCAACGTCTGTTTCAACAGGGTATTCCAAATTTCAACATTCTTAAAGGTCATGTCCTCCTCTATGATTTTTGCAAACATCGTTTTGTAATCAGATTGCAAGTTACAAAGATACAGATTTATTATCCCTTTTTTCAATTGGAACCACAGTGCACCGTATTGCTGCTAGGTCGAAAGGATACAGAT
This sequence comes from Panzeria rudis, assembly GCA_956483635.1. Taxonomy (NCBI): domain Eukaryota; kingdom Metazoa; phylum Arthropoda; class Insecta; order Diptera; family Tachinidae; genus Panzeria; species Panzeria rudis. The sequence continues at coordinate 167,140,030 of OY101448.1, forward strand.
TTTAGAACTAACATCGACATTTGTATATAAAATCTTAATCTCGCAGACATCTTATTTACGTTTTGAACACCTTTTTATGTAATTGTTCCTTCCTATTTTATATAATACTTTAACAGCTTTATTTTTATGTATTTAACCTACATCTTTATTTTTATTTTTTCATTTATACTACATATTATTATTACAAACTATGCACAATTTTTCACGTTCATAATAACACATAAATTAGTACACAAGAAAACTGCATAAATTTGATTTTAAAAAAATATAAAGATAAAACAAAAAATAAGAAACGAAATTTACTTAAAAACTTACAGCGCCGCACTGTGACAACGCTAAACAGTACCCCACATACGATCAACCGCATACCGGTACCACAGAATGTTTTGGTAAAAATATAAATCTACATGAATTTATGTTTCTTTGTTTCTTCTAATCATTTAGTTAAATAATCTTATTAAAATAGTATTACTGTCGTTGTTATTGTTGTTATTGTTCTAATTGCTTTATGTATTTTTATGTTTTCATTTACACCCTCCCCCACCCCTTGAAAAATTATGTTTTATTTTTTAATTTTAAAACTGCCTTTTTTGACTAGAATTATTAAAAATTTTCAGGCCTCTGCATGATGAATTTTTATTTAAACTCAATTTTTACAGGTGTTGCTGTGTGTTGGAATTTTAGTTTACATTTATTTAATATTAAATTACCATTTAATTATGTATCAAATTATATTTCAGCTAAACAACTGAAACAAGAAAAAATACTCAATAGTTTTGAAAATATTTTTTTTAGCATGAACTTTAGTTAATTTCTGGTAAATTGTTTTCGTTTCTATTGTAAGACCTTTTACACTAAGGTGCGCATTAAAATGATAAAGTCACTTTGTTTGTTCTCAAATGTTGTTCACTTAAATGTCATTTGCTCTCATCTGTTTACGGTTAAAGAAAATACAACTATAAAAACTTGAATGAACTGTTGAACTGGAGCGAATGACAGTTGCATTTTTGGTAATTTGGGCGACTAATTCAAATATGCCGTAGTTTTGTTTTTAATCGGTTCTAGTTTTCGATATATAGAATTATATTTAGCATTAAGGAAGTTGCACGACACATTTTAGCATAACTTCAGAAAGGTCAATCCGATTTAATTAAATAAAAACTCAAAGTTCGGTATACGAATCCTGCTATTACACTCATTAAGCTGGATATGCCACAAAGAAAAAAATTCAAATTGATGCATAAGCTTTGATTTTATTTACAATTAAGTGAGGGAACTCAATTGATAAAAATTGCGAATCTCGTACAACAGCAGCAGACACGCCAATTTAATAATGTTACTGGTGTTGGAAAACAACAGAGGCATAACATGGGGGTTGTTAGGTGGTCGTCTGGCCGATCTTGACTATGCCGGCGATATATGCCTTCCAACACACAGCCACTCCAACATGGTGGAAAGCCTCAAAATGGTAGATGCAGAAGCAGCAAAGGCGGGACTCAGAATAAATATAAACAAAACGAAGGTAATGCGAGTAAACGTAACATCTAACCAACCATTCTTCAACCAAGACATCCAACTCCAGGACGTCCACCGCTTTTGATACTTGGGCAGTAAAATAACATCGACTGGAGGTTCGTCCGATGACGTCTCAAAGTGCACCATGAGAGCTCGGCAAGCGTTCGGCCAACTAAGCACAGTGTGGAAAGCACCATCAATCTCCACCCGCACTGAAATAACAACTTTCAACTCTTGAGTGAAATCTGGAATATGGTGGCTAAAGACCTGAATACATTGCAAGTTCTCACCAACAAATGCCTAAGGAGGGTATTAAGAAATTTCTGGCCCAACAGGATATCAAACACAAATATGGAAATATTGAAAAGGAAATGGCGATGGACTGGCTACACATTACTTAGACCACATAGAGATGTCACCCGCAATGCCATTGACTGGAATCCGCAATGCAGCAGCAGCAGCGGACGGCCTGCCCACACTTGGCGAAGGCAGCTAGACATAGAGGCTTCGCGAACAGGAATAAGCTGGGGCTGGATTCCGCAACGATGTTTCAACGATGCATTTTTTACCAGTGAACACCTAAAAACAAAAAATTCAGCACACTTTTACCAGTGAAAAAATTGAGGCTTTAGTGTTACAATAACTGCCAAAATAATACATTCTCACCGTTGCGAGTGCACATATCAAAAGTGAATACTGAAATTGGTGAACACTTCAAACTTCATCGTTGCGGAATCTGGCCCCTAGAAAGAAATTAAGAACCTAGCATCAAACAGAAATGATTGGAAAAGCTTTGTTGAGGCCCTAAGTAGTGATATTTGGCGTAAAAACTGTTTGTTTTTTTGTACAACTTGTTAAATATTTCCAAACTATTGATCAGAATGAAAATAGTAATATTAGTGCGACAAGAAATTAATTCAAATATGTAGTTTTGGGTTTTTATTTCAATTAAATCGGACATTTCTCAAGTTACACTAATAATATACCATAGTTGGTGGTATTGCATTGCACTTAATGTTGATTGCAATAAGCATTGCACTAACACTAAATAAATTTGGTAAACAATTATTTTGCACTATTTTTCAGCAGCTTAGTGATAAAAAGCCATTTCTTCACTAGCACTAAAAAAATTAGTGATACTACTATCTTTTCGCTATCACTAAAAGCAGATTCAGTGTAAAAATCTGCAGTACACTCAAATACTGCATTTACCCTCAGTAAACTTTCAAAAACTTGATCATAAAATTTCATACAAAATTTATACGTTGCACTAAAATTAGTGAAGAAAAAAGTAGCAATAAACTAATGATTGCGTTTTTTTTAACAAAATAATTGTTTTTTAGTGCGAAACACTTCACTAATGTCTAGTAAGGCTGCTAATTTTTAATTCACCACTAAACATTAATACATAAAAATTAGTGCAATAGTCGATCCGCACATGCTGGGCGATCGGCAGACATGGTGCTAGGCTAGACCTTTCCTTCAAAGCGTTCTGCTGCCGTAACTGCTGAGAACAAGTTAGAGAAGAGGCAGTATTCAAGAGTACAATGAAGATGGCAAATAGCCGAAACAGATATCTTTATCAGCCAAATTTTTATGTGGGATAACGGAAAATCGTTCCAAATAAAAACAGCTCTCCATGTTTTCTCAGAGAACCCGGCTTTGCATTCCTCGATACACAAATTTTTGGGCAAACATATACTGAATGACTTATCGGAGTTGTCAGATGACAAGAAAAATAAAAATGTCCATCCCTGGTGTTTACTCTGCATATAATTGAACCAATGAGAGCAATTATTAATGAAGGACAATTTATTAGCAATAAGTATTTAATACCATTTTCAGACATACATCTTAATTGCACAATTAGGAAATTTACGCAATTAATCTCATAGCAATTTACCATACAAAAACTCAATTAATAAATTCAGCAATTAATGCTGAACAGACTTCATAAGTTTGTTCAGTCTGAAGACAAAATTATGTACAATGCAAGGCGTATGTAACAGGTGAATTCACTAGAACAGCTGACTAGCTGTTCGTTACTCCCTTACATGGCAAACATAAATAAATTTAAAACTTGCAAAAATACCTAAAAACAAATATAAAAAATGGTTGCTTGTATTGCGAAAATAAGACAACAACAGTTGTGTTAGTTATAGTTGAGTAAGCTAAATTGCATATGGCTGAACATCAAAATCGATAACTTAATTTAAAACTTAATTGCCTCAATTAAGATACATGTCTGAACATAGTATAACGTAAAAATTCCAAGTAATATTATTTCTGTTTTGCATTGCCAATTATCATTTTAACGCTCATTTTATTTATTGAAAAACGAATTGAAAAATTTTTTAAATTACTGCAGTTATCTGGTGTAAAGGTTTTGGTTTGACTTCTGTGCTCTTTTATTTATTTAATCGTAATTATTAATAAAAAGCGCATCATTTGAAAATATAATCATGAATTTAATAATATTTAAACAAAAACGCACTTACTTTATATTAATGTATTTATTTCTGTCTGTTTATAACGATTGATTGATTGATTTGCGACAAACAAAATTAAAATTATTTGATATTATCTTGTACTCTCGTAATAGTTAAATGCACCCCAAGTTATGAAAATCAAGTGTTACAATTATTTAACTGTCGTTTGTCAATTACAGTAACGTTCTGTTTTGTTTTTGGTTCACTTTGTTTTCCTTTAAATTTTGAAATGAAACATTAATTTTGTTTGTAGAGTGTTTGTAATTGACATGTGTCAAGAGTCAGTTCATACAAAATGTTTTATCAGTTGTTTATGACCTGTTTGGATTAAATCACACACTAATACTTCAAATCAAATTTAAAAAAAAAGCAAAAAAAAAATTTTAACTTATTGTTAAATTTCACCTTCTTAAAAGTATTCTGTTTCTATATTTTTAACTTTCTTTGGTTGTAAATGTAGCAGCCAAATAAATTTGATGTTTGTTAATTTTTTTGCAATTTTCTTTACTTTTTTCAACGAATTTTACAGGCTACTGGTCCTCTGTTAAAGACACCCTTGTCTCAGGCTCAACAAGCTTATGCTACTGCAGCAACAACATATACTGCTGTAGCAGCTAGAGCAGCTTATGGTGCTGCAGCTGCTGCAGCAGCTCAACCAGCTTTGGCTGGTTATGCCACCGTTGCGGGGTAAGTTTTGTGTGACAATGAAAGGAAACGAACAGCAGAGTTGGCTTTACTAACAAAACTTACAACAAAAAAAAAACATTTTGAAAGCAACTGAAAATATTGATTCTAATCTATTAATTTAATTGAAACTGTTTAAATTTTACTAAAAACTTGCTTAAGTACTTCAGTAAATTCCGATTCCATATCATTGGTTTTAAGTACTGTCTTAAGTTGTTTAAATTTTTCTTATTTTAAGATTTAAAATTTTATGTCTTCTTTTTATTTACTAACAAGACTTGCAAAAAATTATAACTAAACTTTACTAAAACAAGAACATCGGACTCAGGAAGTCTTTCTTTTTTCGATAATATATCGCCGAAATTTCATATTCTAATAGAGAATTCACAATACCATATTTAAGCAATCTTTAAAGCTAAACAAGTTAACTCTTTGACGTTTTTCCATACGTCGACTTGTCTTGAAAACATATAAAATTTGAGTGCTTGAAATTTTTAAATCCTAGCTATTAAAAGTTAGGAGCTGGAATATGTCTTCAAGTGTGCATTCTTTTTTTTTGTAGAATTGAACTTATTTTGTATTGAACAAGCAATTTTAAAGGTTGCAATAATTGGGTACCCTCATAGTGTAGTGGATAGTGTGCTAGACTATTAGCCGGGGTTCGCAGGTTCGATTCCTGCCAAGACATTGGGTCTTTCTGCAGATAAGTCGAAAAAGGCTTAAGCAGTATGTGTGTTCGTTTAATAATTGAAAAGACGAAAACAAATTTTTTACTGCATAAGGTTCGAACTTAACACCATATTACTTTCGCGATCAACCACGATCTCATCATCAGAGTTCTTGTTATAAGTTTCCACCGTTTCGTGGCAGTGAAAACAATTAATTAAACATCTAACATTAAACCAATTTCTGTTTCAGTCTTTTTTCAAGTCTGGAGAGCTTTCCAAACTTAGCACACGCTTGTAATGTAAACTCTTTTGGTTGCTTATTAGACAGTAGAACACAACTAAAAAATAGCATGGCGTAACGACTGACTCTGGCAGAGTTCGCCAAACGAAAATATATAAATACATGTGTAGGCGTTTTGAAAGTTTTCATCGGAGACTCATTTTAGGAGGTGCTAAAGTTCTCTCTTTTGCCCAACTCTCATAGGAAATCTTGTAAGCCTTACAATAAAGGTATAAGATATGCTCAGCACTTTTATGTACAACACCACGAGAAATTTTTTTATAGAACATTTTAACACTCTAACTCTTCGTTGTATTGGTCTATTTGTACCTTTCTTTAAAACGGGGCAAGAAACTACCCTTCAGCGGCGATATAGACGGCTGAAATGTTCTTTAAGAATATTTGCCATAAAATTCTGCTATAGGTCTTTAAAGACACCCAAGCTCCAGACTCAACTTGAACGCCAGAAATCATTAAAAACTTAAAATGTGCTCAAGGGTTAATTTCGTGCTCATTCACAATTCGTACCCGGCATAGGAAATCTTGTAAACCTTATGCTTAAGGTATAACATGTGCTCAGCATATTTATATACAACACATGAGAAAATTTTTTGTGGAACATTTTTCGTTGTATGGTCGTATGTGGTCCATTTCTTGAAAAAGGTGCAACAAACTCCCCTTCAGCGATTATATAGAGAGCTTGAATGTTCTATAAAAATAATTGCCATGACTTCAGACTCAACTTGAACGCCAGAAATCATCCAAAACTTAAAATGTGATTAAGGGTTAAATTCTTCCTCATTCACAATCAGTACGCGGCACTTTTATGTAAAACACAATGAGGGACATTTTTTGTAGAACAGTGAAGCCCGTTATATCGCCGCTGATGGGGAGTTTTTGCCGCTTTCTTAAGAAAGGTACAAAAAGTTCCATACCGCGTCGAAGAGTTAGAGGTTAAAATGTTCCACCAGGACATCATCGTAAAACTAGTTAGAATAGCTTCCTCGGACCGCGAAGCTCCGAGATGAAATCATGATTAAAATATCTGTTAAATATTCCAAATATTTATATGATATTCACATAAATTTGGTTAAGCGATTTTTCTATAAGTTTTGTTATTTTTATTTAAAATTCTTATTTATTAAGTTTCATTTTTAATTTTTTTAGTGTTCTTTATTGTTTAAGTTTTTTTATTAGTTTTTAATTTAATATTTATTTTGCCTTTTTTTAATTTTTATTCTGTTCAAACTCTTTTCTATTTTTAGAAAAAACGAAATAAGAAAAACTGAAAATCTTAAAATTTTACTTGAAAACTTTTGCAAAACTCTAACGAAATTAAATAACTTTAACTAACAAACAATATCTAATCAACTAATTAAATGCTAACGAACGGAACTACTAGTCAAGAACTAAAATTCACCACTAAATCAAGCCATATTTTCATACACATACTAAAAAAGAAGTCAATTTTTGCAAGATATCTATCTATGAGATGTTCTAATTTAATTGAACCATTTTTACTTTCAATTTTTGTTATTGTAATAGCTATGCCCGAGAATATGCTGATCCTTATTTAGGACATGGTATTGGACCTGTACCCGGCTATGGGGTAAGTAGAGATTTTGAGAAAAATAATTTTTAAAATATTACAAAAATTCCATTACATTTGTCCAGTTCATAACCTCTTGTAGAACTTGTATCTTCTATAAAAGTTAATGGGAATTTCCATATAAACATGTTTCTATACATGTTTTGTGAAATATTTCTATATATATATATAAATCATCAGCAATATTTTTACAATATATAATTCCTACAATAGGTTGGGTAATGGATTTGTTATAATAAACAAGTCCTACAATGTGTAATAACTGTTGTATTGATTTTACGAGTATGTATTAAAGTTTTGCACGAATGGTCCCGAATGATCCTGAGTTTAACCATATCTGACTTAAATTCAAAATCAGATTACAATATATGCATTTCGGACTCTCATTCCATAGATCCTAATATAGTTGATATGTAATTGTTGTTGCTGCTGACTCCAATGTTCACCAGACAGTATGTTGAGTTATTCGCCGAGCACAATCACATTGCACCATTTTCTGCCGCATTTTCGTTCTCGAATCTTTTCAACGCCTCACAAACACCTCAAGACATTCAAAATTTATTTACGAAACGTTAACTTGTCAATTTTTTTTTTAAGAATATGGTGGATGTGTAGCTTATGTACGCATCTAAAGTCATTTTGATAAAACTTTTCGTAGTTCAGGGTGTCGGCGGATTAGTAATTGCAATATTATTATATAGTCTATGTATATTTCTTTTGGATGATGCTTTCGATGGTAAATAATTTCTTTCAAACGATCTTAATAACGCTTCGGATGATAAAACCCGATAGTGTGGTCCTTACAACTCCCCCATTGGAGGACGCAGTCTTTTAAGATTTCCAGTAGAGAAAATAAAAGTATGTTCTTGGAAATAGAATAACATTCGGTTAGTTATCCAACCGCTCGATATACTCTTTTAGATGTTTATCACCATCATAAATGAGATCCCATTGGTGTATAGTGGCCATCATCTCCCCATGGCTCAGTAATTGGTAAGCGGTTTTTGTTGAATCGGTTGAATCCAATGCCAATATTTCTTCTAGCGATAGTAGAAAATATTTTTGGAACGATTTTCCGTCATCCCACGTCAAATTTGGTTTGTAAACAGACCGGTTTCGGCTATGTGCCATCTTCAGTGTTCTATTGAATACTAAATTTAGTATTCAATAGAACACTGAAGATGGCACATAGCCGAAACCGGTCTGTTTACAAACCAAATTTGACGTGGGATGACGGAAAATCGTTCCAAATTCAAAAAAACCCCGTCGGAAGAAAAACACAACACTCTAGAAAATGTTTCGTTGGTGTTATTTCGCTCTTCTAACATATTACATCCTTCAAGGTGAAGCATAATTGGCCGATATGTCATTGTGTTGACAAACCTCAGCTAGTTTGTCCTTAGATAGGAGATAGGTCCAGCTGACAGAGTTTCTCTGTACCGTAGCCTAGGAGTCAAGACTGATCTGCTAGTCATTGCTTAAATCCTCTCCTCTCTCACTGGCGGTTGTGTTTAAAGTTTTTCCACTGGATTCGGGTTTGGAGTCGGGTCCCTGCTCGAGCGCGATTTGAAACGCAGTTTATTTTAACAGCACGTGTCTTTAGTGTTTAAAAATTGACGTTTTCCTTGTTTTTACTTTTGTCACCACAAATAAATAAACCTTTGTGATTGATGGTCATTTTACGATCAAAATTGTTGGCAACATGAACATTTGTTTCAATATGGTCCATGAACGCATTAATAGGACCATGTTTGTAATCACTACAATGGACCACATTGACCGACAAGTTTTCAGGGAAGGAAATATGAAAGAAATACGTGGTAGAAGTAGTTAAAATTTTTAATTTCAAAAAAATTTTAGTTGGTCCACAAAGCACGAAAAGCACTGTTAATGCAAAATGCACCAAAAAATACTCGAAATGCACCAAAATACCATCACTGCAGTATATACTTTGTCATTGCTTAAATCCTCTCCTCTCCCGCTGGTGGTTGTGTTTAAATTTTTTCCATTGGATTCAGGTTTGGAGTCGGGTCCCTGCTCGAGCGCAATTTGGAACGCAGTTTGTTTTCACAGCACGTGTTTTTAGTGTTTAATAATTGAAGTTTTTTTTTTGTTTTCACCACAAATAAATAAACGATTGTGATTGATGGTGATTTTACGATCAAAATTGTTGGCAACTTGAACATTTGTTTCAATATGGTACATGAACGCATTAATAGGACCATGTCCGTAATCACTACAATGGACCACATTGACCGACAAGTTTTCAGAGAAGGAAATATGAAAGAAATATGCGGTTTCTTAAAAAGTACCTATTAGCGCTTGAAAGAAGTAGTTAAAATTTTTAATTTCAAAAAAATTTTAGTTGGTCCACAAAGCACGAAAAGCACTGTGAGAAATTGTGGAAAAGCACTGTTAATGCACCAAAACATACTCGAAATGCACCAAAATACCATCACTGTAGTGTATACTTTGGTAAACAAGCGAAGTTCTAAGGGAAAGAACAACAACTTATATCCGATACAACAGATGATACACCGTTATAATTTAATAATATTAAATAATTGTAATAATAATATTAATAAATTGCGTTTATTTTCTTGTTTCATTTAGGCAACCATGTATCGTGGAGGATTCAATCGTTTTACGCCATACTAATTTTCAACAAAAAATCATCATCACTGAAAATTAACAACAAAAAACACAACTTTATTTAAAAATACTCATCAAACTATTTGAAAAATTATCAAAATTGATTTTTCAATACGCATCAATCAATACACACCAGGGGTTGCAAAACAAACAACAAATATTTGAAATAATGCTCAAAACAAAATATTTTAAAAGAAAATATTAAAAATACTCATTGAAGAATATAGAATAAAAATAGAAAATTTTTATATAAAACAAATAATAAAAACACACTCTCAAAGGGTGCGCGGATGTGGTGTTGTCGAATAAAAGTAACAAAAATCTTCAGAAATTTTAGTAAGATTTATTTAATGAGAAATTAAATTTACATATATATTTAGATTACAAAACCTATTGTTTAAATACGAGTAGTTTTGTTCAAATTCAATGTCGTCCAGCAAAATAAACAAAGAAATAATAAGCAGAAATCTGAAGAAAAATGCAATAGAAAAATTGCGAAATAAAAGTAAAATTTCTAGAATTAATTTTAAATTTAAAGCAACCAAAACAATCCTTAATTCTTTAAAACGAAAATTTAAAATATGTAATACACAAAATTATACCAAAATCTTTAGGGCTTCTCTTAAACTAAATGAAACAAACTGTAGTGGAATATTTTTACTTCCTGTTTTAATAGTAAAAAGTTTTCGTTTTGGTGAAAATTGAAACAACAGAAGATTCAAAAGTATCTTTAAAAATTTTTTTCTAAACAAATAGTTTAGCGTTGTTAAAAATTAATTATTGAAAAAAAATGTACACACACCACAAACACTTTCACACAAATGCAACACATATTTGTTTAACAAATAAGAAACAAAAAATTCTTTAAAAATATGTATAATCATAGTAGAATTTTTTTTTAAATTTTTAATAATTTAAAAAAAAATTTGTTATTGAATTATTGCAATTGAAACCAAGTTCTGGGAATCTTTTATAATAACTTAAAACAAGCTGGAAAATAAAAACACATACATTTTTCTTTTTCATTATAAAAATATTTAAATGGCAGCCCTTTATTTCAAAAAACAACTTATTATTAATTTATATTTTTTACAAAAACGAATTGTTTTCGTTTAATTTGGCAACTATTTACAAAATACTCATTATATGTTAATTTTTATTATTATAATTAAAATAATTGTTCTCTACAATACGAGTTTCTTTTAAGTTTGTTCATTTATTTCTTACTTATATTTTTGAAACAAAAATACTCATAAATTTATTAATAAAATATTGTAAAAAATTTCATTATTACAATGAATAAATTTTATAAAATTTCTATCTTTGTTTAATTATTGAGAATTGTAATAAAATCTTTTAATGCTGTTTCATTACTTGTAATTAAAAAATTATTTAAAACAAAAGATTCTATCAAAAATTATACTTTTTATTAACACTAAAACTATCAGTGAGCAAAAAACAATTACAATAAAAATATGTTAAGGATTTGAATTTGCGAAAGAAAAACAATTTTGTAGAATATAGTTAAAAAAAGAAAACTAAAAGCTAAACCTTCTTTTAATAGCTTAAGAGTTAAACCTCCTCAAATCAACCAACGGCTGGAGCTCACCGACTTCGATTTTGATAAAACTTTGTTTGGGATTTTTTTAGTACATTAAAGTATATTAAAGTAATGAATATAAATTTTTTTTTATTTCTAACTCCTTCAGTTGTGGAGATATGACGTTTATGATGGGTTTACTTAAAAAATTGCCAATATCTCTAAAAGTGCTTAAGTTACCGACCTCAGCAACTTAGCGTTTGAAATATGTATTATAAAACCTCCGCAATCTAAAATCGCTATATGTTAAAAAAGGTCAATTTAAAATTTTTTAGAAAATATATGTTTTTGTTCATTTTCATGTCTGCCGAGACCCTGTTCTGTGAACCGAATTCGAGCGAATTTTTGCTTTTCCAAAAATAAATAATGGCCCTTTGCTGTATTTTAAGTCATCTATAGCAATTTAATTTCAGAAATGAATATAAAGCTTAGTACTCGGTTCAAATTTGTGAAAATTTTTGATCAACATTGGTTTTTTCATACGAAAAATATGACAAGTAACCAATTATAGCTAGCGCTTGAAAGTATGCTGCAATTGTGTACGTTTAAAAAAAACAAAATTAGTCAATTTACAATCTGTTGTATGTTTTGTAGATCGTATAAATGTTGTTGGTAATTTTCACATAAACATGTTTCTAAGCAAATGTTTATTTGGAAATTACCAACAACATTTGTATGATCTACAACACATACAACAGGTTGTGAATTGGCCAAATGTGTTTGTTGTAAATTCCACACGAAAAAAGTGGTGCTCATAAATGAAATTTTTAAATGAAGTCTATTTGCTGGAGTTTAAGCAATTGTCTATATGCAGCATTTTGTTGGTGCCTTACCAACTCATCAGTAGACTTCAAACACAATTTTGAACAGTTACAAACCCTTTATCTTCTGTACAAACTTTTAAAAACCATTTAAGAATTTACAAATATATAAATGATTTTCAAAAAATAAGCATAGTAGGCTTTGAAACTTATACAAAACCCAGCAAATAATTTTTTTATTCGATATGAATCTATTTTATTTTTCTACACTTTCACACAATTAGAAATCCATTGGATAACAATAAAACTATTTATAAGGCAAAATGAAAAATAAAATCTAAATTAAACGTTCAAGAAATACATGAATACTCAAAATGTTGTAGATACATTTCATATGTTTTTCACAAAATAAACAGAGTACTACTTCTGCAACAATTTTTCGTGAGCAGTTCGTGTCAATTTTTAAGCTTAGTACTCTGTTCAAATTTGCGAAAAATTTTAATTAACATTGGTTTTTTCATACGAAAAATATGACAAGTAACCAAACATAAGTAGCCCTTGAAAGTATGCTGCAATTATGTACATTTAAAAAAACCCCAATGTGTTTGTTGTAAATTCCAGACGAAAAAAAGTGGTGCTCATATTATTTCGCATGAAGACTCAAAATGTTGTAGAAACTTTTCATATTTTTTTCACTAAATAAACAGAGTACTACTTCTGCAGCATTTTTTCGTTAGAAATTCGTGTCAATTTTTTATATGGACTTTTGTCAGCATTTCTCACGAAAAGATGAACAGAGTAAGTACCATATGCTTTAAGCTCTAAAAAATAAAACACTACAAAAAGTTTAAAAAAATTTAACAAGGCTAAGTTTAATTTTTCTAAATCAAGCCTTTTTTAAATTGACATTTACAGAACAGGCAAGTATATTTAAAATTATACAGTAATTTGGACTTAACTGTCTTTTGTTTAAGAGCACTTTTCACTTAACTGCACAAAATTATTATCTAGTGCCACTATTCCTTAAAATCCTCTACAAATTAGTTTTTTAAGTGCACTTTCTATACCTGCACTTTTAGGAGAAATTAATTATTTTCATACAAAAAATCAATCTTAGCTGTATTTTGACTGAACTGCGCAAACTATTTCTTTTCTGTGATTATTCTTCAAAATCCTTTTTAAGAGCACTTTGTATACCTGCACATTTAACATATTTTTTGTTTTTAATACTTTTATATAAAAATTAAGGTTAGCTGCACACAATACACATTAAATAATTATGTGTACGTGCACATTAAGGCAGATAAGTACATTTAAGCTAACAGTATTTTTGACTTATCTGCACAAAAATCGTGAAAAGTTTATTGTGCAGCTAAGTCAAAATTACTGTAGACAAAAATTTATAAAAAGTTAGAAATATTAACAGAATCTTGAATTACAATAGTTTACAATAAAAATTAAGCTTCAAACAAAAGTGGTTTCTAAGCTAATTATGAATCTCTAGACCGGGAACAGAAGTTCATTTATTTTTCCTACGAACCGTTTTCGAAAAACGTGAGTAATTGAAAAAATAACGTTTTTCGTGGATATTTCTAAAACGATCCTTAGGAAAACGTTTTTCGCACTTTTATGAAGAACAGCACGAGAAACATTTTTATGGAACATTTTAAGCTTCTAACTTTTTGTGTTTAGGTCTTTTTGTCCCTTTCTTAAATAAGGGGCAAAAAACTCCCCTTCAGGGGTGATATAGCGGACTGAAATGTTCTACATAAATGTTCCTCTTGATATTTTAAATAGAAATGCTGAAGACATCTTCTGCCTCAAACGTAAGGCTTACAAGATGTCCTATGCCGAGTACTAACTCTGGATAAGTACGAAATTAACCTTTAAGCACATTGTCAACTTTGAATGATTTCTGGCGTTCAAGTTAGGTCTGAAGCTTGGGTTACTGTGAAGTTCTATAGTAGAATTTTATGGCGAATATATTTTTAAGACATATTGTCGCTGAATGGGGTTTTTTGTCCCCTTCTTAGGAAAGAGACAAAAAGACCTATACAACGAAGAGTTAGAGGATTAAAATGTTTTACAAAAATATTTTCCATGGTATTTTACATTAAAAAAAATCTGAACACATCCCTGCGGTAAATGGAACTGGGACAAAACAAGTCACGTGACCGGTCCCCAGGTGGTAGGGACCAGTCCGAGTTCTAACACTTCCTATGAAGCGGACCAGCCACTTTTACATGGGGATGGCCTAAGATGGGGTTAATTGATACTTTGTATGCACCTTGTAACTTGTCTCTGAACTATCTTATGGAGTCCTTATCGGTGTAGAATAATATAGATTATATATAAATATTATTCGCAAATTCAACTGTAATTATCGACAAATTTATTTTTTTATTGTTACAAATCCAATTAGAAATTGTATTTTATTTTTAAGCGGTGTCCTTGATAGGATTCGAACCGACAACCTCCGGCATGACAGGCTAGTACACTACCCACTCGACCACAGGGGAACTTATATTTCAATGTTGTAAATACCAGTTAAGCTGGAATTAATATCTGAATATAGTTACGGAATAGGTTCCTGAGTGGAATGGCAGTCTCATTGAAGGGAGACAATTAATATTATATAGATACTATGTAATAGGCATTTGATCCAGGTGCATCGAATTAGTTCAGTGCCGTTTACTAATATACTAGCCGGAGTACCAACTAAATTGACTGAAAATGGTTAATATGTGACCATTTACACAATATGTCTTTTTTCACCATTCACTACTCCTTATTTTTGGTACCAGTCTCACATTCTCAAGTCATGGGATGAGTACTTTTGGATCATTTGTCACCAAATTTTCCGCAGGGATCTTATAGCTGAACAATTTTACTCACCCGAACATGAGTCGCAGATGTTAGTTTTCAAAATGCTGATATGCGTACTTATATAGCTTTTTGGTGGTCTCTGTCAGACTGATAGCAGCTTGTTTTTTAAGTGTTATTTATAAAGCAGTCACAAGTAATTCACAATAGGAACTTTTGCAGCTAAGATAATTCACAATAGTAAATTTTACTACCAAAATATTCGCGATACTAATTTGTTTGAAATGGGACTATAGATTTCCTTCATAATTTAAAATATCAATGAAATCGCAGTAAAAATTAAAATAGTTCCATTTATTTGATCATTGCAATGAACATTTTTAAATCCTTAACATGTTTATTTAAAAAAAAAATTATGTTTTCTTAGTGTTAATGAATTGTTTGATAGCAGTTTTGAATTCTCTAAGTGTAATTAATAATTTCTTATATATCTTAGTTTTTCTTAACAATTTATGTTCCTGTTTTAAAAACAATCTTTATTTATTTTATATATAACTTATTTTCCATATTGGCAGCTAAATTTTTTAAAGCAAAAAAAAATTAATCAAAATAAAAAATAATAATTTTAGAATTATGTAAAAAAAACTATAAATAAAGAGAAATTAGTGAAAAAACGTAGACATATCCTTGATATATACAATAAAATAAAAAAACAAATAAGTTTATAAAAAACGAAAACATTAAAAGCTATTTGAATTCTTTATAAATAACTATGAAAAAAACAACTTTTAATTTATGTATAAATAAAATATTTTTCCAAAGAATTTATTAAAGAAGCAATTTACTATTTTAACAAGAAAATTTTTCCTCACTCTATAATGAACAAAAATGCATTGCAAATTAAAACGGAAAATAAATGTTTGAGTGTGTTCAAAATATAAAGAAAAGAAAAAATTATTTTATAAGACAGCTACTTTAAAGATAAAACAAAAAATACAATTCTTATTATTATTATTATTATAATATTAATATAAAAACAAATGCTCAAACAAAAATATTTTAGATTTATAAAAAAAGCCATAAAAAATATTATAAATATTATTTTAAAGAAAAAGCAAGTTCTCTTTAAACCTTAATGAAACATCCATCAACAACAGAAATATTTCTCTAAGTGTGTTGAATATTTTTTCTCTTAATTTTGTTTGTTTTCTTTAATTGTATGAATGTATTGCGTGTTTATAAATGTGCAATTGCTTAGATGTATATATATTTAAAGTTAAATTAATAAAAAAAAACCTAAACAGAATTATTCCTTATAAAAAATTAAAAAAAAACAGTAATGTTAAAAAATCTAGCACTTTTTAACTGACAAATTTAACACTTTTTATGACAACTGCAAAGAAAAACTCAATTTATTTACGTAAATCCTAACCAGATATTGAGTTAAGTTAATTAAAAACTCCCTTAAAATTTAACTTTAAATGAAGAATATAAGCTTGAGCTAGTTTTATTTTGTGAGAATTAAAAGAATTGCTGAATTTACAAAAGAAATAATAATAATAATAAATAAACTATAATATTCTATAAAGCTCAAATTTGAAACACACAACACATAAAGTGTAAATAAAAATGCACAAATTTTGAATAGTCGTTAATTTTCGAAGTCCGAATATCTAAATTTTAAAATATGTAAGACAAAAAAAGTGCAAATCACACAAAATTTTGTGAACAATCACCCAAATGGAAAAATTAACAATCGTCCATATATTTGGTTCATTACACAACTCTATGTCAAATTACACTGCTCTATAATGAACAATCGCCCAAAAAGGATGAATGAACAATTGCCCAAGAAAAATAACGTCCCAAACGTCCAAAAAAATAAGAAGAACAATTTGGGTAATTGATTCTTCGACATGTATTGAAATTTTTTGCAATTATGAACGTTCACCCGAACTTCAAAAATCTCAAATCCCAAAAAAAAAGATTTTTCGAGTGATTTTTTTTATGTCTTGAGAATTCTTTCCTCCAATATAGCCGGGCTTAATGATTCTCTCCCCTGCGTATGTAGAAAAGTGGCCTCGATGAATAAATATCTTCAGGCTAGCCGGTTTTATAACCGGCGGAAGGTGCAGAAGGCTGAAAATAAAAAATGGTTTATGAAGGAAAATATTCAGCCGTGTTACAGATTCCGTTTTGAATCCGTAGTTGTCATTCCGAAAAAGCTCATTTTTGGTGCTTTAGATTCCGTTTATTTTGTATTTAGATTTTGCAATAATACAGCCGCGTCACAGATTCCGTTCGGATTGTTATTGATTCCGTAATTGTCATTCCGAAAACATATATTTTTGGTGCTTTAGACTCCGTTTATTTTGTTTTTATACCTTGAGGCGTTTGTTTACTCTTGTTTTTAGATGCCAAGCTCACATTGAGCTTTTTATTAAAATGGAAAGCTCATGACCAAATATTTATTTGACACTCCTAAAAGTATGCACGTTTTTTAACCGACTTCAAAAAAAGAGAAAGGTTATCAATTCGTCATGTATTTTTTTTATATGTGTTCCCTCAAAACTCCGCCATTTATGAACCGATTTCGGATTTTTTTCGCTATTCAAAATGTTTTACTTCCAGTTTGGTCCCGTTGAAAAGTGGGCGGGGTCACGCCCATACAAAGTAAATATACATTCGTTTTCTACTAGTTCTACTCAACCGATTCTTAAGAAACTACACACAACTTAAGCTTTTGTTAAATACTACATCAGGATAAAAAAAGTGGGCTGTGCCACGCCCATGCAAAGTAAATAATATTTTTCAACAGCTTCTACTAAACCGATTCTTATGAAACTTTGCATACACCTTTAGTTATCGTTACAATACAAGATTATGTTTAGAAAAGTGGGCGGTGCAACGCCCAAGAAAAGTTAATAAGCATTTTAACTACTTCTCCTTATCCGATTCTTATGAGACTTCGCACACACAATTAGTTCTCGTAAAAGTACATGATGATAAAATATGGAGGCGGTGCCACGCCTATTTTATAGTCGATTTTTTTTTGCAAGAATTATTTAGTATTTACTGCAAATGAGGTCAGTAGAAAAGTGGTTTTCAATTCCACTTTGATTGCGAACAAAATATTCGGTTTTCCTTTTTTGAAGAAGCAACTTACGGAATTGAAACCACTTCCGATCGGAATGGTATTCTGTGACATGCCTGATAATGTTTTTATACCTTGAGGCTCTTGTTTTTAGGACCAAGCTTACATGGAAAGCATATGACCAAATATTTATTTGACGCTCCTAAAAGTATGCACGTTTTTAAGTATTTAGTGCAAATGAAATTAGCAGAAAAGTTTTGTCAATTTCATTTTAAAATTTAAAAATGGTTTAATTACGAAGAAAATTGTAGTTTCTCGTTTTCTGAAGAAGCAACTTACAGAATGGTATTCTGCGACATGGCTGATTAATCCTTCTGCACTTTGGGGCCTGAATAAGCCAATCAATAAATGTTTGCAAAATTTAAAGCTTTAGTTTCTCTTTTCGTACATTAACTACTTTTACAAGGGTTTTGGCAAACACTTTCCAAATTTTTCGAAAAAATAATATTGAAATATTTAAAAAGAAATTTTGACACACATAACAGCAGAGAGTTAATTCTTGCACAGAAAAAAACTAGGATATACAGTCATGTCACAGAATACCATTCCGATCGATCCGTGAGTTGGTTCTTCAGAAAACGAAAAAATAATATTTTTTCGTAATCAAACCACTTAAATTTCAAAATGGAATTGACAAACGCTTTATCTAGAACTGACTTCATTTGCAGTAAAGACTAAAAAGCTTGCATACTCTTAGGAGCCTCATATAAATATTCGGCCATAAGCCGTGCATATTATTAAAAAGCTTAATATAGCTTAACTTATTACAAGAAAAATTTAATATGCAAATAAACGGAATCTGAAGACTGCATAACAAAAATGACCGGAATGCGAGTACGGAATTAAGTAGCGACTCTTCAGCAGAAGCCATAAAAAGGTTTATTATGAATCAAAAACCTTATATATAGTTGAAACACGTTTAAAGGAGAAAATTAAACCCTCTAAATCTCTAAAATTGAATGACTAATGGTACAAATAAAATCTTCATTAAAAATGAGCCATGAACATGCGATGAAAAAGAAAAACCTAATAAGGAAAAAAAAATAAAAAGTGAAGAAAAACTGAAATAGCTCCGAAGAAAAAGCTACTAAAAAAAAAGGCAACCCGAAAATCCATCGAAAAGCCTAATGATTAAAACAAAGCCGCAAAAAAGTTGCAGCTGAACCAGTTAAAGTAACTAAACTGGATAAGGCTGCTAAAATCACTAAATATACTGAAAATAAGAAAACGGAGAAACCAAAACTCAACCATAGTATAATTTGGGGTAGTGCACTAAATGTTGATGGAAATAAGCGTTGCACTAGCACTAAATAAATTTAAAAAATATTTAGTACTATTTTTCAACTGCACTAAAATTAATTTGTGATAGTTCTATTTTTTTTTACTATCAGTAAACGCAGATTTAGTACAAAAATCTGCACTACAATCAATTAGTGCAAAACGTGAACCAGCACTAGAAAACGCCATTTAACAAATTATTAACAATTTACCTTAAATTTAGTGCAAAATTTCTATGCTATAATCAACAAAATTAGTGCAATAACTCTGCATTATCACTAAGTATTAGTGGAAACAGCGAAAGTAGTATATATAAAGTTTTATTGTTTGCTATTTAAAAATTAGGCCACGTTTAACAAAATATGTGCACAAAGTTATAATTTGTTATAAATTCATATTTTTTTTTCTTTTAATTTTTTCAATAAAGATAGACGGTAATTCAAAAATTTAGCGATTGTTCAAAGTGGTCCCTATTATTTTACTTTATTGTAAATCTTTCCTCTCAACATTGCTCAAATTGTTTAAAATAATGATAAGAAATATTGAAAATATAAAAATAATAAATATATTGAAAAAATCAATTTAATGCTCATATTTGTAAATTTAGTCTTATATCTCAAAAACACGTCCTCTTCTTCCTGTTAAAAATTAAAATTTTAAAACTGGAATAAATAAGAAAAAAAGAAATTATTTTAAAATCAAAAAGAAATTTATATGACAAAAAATACTCAGACAACAACAAACAGATACACACACAAAGAAATATTTTATTTCGAATTTATTTTTTACAAAAAAAAATGTTAAGTATTCTTTTATAATTTTAAAATTTAATGACAAAACGTTAAGCCAAAGTTTATTTTTAATTGTAATAATAAAAAATTAAAGTAATTTTTAAATACAATTATAACTTTCAACTATTTCCTTATTTTTTTATATAGTTTTATTCTAAAATTTCTTTTCATTTAAAGCAAATTTAAAAAATCTAATAAAGCAAATATAAGAAATACATATATACAGATAGTATATAAATTTAGTTTTTAAACACTCATGTAGATTTAAAATTTTTTAAGAAATGTCAGTAAAAAAATAAAACAGAAGACAAAAAGAAAAAAAAATTATGAAAAATTAAAACAAATCAAACCCATCAATTGCCAAATTAATTGTAGCTTTTATCAATTAAAGTAAAACGGGAAAAAAACCTTTAAAACAATAAAATATCTATAACTATTAAACATTATTAATTATACATATTATACAAAAGTTATTAAAAAAGAAATATGTAGTTTGTAAATTTTATTTTTAATTACAAATTTTTTCTTTAACGAGAATGTTTTTTTTTAATAATATGTATTGACTTTTTGCTTAAACTTTTTTCTCTTATACACACACACACACACAATATAATTTTAAAATTTGTTTTATGAGTTTATATATGAAGAAGAAATAATAAAAAAATATTTTGAAGTTTTAATATATACTTTTATTTATATGTTTTTTGGTTTTATTGAAAATCTTCTTAGATATTTAGCAAGGCGTATTCAACCAGGAGGCATCGACACGGCAGCTGATTATATTTGCTCTACTTTTTTTGTGCCAGACTGTCCCAAGGTGAAAAAAAGTAGAACAGCTGTGCTTATAATATCACCTGTATAAATCCACCTTGGACTGTCCATACATAAAATCGCTGCCTAAATTTAAAATTTTTTTTTACATTTCATACAGAGTTTGACAGCGGCAGACACAACAAATTGAAGGTTGTTCTTTTATTGTTGTAATTGTTTCTCTAGCGCTGCCAACGTGTAAGGTTAATACGCCTTGAGATTTAGCTATGAGAACAATTTTAACGTTTTCACAATCACACAATACAAAAAAGGCATTTCCAGCAAGTTAGACTGTAGGAAGTTTAGAAATATATATACTATATGGGCATTTCTACATAAAATCACCATTGCCGTAACGTCACTCCAAAAAACAATTAAACATGTACTTATATCAAAGAAGACTTAATTATTTCGCTATATATATGTGTATGCCAGTGTTGCCAAGTAAATTTTTTTCTTCCCCAAAAAAAACGGTAAAACTCCCTCATTTTAGCCCATTTTGAGAATAAAGCCCCTAAATGTAAAAGAACATGTAATATGTAGTTTAATTTAAGTAAATTAACTTGATTCAGTTTCAATTTACGTACTAAAATCGTTACCTGAATAAAGCGAATACTACATACTTTTTTAAAAAATTTTCTGAAATTCCTTTAAAAAAATTTTATAGTTTCTTGAATATTTTTATTTAATAAAATACATTTGAAATGAAAAAAATAACACTTTAATAAAATATTGTTACGTATGTACATATCTTCATATAGAATGCAAAAGGTCCTATCATAATTTAAAAAAAATTTAGGAGATAAAAACCTTAACAAATAGAAAACTTCAATCACAAAACTTTGCTTTTTATTAAATTGTTTTATTTCTCCTGCAAAATTTTTAAAAATTATACCAGGCCCTTTTGCATTATATGTGATGATATGTAAGTACATAAATCGAATTTTTATTAGATTAGAGGTAGTAGAAAAATTATTTTTATAAGCATTGGAATCAAGTTTCTTCAAAAATATCAAGAGATGACAAATCATCATCACTAACTTTATACATTTTATCGGAATTAAAAAGTTTAGGCATACGAGTATAATGGATAAACAAAATATTTTCAAAAGGATTTTCTTTATAAATCCTACACTTGAATTAACAGAAACAATGTAGCTTAATTTTACTTTATCTACTATGAGATGAAAATTGATCAGCTCAGCTGTAAAAGACAGAACTTTTAGTTATAAGGAAATCTCCTAGCTAGCATATATAACAATAACGCTGAAAGAGATGTTGACGAGTTGTAAAATATAATAATACTTAGCTCTTGTATAGCCATCCAAATAGGAAAATCCCCTAGAAACCCCCAAAATATAAATTTATGCCCCCTAAATTTTCACCTAAGAATTTAAGCCCCCTAAATAAAATAAAAGCCCCTAAATCTAGGGGGCAAACCCCTAAACTGGCAACTCTGGTGTATGCCGTAAATAGCTCTTCATTTAATGAAAGTTTAGGAAAAATCGGACTACGTGGTTCTGAAATACAAGCTTAAATGATTTTGGGAGTGACATTACGAAAAGTGAACTTTGCCCTGGAAGTGCCCATATAACAACTTTTACCCGTGACTTCGTTCACAATAAACTATCTATATACCAAATTTCTCAAAGAGAGAAAAAGTACCAAAAGTAAAAGTGTACCAAAAGTATCAGCTTTTGCTTATTTTATGCCCCAGGAAGTACACTATATCAGGGATGGTAAAGTTGGTACAATTGTATCATTTTTGGTACAATTGTACCATTTTTGGTACAATTCGGATTTTAAAAGTACAATGGTACACCAATCGCTTATTTAGTATAATTAGTAATTTGTCTATTTCTTAGAAAACCTACTTATTGCAGTTCTTTCATTGTGATTAAATATTTTTCCCTTTTCGTCCGCTCGTACATATGCCACTTTTATCTGAATTAAATTTAGCGCAGTATTGAAAACAAAGTCTGGCTTAAAGTGGTCAAATAAGGTTAGCTCACAAAACGTCTCTATAATTTCAAGCTCTTCCTGATCATTATACATATTAGAGTCTGGAAAAAATAAAATTGTATAAATTTATTTGCAAGGTAAATTTTTCGGAACTTTATTGAAATTATGTATATTGTTCAACCTTCCAATAGCTATTATGTCAGCTGTTTTAGATTATAAATTGCAATAGCTAAATCCGACTTAAACACAGTTTCCCTTTTGCCGCAGATATATGTACAGAAAAGTGATGTAATTTCTGTACTTAAAAACTGTTTCTGGTTTCAAAAATCTGTTTTGGCACAATTATTCCCAAAAAAGTACAATTTTAGAGAACAATTGGTACAATTTTAAAATCTCATTTGCCATCCCTGCACTATATGTATGCTAATGTAGGTTATAAACTGTATGCATACCAAATTTATCAAAAAGAGAAAAATTACTAAAAGTGAAAATTTTTCTCCGTTTTCATCAATTAAATGGTACCCTATATTTTAATCTGAGCCATGTCCTATCCGTCTACCAAATTTCATCCAAATCCAGTATACTGGAAAAAACGTCCAAACTTATAAATATACAAACTTTCTCATTAATGATATTTGTAAAAAATAAACATGTACAGTGGCGTGCATACTTAACAAATACGGTTGAAAAACGCACTGAAACCCATGATATAATAAATATAAGGTAGTTTTATTCACTCAATTTTTCTTGACATTCACTACCTGACAAGTATAACACTGCGTCTTCACGTAGCAATATTTATTGCTGAGCACAAGCAAAAACGTCGGCAGAACAGTTTTATTTTTTTGCCTCTTGCTTGAGGCGGAGAACACGTATAGCAATTTTTTCCACAATTTTTACACATTCATGGGGCAGGTAGTGCCTAATATATATAGCTTCAATGTAAAAATATGACAAATTTATATTTATTTGTTTTTATATTATATTTGCTGATGATGTCTTTTTATATTTTGCACGAATTTGCTGTTTTGCAAAAATAAATAATTAAAACAACAAAAGTGACAGCAGATTGCTTGGCAATAATTGCTCGAGCAATCAGCAGAGCAATCATTGCGCAATGGATTGCCACTCATGGCAATCTGCGGTCCACACGTAGCAATTGTTATACACAACTGTTATAAGCAATCAAATTTGATGTTTGCGGCAATACATATTGCTACGTGGAGACCGCACGTAAGGATTGTGACATTTTCGTTAAAATCATGTTGGCGCACTAGTTTTATATGTCCCCTCAATTTCTATTTTCTTTTTATATAATTCTTAAATTTGTGATTTGTATGAAAATAATATGAATTTGCATATTATGAAATAATATGAAAAATATAAACACGTTTCTATACGCAACCATGCAAACTTTAACAATGTTACACGCCGCAAAATGTATTAATAAAGTAGTCCATGCGTACAAAGGACAAACTCACTTCTACCGTAAATAAAAATATTGAAAACTCGCGAAATTTTAAAGAAGAATGAGTGTCAATGTCGCGAAAATTGGCAAAAATAGCAAAAATTTAAACAAGCCCTAAAATTATTTAAAACTGCTAAAACTGTAACTGTAATGTCAAGAACTCGGTAAAATTCGTGAAAAGTTTGCTAAGATTTTAAAGATTACAAAGCGTAATATTGATCAAAATTCCCTTAAAATGTAAAAAGCCAAAAACTTTAGAAAAATTACGGCCTTCGGGAAAAATTGTAAAATTTTGAACAGGGCATACTTTTGATCAAAATTTGCTAAACTTTAAGGAATGCCAAAAATTCGGTAAAAATGGAAAAAATTTCAGAAATTCACACAAAAACTTGTCAACAGCTACATGCTATATATATATATATATATATATATATATATATATATATATATATATATATATATATATATATATATATATATATATATATATATATATATATATATATATATATATATATATATATATATATATATATATATATATATATATATATATATATATATATATATATATATATATATATATATATATATATATATATATGTTTTGATGAAATAAATGAAGTTCAACAAAAATGAAGTATAACAAAATTGCAGAAAATCATATAGATCGTAAAAAGGAGATTGCCAATATCGAGGATATTGCAAAGTGTAGTAAATGATTTTGTTGTTTAATTTTTATGTTGTAATAAAACCGCATCATTACAATGAACATATTTGATGCTTTCGAATTCAATCGTAAATATAATCGATAAAATATAATAAATATAATCGATACAATTAAAATTCCTCACAACCAATAAACCAAAGCAGCATTTCAATAAAACTTTAAGTTAAACGATATAAGCGGGGCTTGTGAATTGCACAATTTTTCTTACTTTCCTCTTAATACAATTACACATTTGTGCAAAATAGCTCCAGGAGTTGAGATGCCTTTTCCATTATATGGCAACGCTTTTTTATATTTGACCTTAAAAACAAACTTAAAAAATCCTTATTAAAATAAATAAAGAGAGAATGAAACTACCTTCTATTTATTATATCATGCTGAAACCTAACAAATTTAAACAATCAATCCAGCTTTTCATTTAAAATTATTAAAAGTTTCTTTCTTAAAAGTGTATTATTTATTGAAATTTCAAATGTAAATTGAACTACTAAGTATTCAAATCTTAAATCTAGGCAAACTATTAGTTTTAACGTTTGCTTCTTTGGTTGTCAAAAAAGCCCGAAAAACTGCAATCCAAATGAAATTGGCTTTATTCCAATGGGTCGATTATTCATGGCAACCAAACTTCAGTTGCGTTGCCAGCAGCCAACTGAAAATTTGTGGTTGCCAAAAACGCCTAAAAAGCAACTGAAATTGAGAGCTCTCAGTTGCCAGTTGCCATCGTAATATGATTTTTAGCAACTGGCAACCCAACTGAAGTTCGGTTGCCATATATAATCGACCCATTGGAATAAAGCCAATTTCATTTGGATTGCAGTTTTTCGGGCTTTTTTGCGGATGTTCGCCATTTCTCGAAATTTCGAGGATGTAAGCCAAACGGAACTCAGATTTGGATTCAGTGCATCGAGATACATACATACATATGTATATGTAGGTAAGAGGGTCTGGGTCAAATGTACAGCCCTCTTTTTTTAGCTGGTGTAATCCATAAAGTATTTTATGATTTTGAGGACCAGTCCGGAAATATGATGCAAAGAATACAAAACATGTTGTAATCTGAATTCAGCAGGTAAAAATATATAAGAATCAGCTATTTTGATCGCCGAAGCATTCTCATAGATGCGCAGTGTAATTACACTGAAATAGTCGAAAATTCTGGCAAAGGTTCTGATAGTTGTTCCCATATATTTTTGGGCCAAGGAATCGAATAGCGTTCACGATTTCGCCAGATTGGCTCCGATTTTCGAGATATTGATATTTTAATATTTTGCTTTGGATACCCTATTATTCATTAATGATCGATCTTATATCCAAATTATGTGAACATAAAACGGTTATATCCATATGTTTACATAACAGAAAATACAAAAACGCTATATATCATCCATATTATTAATGTTCCCAGCCATTTTCGGTGGTTTTTTTAATTTTGAAATTTTTTTATATTTTCTTACTTACATATTGTTTTACTCAAAATCAAGTCAGTGACAAACATAACTGCTTGCTATATATAAAACATTCGAATATAAAATATTCGAATATGAAATACTCGATATTCGAATATAAAATATTTAAATAAAATTCAGGAAAGACCCAGGCAAACACATCTGTAACGGTTATTTGAGAAAGCGGTGACAATTTATTTTGTAATTAACATGATTTCGAGCATAAACTTCAATAAAGGGTACCCTATACTCACATATTTGTATGACATACATGCCATGTTGGACAGATTCCCTGACTGTGTATGGTTAAATTTTTAGTATGACATACATGTTGGACGAATATTAAAAAGTTTTAATAATTTCTTCTTTGCTCACACATTTCATATGGTGTAAGGGGAAGAGTGACATACTTGAATGTAAATATCAAATGAAAACGTAACAAATTTAGATTTTTTTCATATGCAGCGACATATTTTTTTAAATTATTTATATTTTTCAATTCAAATTTGAAATCACAATTGGTTTTGTAGCAATTTTTTCTAGTTTAAATATGATTGAAAATTGGAAAATTTTTTCAGTTTTCTTTTGAAAAAATTTTAAATAAATATTTGTCAGTTTCCATGAACAGTGTGAGGAGAAAAACTGACAAATACCAATGTTTGTCAGTTTTCAAGTATGTCATTCATGTACGTGCGTTTATTGGGCCCTTAAGGCAAAAAGTGGTAAAAAAATTTTTTTAAATGACGTCATAAATAGTTTAAAAAAATAATAAAATGGTTTTTATGTAACACATATGACCAAATTGCGGCTCGCGAGCCTCACATGTGACTAAATGCTTATACTTATATGCAGATTTTATCTGAGCATACTTTATATTTATTTTTATTTAACCGCAGAAGTTCTGCTAAATACCAAATTTTACTCTTCAAAATATGTACGCGGTCACCCATGTTATATAATGTAAACATAAATATATAACCGTGTTGTTTTCAAATAATTTGCATACAAGATAAATTTTTAACGAATAATAGGGTATCTAAAGAAAAAATAATAAAAATTCCAATATCTCGAAAGCTTGAGCCAATCTGATAATACGGTGAACGCCATTTAATTCCTCTGCTCCAAATTATATAAGACCAATTATCAGAACCTTTGCCAAAAAAAAGTTTGAAATCTAAACACAGTGTTATTATTAAAATTAATTATTAAATATATTTAACAATAAATATCGTAACCTTAATATAGAAACGCCCTAACTCATTTTTTTAAACGAGTTTTTTGCATATGGGCATTTCCACAGAAAGTCACCATTTTGTCACGTTACGTCACCAAGCAAATAGCTTGTATTTTGGAGCTACGTTGTTAGATTTGTTTCCCTCTACACCGAAACGCAAAAGAGTAAATAAAAAATATGTCTTTTAAGCCTACTTGCTTGGTGACGCAACGTGACGCTGACAAAATGGTGACTTTCTGTCGAAATGTGCATATTTCGATGTATTAAAGGGTAATATATCGCAAAATTCAAAAAACTCGATTTGAAAAAAAAATAGTTAGGGCGTTTCACTAAAATTAATCAGGTGTTCTCATGTACAAATTATGTTTTGTTGAAGCCCATAGAGAAAAAAAAACTTTTTCTATGTCACTTTGTAAACTTTTCTTAGAGTTGCAAATTTAAACAGTCACAACTTCTTTGTTTAAATACGGGCTTGTACGAATTTTTTTTTTATTTAAAAGATCTGATTCTAATCTTTTTTGAAAATCGGTGAATAAATGGCTAAGGTACACAAAAAAATTAAACTTCATTATGATGAATTAAGTATTACAATAAAACAATTTGTAAATTCAGACAAACACTTTACTGAATTTACAAATTATTTTCTGAAAAAATCTTGAAAATTTGTTGTTATATTCTATAATGAAAAAACCAAAGTCAAAGAAAATCATTTCTATGAATGATTTTTGTCAAATCAAACAACACATTTACTGAAAATAAAATGAGCTTTTGCTGTTACTTTTAAATTTAAACAACACTGGGAAAGTGCAGTTAATATTAGCTTGAGAGTGATTTAATTCTCGTATTCAATTTTCACGAAAAAGTTGTATATACAAGAATTAAAATCACATTCAACAGAGCCACCTGACAAGTGGTGATAAGCAAAGTGCTCGTGAGCACTGACCATGGAGGTGTAGCGGCTTCCGAAAGTGGAGCTACTCTGTTCTGCTGTGTACGTTGAAAAATTAATGTTAGTTTTTCCCTTGTTCCTTGGAATATTAATAATGCCCAATTCATTCTGAATATAACGTTACGAATCTTAGCCTAAAATCAGTTTGGATTCACAAAGCAAATATGTTCGAAATAATAATATTAATAAAGGTATTTTCGTTCTCTATGGGCTCCAACAAAACAGAATTTGTTCATGAGTATCCCTAAATAATTTTTTTTCTCAACTTTTCTATCACAGTGTAATATTATTGTATCATGTTTTAAGTATAAAATTAATACATATTTTAATTCAACTTTGCTGAAATGCTTTTACAGAAAAAAAAAATACTATTATTATATATTTGTATAATTAAAAATAAGAAATCCACCGTTAAAATATATGCAACAAAAAGAATTATTGAAAAATGTCCATATATAAAAAAATTACTTTAAAAGACGAAATTTTACAAATTGATACAATCCTTTTTTAATAAAAAGCAAAATGATATTAAGTATTTTGTAAAACTTAAAACACACAAAGGGAATAGTGAGAAAACATATTTATGTTCAAATATGCAATTACTAATTCGACTATTCAGTCACAGTTATAAACGTTTTATTATTTCTTTAAAAACGATTTTTTTATTTACTTATTTTTTTCCCCATATAATACGTATCAATGTAGTTTATAAAAAATAATTGAATTAAAATAAAATATTAAGAATAAATATAAAAAGATATAATATGTGCCAAAATATAAGAACAAAATAAGAATGTAATTTTCATATGTTTAAAAATTAATTGAGTTCACAACTCTATAAACAAAGAAAATAAAAAAAAGTAAAATATACATATTGAAAAATATTAAAAGAAAAGAAATATTTTAGCACAAAAAATAAATAAATAACAAGATCAAATTATATCTTCCTTTCAAAACAAAAAATAAAAGAAAACAAATAAATATACATTCATATTTAATTAATGCTAAAATATGTAATTTAAGAAAATATATAATTTTAATTAAATTTCTAAAGCAAAAAAAATTTAACAAAAAAGTAAATACATGAACCAGAACAATCACAGTCCTGTTTGAATTTATTCTTAATAGTAATTTTTTTCGAAAAGAAAGTATTAACTCCATTCAATATGAAAAAAAACTAAGTATTTCCAAAATCATGCGAAACCAGACAACAAAAATTAAGAAGACAATTTAGAGACCCTACAATTATGGTTAAAATATTAACAATAAAAAAGGCGAAATGTTTTAATTGTTTTCCTTTTCTTTTTGCTCTTTCCATTTGTAAGGTTGTGAACTGTGAAAAATTACAAGAAAACATGAAAAAACAAACAAGCAACACAAAAAAATAATGAAAATTTATGAACACAGCAACAAAAAAACAATAAAAAACCATAAAAAAATAACAACGATTTTTTTATATTCAACTAAAACTGAAATCCGTAAGTATAAATAACCTTAAAGCGATAAAGCTGGCGAGAAAGATAGATTAGGCAATATTATTACAGATGCTATGGTACATATTATTGTCGTTTTAACCTATACTATGCAATAAATGGCACAATACTTTCAAGCAAAATATTGCCCAATTTTCCTGACAGTCATAAAGTAAACATAACAATCTAACTCATGCAATGTGTTGTGGCGGATCTAGGAAAATTGGTGTGCTAAGTGGCCCATCCATTATACAATATTATTGTATATGTTATTGTACATATTATTTTCGTTTTGACCTATACTATGCAATAAATGGCAGCACATTTCCAAAGAAAATATGGCCCAATTTTCCTGATAGTGAAAAAGTAAACATAAAACTAAACAATGTTGCCAACACATTACAGAATGTTCTTGATTGTGAAATAAAAATCCAAATCCTTTTGATTTTGTCCAATATATTGTGCAACCTTCTAATATGACATACACATGGGAGATAATATTGTACAATATGAAAAATTGCACAATTATATTGCAAGTGGGTGGGGCGGGGCGCTCAAGACTATCAAAAGTGTTGAAAAAAAAGTTTACCGATCTTTTGAAAAACTGAACCGAGGTGTAGAAAATTTAGGTATGTATGTAATATTCGTTTTAATCGACTTTTCAATTGCTCTATTAATCAATTAATCGAAATTGAGGCTTTTATATTACTCGAACAATCGATCAAGACTTTTATTTCGTTCGAGTTATTCAAGTAATTTTTATTCTTATATATTATTCGTAATATTTCGAAAATTTTTAAATTTATTCGATTTTTTCTCTAATTTTTGTATGGACAAATGAAATAAAGCAATTTTTATTGCTAAAAATAAAGGAAAAAAATTATTTTTAGATGAATTAGGTCATATTTTGATCGTCATACTTTGCTTTGAGATGTTTTTCCATTGGGAAATATGTAATAATTACATTTGCATTCTTATTTTACGGGCTAATTTATAAAATAAACAAACAATTAATACATACATTTTGGTGGGTGGTTGGTTGGTAGATGTGGCTGCCTACTGCACGCAAGTAATCAAGTTTTGATTATTCCACGTCAGTGGCAACCCATGTAGGTTCGAACCCAGATCTCGGATCCGGTTGTAGGTACTAGATCCAACCCGTCGCATTGAGATACCTAATCAGGTCACCTAGACCGATTTCTGCTAGCTCTGATAGATCTTCTAGTGTATTGCTGCCCAAGAATTTGTGTCTCGAGAGGTGCAAGCCCGGGCACTCGCAAAGAAAGTGATAAACTGTTTCTTCTTTAATTTGATCCCGGCAGCCACGGCAGAATGCATTGTAGGAAAGGCCTATCTTGCTAGCGTGTGTGCCTTTCGCCCAGTGCCCCGTCATTACTGCGACGAGCCTCAAGATGTCCCTACGGTTTCTGTTAGTTAGTTGTGATGTGTGCTTATCGTTGTAGCAAAGCCACATCTTCCTAGCTACCTTATACGTGCTCAACATGCGTCACCTGTCTTCAGCTTTCTGCCGATAATGTTTGAAAATATGGTTTCCAATAGTGCCAAACGGCATGGCTACCGATTCAGCAGTGGAGGTGTCCATAGAAGAGCCAGCCCTGGCCATCTCATCCGACTGACTGTCGACGAAGATATCGACCCTCCCCTCAACACTCCTGTCAATTAATACTCTACCCGCCTCCGTTACAGCCAGGATTTCAGCCTGAAATACATTGGCTCCGTTGGGAAGTCGGAAGGAGAGTCTTAACCCAAGGTCATTAGAGAAGAGTTCGGAACCTACACAGCAAATCATTCTTGATCCATCAGTATACAGCCTGAAGTTGAAGTTTTTTCTATGTTACCTCCCTTTCAATCCCGTCTGGATGAAATAAGGGCTTGTAGGGCATGTAGTCAGAGGGACTCCTCAGTGTCGGTGGTAATTGATCTAAGTTTCGGGCATGACCATAAATCCTTGATCACCACCTCCCAGATGCCGCTAGTCTTGCCGCACTACACGAGGATGCAGCCAATACATTAAGGTCAATCGGAATTACGTTTAGTATAGCATTCAGAGCTTCTGAAGGACTAGTAGGTAAACACCCTGTAATCCCGATTCAAGCAGATCTCTGTATTCTGTATAGTTGGTCTACCACGTATTTCTTGCTTATGGCGGTCCACCACACTACCGATCCGTAAGTCAATATGGGACGAACAATTGCTATGTACATCCATTTGAGCATGTTAGGGCTTAGACCCCATTTGGAAGCAAACATTGTACGACAGGAGTAGTACGCAAAAGACTCCTTTCTAACTCTGTGTTGAACATATAGTTTCCACGATAGTTGAATCACTTATCACGTCCGTGAACATCCCTGATACCATTAACACCACATCATCCGAGTAAGCCACAACCTTGACCCCCGCAGCGTCTAGAGTGCAGAGAAGTTATCACCCTGCCCTGTAGTGTTCTTCTGCTTGCCCATTTTGACTTTTCGCAGTTGCGTAGTTTTGCAGTGACGTTTCTTGCCTTCAACATAGTGATAATCCAGTTGCTGATGTATTCTTCAACAATGATATCCCGGAGAGCCTGTTGAATGGCTGCCACCAATACATTGTTAAAGGCGCCTTCTATATCTAGGAAGGCAGCCAGAGCATACTGTTTATGTTCAAAGGATCTCTCTATGAACTTTACCACTTCATGTAGTACTGGTTCAGTAGAGCGTCCCTTAATGTAGGCATTTTTTCTGATAATGTCTTTTTATATTTTGCCCGAATTTGCTGTTTTGCTAAAATAAATAAAAAACACAACAAAAGTGACAGCAGATTGCTTGGCAATAATTGCTCGAGCAATCAGCAGAGCAATCATTGCGCAATGGATTGCCACTCATGGCAATCTGCGGTCCACACGTAGCTTTTGTTATACTCAATTGTTATAAGCAATCAAATTTGACGTTTGTGGCAATAAATATTGCTACGTGGAGACTGCACGTTAGTTAAAAAGTACTAAAACGTTACAAAAATTTTATGGTATAAAAATAGTACAGACATTTTAAATAGTGCAGTTTTTATAACTATAATACAGAAAGTGGCAGCGCTGTTGGTGCTACAAATAGTTTTCGCGTTTTGCATTACTAAAAAATGGTCTAAGTCTAGCCCGGCCAAGCTGGCATCCCTGTTGTCTGGCATTTTGTATTAACTCAATATGGCAGCCCGACTTAAGAGAAACAAGCCGACGGCGCGCCACCGCCGGTTGATTTTTTGCCTATCTTGCCGCCGCCGATTACATCGGCTCAAAACCAGCCGCCGAGTTTGCTTAAATTTGTTCACGACTGGGTTGCAAATTTGCGTACTTTTTTCGAAAAAATGTTTTTCTCCCTTTTTTCCCAAAATATCCGTATATAGGTGAGCCGGCGAAAATTCTGCGCACCGCAGCCGACCCAAAATGTGCCCAGCCGCCGCCGCCGATAATTTTGCCTCGGCTTGTTTCTCTGCCCGACTTCTTAGTTTGTTTACATTATCTAAAACAATACACAAGTGGAAGTTTTATGTCTGTGGTCAAAATATTAAGTAAAGCTGAATATTTTATATTTATAATTGTGGAATATAGTTAATAGATGACAATATGACGAAAACTAGTCATAAGAAAAACAGGCCTTTTGATTTTAAACTAATCGATTTGGTAGAGCCGCATCCCGTTTTGTATATGCGGCAAATGCCAGGAATGTCTACATATGAAGTAATGAAGGCAAAAAACAATTTGTGGCAACAAATAGCGGGACAAATGGGATTTCCATGTATGTAATGCAACTATGTAAACGGGGGAAACGATAGTTAATATTTATTAAACATATACTATTTTTCAGTACAATTCTGTTTAAATCGATGGAATAACTTACGAGGTCAGTTTCAAAAAGAGCTCAGACACTGTAGAGAACTTTGTCCAAAAAGTGGTGTAATACGTGGTTCCCATTGGCCCTATTTAAAAAGAATGAAATTTCTGGAATGCACTGTTCAAGCAAACAAGCCAAGAAAAGAGAAATTAAGTAAACGTAAGTTGGAAGAACTACGAAAATTGGAACAAGATATAATGAAATCTGAAGAGGTTGAGTCTAAACAAAGTGAAGAACGTGATATTGAATATAATACAGAAGATATTCCTGGTGAGGTACAACAAGACCCTAATGATATGCAGGACGCCTATATGGGAGATGAAGATTACACAATGATAGAAGAAATTGCTGAGGAAATAGTTGATGGTGAAACGGTTGTACAAATCACTGAGTATGGTACAGATGATACAATAGAAAATTATAACAAAATGCACACGCTACTATCCGGTTTCGAGGAAGAAACTCTGCATTGTATTGAAAGACGTTTGATGGCATTTCTTTGCAAATGCCAATTACGAGCTCTTACCGATCAGACTATAGATGACTTGTTTATTTAATTCTATGCGTTTATTGCTACGACTTTATTAATTATGAACTATTCGGCCATGTTCTGAAAACCATTTCTTTTTCAAATCGCAAAATTTCAAAAACGAAAAACAGTGTTATTTTAATCATACAATTTAGTGCATTCGTAGCTTGGTTCGGATAAAATATCTGAAACATAAAAATTGGTTTAAAAGCTGCAATAAGTGAGCTTTTTAGTTCAATTATTTCCTGAAAGTTGCCGATTTCAAAACGAAGTGGTTTTCAGAGCATGTCCGATTGTTTGTAGTAACAACATTTGTAATATGAAATGAAATAAATAATTCTTTTTATTTTATTAAAGATTAAATACGAATCTTATCTAGATCTTGCCAGGGTATCTTTGGTTTAATAATAAACTCCTGACGCGAGAGACTGTCCAACATTTGTACCTGACACCGTACGTACTTTACTAAACGTTCAACTAGCTCAAATTCTTCACAATTCATTTCGAAAAATCGACGCCATAAGGCAGCAGCTAATACTGTATCCTCTGACATAACACCTTCATCATAAGCAATCAAGGCGGCTTGAAATTGTTCGGAAAGTTCTCCAATCTGTTGGCGCGTTCGTGAGGGATTGTTGCTCTAAATCATAAAATTTAAAAAATTATTTTTCTCGGTATCAATATTAGTTTAAATTACTCCCAATTTCTTAGCTCTGGTATTAACATCACCCCACATAGCTTCAACTATGCAATTTCGCAAAAATCGACCGTCTTCACCTGTTTCTGATCCTTCAGCCATAGATCTAAGTAACAACATCCAAACATGTAGTTCTGTCACCAAAAACCAAGAATTAAAAGTGTTGGGCATATCAAAATCTTTGAAAAACATCAAATAATTAATTTTATCAGCCACACTTTCATACAACATATGACTGGAAACTCTTAACCGCTGTGGTAAACAAAAGAACAATAATTATATGATCAATAATATAAATCATATCAAAATTTTATACCGCTTTAGAATTTGGTGCAAAACCAACTTTTTTTAAAACTCTTTTCAATATTCCATTATCTCCAGCGTTTGTTTTGTCTGTCACTCCCGAAGACGTAGTTGTAGCACTACTAGCTGAACAGTAGTGACATGGAAATTGCCCCACCGACTTTAGAGGTCCATATTCTTTGGCGACTATGGTGGAACTCGGAATTTGTAAATAGTTAATGTTAGAAATCTGTAATTATTTAAAAGGCATAAATGTTTATGTAAGACGCACTCCGACTGCGTTAGGACATTTTTATTTTACAGACTATTAATAATGTTCACTTACTGTTGGCAGTAACAAATTTCTTGTATTAGGCAATGTGGTTAACAGACGTCTTGTTAACATTTTTACTTTATTATTTTAATAATTATTTTAATATATATAAAAAGTAGTATTTCAGTACAAACACACTGCAAATCAAAACAATTAAATACGCCTTGGTTATAGTGGTTTTACACCTCTCTTATAGCTTTTTTACACTATAGCCAGAGGCTATTGTTTGAAGGTGTTCAGACTATATGTACAAATTTACCATGTGAAAAAGTGACATTCCATATGGCAAATACTCATAGTGAGAACACAGCTAAAGAAATTTCTATTTTATCCTACGTCTATACCTGATATATTTTTATCATGACAAAATTCAAACTTTGTATTGAAAAATAATTTGTTTTATGTTAGCTGTTTTTCCTATATGGAATTTGGCATTTGTCATGATAAAAATATATCAGGTATAGACGTAGGGTTATGCAGTTTAGTACGTTCCAACTACGGTACATTTATTTATTTATCCATATAGTAATACAGAGCCATCTAGGTAAGCTTTTGCAATGCTATTCCCATATCATAGACGAACAGCTGACACATTTCGGAACAGATGCGCTTCGTTAATTCTGCCTCAAGGTGAATTAATTTTATCAGGTGGTGTTGACTCTAAAACAACTACAACATTACAATAACATTTGACATATCAGCCCCTATGTCAACGTATTTGATATCACCTGTATAAATCCACCTTGTTCTGCCTTAAGTTTAAGCACCACTGGTGTATATTCATATTCAACTTGGAATCACTTCATAGCAACTTTCTACTTTTGCTTTTTCACGTGTTGCAATTGTTTTTTGTTTTGATTTCATTATAAATGAAACTAAAAATATTTCTTAATATTTCGAAATCTAAAAAAGTTCCTGTTAAGTACTTATCCCGCAAGGAATTGCGTAAACAAAAGGTTGTAGAAAAAAAAGAACATAAACGTTTATTTTTCTCAAGCAAAACTCAGGGCAAAAAAATAGTGGCAGATGCAATACAACTGCAAAAAGAACACAATGGTAAAACCAAAAAGAAAATTAAAAGGAAACCTAAAGCCGTCATTAATGCAGACGATATACCCATCGAACAGCTATTGTCTGGTGAAATTAATTCGGACAATGATGAATCACTAGATTCTGACTTTTCCGATGAAGAAGTTGACTCCCTAATGCCGGAATCATTAAAAGTGAAGAAAAAATCTTTAGCAGAACTAGGACCTGCTTCCAAAAAAAGCAAACAAATACAACCTACCCGTCCCGATGTTGAAGCAACACGTAGAAAGGAGTTACAACGCCAAAAAGAATTGGAAAATTCCTCTAAAAAACGTCGCATCAAACAATTAAAACTTGAGAATGAGGAAGAAGATAAAATGATTTCTAAACTGGAAAAGAAATTAGGTTTAAATAAGACCAAGAACAAGAACCGTTTAGTACGTAAAATGTTTAATGATGGCTTGGATTTTGCTTTGGAATTGTGTCTCATTGATGAAGAGGAAAAAGAAAAACAGGTCCTTAAAGATAAACGCAAGGAAGAATTGAAAAAGCAACAAAACAAAGAGCCCAGTTGGAGTGATGAAGAGCAAGATGACAACAGATTTAATGCCATTTTTGGGAGTGGTGGTGAATCGGATGGTTCAGAAGAAATCGATGCGGGAGATTTGCATGAAAACGAATTTGATGATGGAAGCGATTTTGAAGAGGATAGAGATGAAAATCTGATAGATGAAAATCTTGAGGAAGAGCAAATACGTAAAGGAAACGAACAATCTAAACAAGAGCATGATGAATGTAAGTTAATTGAAATTTAAACGGTTTAAAAATTATATTTATATTACTTCCTTCCAGTTGAAGAAGATATTTATGGGCGCAAACGTGACAAAGACGGCAATATAATCAAAGAAGATGGTAATGACGGTCCCCAAAAATATATACCACCTCATCAAAGAGCTTTGCTAGCCGCCATGGGAGATAATAAACAATCTCAAATTTTAGAAAGACTACGTAAGCAATGTAAGGGTTTACTTAATAGATTATCTGAAGCCAATATACATAAAATCTCCGCTGGTATTGAGGAGCTTTATATGAAAAACTCTCGCTTTAATATGAACGAAACGCTAAACAAATTGTTGCAAGAGGCTTTGATTAGAAACGTTGTAGCAAATGAACGTATGGTACAAGAACATATGGTATTGTTGGCGTACTTGCACGCACACATTGGTAGTGAAATAGGAGCACATTTTCTTCAAATGTTTATCGAGCAGTTCGATGGCTTGCTTAAGAACATGCCACAATTGCAGCAGGAAGACAAAAGCTTAAATAATGTAGTCTTAGTGCTTAGCTACATGTATGTCTTTAAAATATTTGAACATAGATTGTTGCTAGAAATTATAGATCGTTTAACCAACCAATTGGATGAAAAAACAGTTGAATGTTTATTACTAATCTTCCAATCTGTTGGCTTTAAATTAAGAAAGGACGATCCTTTGGCCTTTAAACATATGATGTTAAGTGTACAAAAAAAAATTGCAGCATCTCCGCTACAACTAAAGGAGAATTTAAGGCTTAAATTTATGGTGGATATATTAAATGCGGTTAAAAACAACAACATCAAAAAAATACCAAGATTCGATCCCTTGCTGCATGAAAATTTAAGAAAGAAATTAAAAGGCATGTTAAGAAATGATAAATACGTTATAACACTCAATATAACTATGGAAGATTTGCTACGAGCTGATACTGTGGGTAAGTGGTGGGTAGTTGGATCCGCCTGGACAGGAAATATTAGCGAAATGGCAGCGGCCAAAAAGAACGCAATAGCGGAAGAAAATTCTTCTAAAACACAAAAATTCTCTGAACAATTACTCAAACTAGCAAAGCAACAAAAAATGAATACTGAGGAAAGACGCAATATATTCTGTATTATAATGAGCGCTGCCGACTATGTAGATGCTTTTGAGAAAATTTTGCATTTAGCTGTAAAAGATCAACGTTCCATAGCTTATGTCGCCATACACTGTTGTCTAAATGAAAAAGCTTCTAATCCGTATTATGCTCATCTGGCCTTGAAATTTTGCAACTACAACCGCAAATACCAACTGGCTTTTCAGTTTGCTTCTTGGGATCGCATAAATGAAATAGATTCTCTTAACAAAATACAAGTTCGTAACTTTGCACGATTTTTGCATCATCTTATAATAAATAATGGTTTGCAATTAGCCGTATTAAAGATTGTGGACTTTTTGCAGCTGGATAAACAATCATTTGCTTTAATGAAAGAAATATGCAAGGGTCTTCTATTGTCGCCTGATGAACAAAATTTATATCAAGCTTTCGAAAGGCTGGCGAAGAACTCAAAACTTCAACAATTTAAACAAAGTTTGCGTCTGTTTCTGCAACACTTCTTACTTAAAGAACAGGGAGCTACATTGAAGCTGAATGTGGATGAATTGGATTTGTTACAAAGACGCGTGGAATATGTAGATAAATTATTAGCTTATGTTGATTTGTAAATAAAAATACCTTAATATTATAGTATGTATATTACACATTTTTATATTTCTATTACGTTTTTGTGGAGGACGATGTCCTTAGAAATAGGTAACTAAAAATTTCGAAAATTTAATTAAATTTCTTTCTAAAATAAAAATAATTTAATCTAAAGAAAGATTAAATTGAAAACGAACCTAGGCCAAACTAATTAAATAACTGGATAAAAGCCATACAGTTCGATTAAATTCATAACTCAAAAATGTATTTGTTTTAACCGAAAGAGTACAATTTGAGACATTAATATTAAAAAGCTTTTATTTTATTTGTATGTATATATTCGGAATCTCAATAAAGAAATACCTTTTATAATGATAGGTACCTTTTGAGAAAATTAATATGTTAATTACAACTTGAAGTCTTATTTAAAAAAAATATTTTAAAACGCAATAATACTATTCAACTTCATAGTATTACAAATAAATAGTAATTTAATCAAACATTTGTAGTAAATCTCTTGCTCTTTGATATTTAATTGAATTAACAATAGATTGTTTTTCCGGGTTGTTTTGCTGCTGCTCGTAAAGATTGTCTACTTCTTCGATAGCATCATTTGCCAATTTAATAATTTTGTTTTTTGCTGAGCCCTTGCTGGCGGCCAGATATTCTAAGGCAATAGGCCATATGACCGCATCTAGTTTGTCATTTTCGAACATAGTCTGCTGTATAGATATCTGACGTAGTTTTTCGAATTTCCAACTATCACGATAATTTTTCCATTTATTTAAATATTCAGCATTCCGATGTTTTTCTTTTTCGACAGATTGTCCTTTTTGGACATCTAATAACTTTTGATGTTTTTCTTTCTTCTTCTGTCGGCCTGTTACTATAGCTAAATTATTTTCTGGCCTTTCACTTTCTTTTAACTCGTCTAGTGTGGGTTCATGATAATCATCTGCTACGTCGTGGTCTTCGTTGGCTGGTTTAACTTCATCGTTTTCCTGACATTTGCTACGTTTTTCCAAAATCTCTCCTTTCTCTTTGTTCTTTCTTTTTTTCGATTTTTTTATGCTTACTGCTGAAAAACACAACATACTGTTCTAAATTGATTTTTTGTGAAGCAAAATTTTATACCTTGGTCAGTTTCCGCACTTGTTTGCATTGGCTTTTCTTCTTCCACCTTGGCCTCCACAATTACACTTTTATTTGCTACTTCATCTTCTGCTTCAGCATTGCCATGCTTTCTTTTTTTGCCTTTTGCTTTTTTCACTGTTGTAGTTTCTAACTTAGCCATTATAAATCTCTTTTTTAATAAATTTATAATTGTAATAACCACAGATTATACAGTAATAACTTTCAGTAAATCGTGCGGCTATTCCCTTTATATTTACAAAACGTCAAAGTAGAGCTGGCAAACAATCGATAGTACTACCGATAGCTCTGTTTCGACTATCAATGGTTTTTTTTCAGTGGCTATACTATCGTTGAAATATCTGTGTCGTTTTATCATAACATCTTAAGTCGAGTTAAGTCAAAATCGAGGAAAGGTCATATTCTGATTCGTCTTCTTGCAATCTACATTTGGATCCAATCCGTTTTCAAAACCTCCAATTTTCGAAAAAGTTATCACGGTTATTTTTTTAGCTTTCCTGAACACTAACACAACAGATTTTACATTAAATCGTTAATACCTCCAAACACGATTTTTAGATTTAGGATGTTAGGTTAAAGCTATACAGATAATATCTGTAATATATTCCCCCTTAAGCATGGTATTGTGTTGAAAATTTCACGTGAAATGCTGTCAAAGCACATACAAAATTATATAACTATTTTTAATTAACCTCAAATTTGTAACAATCAAATTTTAACGCAATGATATCTTAAAGTTAATATCTTCTAGACATCTGGAAAATGTTATCTTTCTAGCATCTTTTTGATGAGCTCTTAAAGTTGCCAATAAATGGCTTACAAGAGTCTTTTCCGATATCATTGTCTGATCAGAAAAATGTTATCTTTAAGAGCTCTGTATGATATACTTGTGCTAACAGGGATTCTGTTTATTTTGTGAAAAATATATGAAATGTAGCTGCAACCTGCAACATTTTGAGTCTTCATGCGAAATAATATGAGAACCACTTCTTTTGTGTGGAATTTACAATAAACACATTGGGTTTTTTAAAACGTACACAATTGCTGCATACTTTCAAGGGATAGTTATGATTGGTTACTTGGCATATTTTTCGTATGAAAAAACCAATGTTGATCAACATTTTTCGCAAACTTGAACAGAGTAGTAAAATTTTTAATGTATTCGTATAATTGTTCTTTTACGATTTTCTCCAAAATTTCTCCAAAATTCTTCACATTTCCTTGTTTTTGGAACCTTTGCAATTGTTGTTACCATGGTCTCTTTCCAATTATCTGGAAAAACCCCAGTCCCAAGGGACTTGTTTAATATTTTTAAAATAATATTACCCATTGCATGGCAGCTGTCAAGAATCGTCTTTGTCGATATTCTCTTAAAATCCGATTTGTTCTTTAACTCTTTTATTGTTTTTTTTTTAAGTTCTAATATATTTATTGCACGGAATTTGAATTGGTTATTTATCATAGGTATTATGTTTTTATATTACACATTATCAATTGATTCTCTTATTATACTAATACTGTTTACGATATAATTATTAAAATGACTAGCTATTTCTTTATTAAATCTAATTTCTACTTGGTTAAATAGCACAGAATTTATCACATCTTTGTTTTTTTTAAATACTAATTTTTTTATATTTTTCCACGTCTGTTTTTGATCTGTCGCATTATTTATTTAGCCTTTTCGTTTTCAATTTTCACTTTATAAAAGTTTCTAATTGTTGTATAATTTAACCACGATTCATTTGTATTTTCTATCTTCACAGTTACTATTTATTTATTTTCGCCATTTTCATTATTCTTGATTCATTATTGAACCATTTGTTAGCACAGCTTTAATTTTTTATTTTCTTTTTAACAGTGTCCACGAACGCGTTGTCCATTACCACTACATTCTCATTTATACTTTTCGCCTCATCATATTTAATTATAGACCTTTACGTCTTTCAATAGGTATTTTATTGTATTTAAAAACTTCTATTTTTTCTTGGTTGTTATTAGTCGGTCTAAAATTTTGATTTTCAATTATAATATTTTTCACCTCGTGATCCGATATTTAATTCGTCGTGCTGTTTCTTGTTGATATTTTTTTGCTGTTTGTTATAACATTGTCTATTGTTGTATTTGAATATCTTGTGACTCGGGTTTATTCGCACACTTTTGGTTTCACTCCATTATCATGAAGTATTCTTTCAGTCTTTTTCTTATAAATCTATTAATGGACCAGTCCAAATTGAAGTCTCCAGTTATCACTATATCACACATATTCTTATTAGAAATTCAAATTTTGGTGTCTATTTGGCAATGACGAATAATGTACGGCTGGTAGCCAATCGGCTACCAGAACACTAGTGACGCTGTAATTTTATGTAGTTATAAAGTAAACAAAAATTATAAATATTTCTAAATAGCTTTGTTTTTGTTTTAATTCAGGCGAATATTCTAGAAGAAGGCGGTTCTGCAAATAATTGAAGTTATAATTAAAAGGAGTCGATAGTATCGATTGTTTTTCAACAAACTATCGAAAATGTCGAATGGTGTGACTATCTGTAGCTTGCCAGATCTATGACAAGGCACAGAGTTGCTAGAAATTGCTGTTACTCTTTCTCATGTGGATAACCAAAGCTGCCAGATGAATTTGCGAAAAAATTGTAAATTTCTTGATAAGAAATATATGTAACGCCTTTTCAGCTTTTAAAAATCGTCCAAGATGAGATAAGAGCTAGGCCACACGGGGATTTTAAAAACGCGCGTTTCTGATTGTATTAAATTTCAACGTTTCAAATTTTGTTATTTTAAAATTTAATACAGAAAATCAGAAACGCGCGCTTTAAAAACGCCTATCTGGCCTGGCCCTAAGTCCATGTCCATATGATACAACTTTTGCTTCTGCAACTTTCTTAAATTTTCTTTTGAAGTTGCATTCGTGTCCATATAATGAAATTTTTACACCTTTTGTTTTTTTACATAAAATTTGTTGTTGCCTAATATTACGAAGAAGAAAACAAAAGAGAGTTGCATGTACATGAAGCAGTGTACCCCTTCCCTATCTTCTCACCTCTCTCTCCCATAAGCTCAA
Organism: Panzeria rudis; assembly: GCA_956483635.1. Lineage (NCBI taxonomy): Eukaryota > Metazoa > Arthropoda > Insecta > Diptera > Tachinidae > Panzeria > Panzeria rudis. The sequence continues at coordinate 167,183,886 of OY101448.1, forward strand.
AAGTTGCGCAGCAAAAGTTGACTCGTATGGACATAGACTAAACGATATAAGTGAAGACTTACACGAACCCCTTTTTCTTGACTTCTTTGAATTCTATTTTCTAGTTGCTCCCCAAAGCCCAGACAAACCATTAAAACGATATGCGATATGTTTCGATTAGACCTCATATGGTTATATAATATATACATTTTTATGTGAAAAATAGAAGGGCATGATTTTGAAAGCTGAACTTACAGAGTTTTAAAAGGGCTTCTTGTCACTTGTAAGAAACTGGAAATTAGGTGGAAGGATCCGGGATCCCATAAGTGCTAGAAATGAAATCATAGTTGACCCATTAACAACAATATGAGCAACGCTGTATCGAGCCTTTGATCAGGGTAGAGCGTGGCTGTCTTTCGGCGCCCTTTGACGATGCTTTCGCTTCGACGACAGGTACGCGAACAAAGTAAGCTATGTGCTTGAAATTTAGCATACATAATAAAAGGCTTAGGAGCTATAAAACTGGAAGAAGAAAAAATTTGGCTAGTAAGTTCATGAAATTTTCTTCAATTAAGTTTCTGTTGGATCAATAAGTAAATTTCAAGCGTCATAATTTACATTATTGCAATTCTTCTTCGGTGTATCACGAAGATTGCGTATATAAGGATATATACGGAATGTAGATTTTTTAAAGCGAAGCTATTCTGAACATATTAAAACATAAAATTGGAAAATGGCAACACTTTTTTAATTTTTTTCCGGGAGGGGTATATTCGGGCAGGATTTTTTGCAAATATAAAGAGAACACTGTGGGTTTTGGCATACAGTAGGTACTTGGCCTGAACAAGGCGGTATTTACTACTTTTATTCCAACGAATTGTTATGAAATTGATATACTCTTACGATTTGTGAGACTTTTAAAAGGCATATTATGAAGTAGTGCCTTTCCAACACTTTTTATTTCATTGGCACTGTTGGATCTAGAGAATAAATAGACTTTCAAATTCTGAAGACCTTTTTCAAATCCGTCTAGTATTTCCTATTTTATGGCCGCTGCAAATTATCAATAATAATTTGCTCTCGAATTGTATTTCTCAAGAGTTTTAAATGTCAACTTTTAGCGATCATTGAGATCTAACGGTATATTTTAATTTTGTTTTGATTTCAGTTTTCTTACACCTAATATGTTACGAGTACAATAGCAAAAAATCATAACGATTCGAAAACATTTATTTTCTACTATTTGTCTTTCTAGATTGGCCATACGTCACATAGTGCATGGTGGGATATAAAGTCAATTGACCTTATTACACTGAAAAGAAAAATCAATCCATCCGTACTTAAATTAATCCCAAGCGCTTTTTGATATACTGAGCCGCTTTTCGATATACTGAGAGGAAAAAACCTTTAAGCCCGGCCGAAGGCATTCTATGTAGAGAATCTTTAGTAATACAAATAAAATTGCGTAGAATTTGTAATTATAATTGAAAAAACTAATAAAATATGTCTTTTAGTTGATACCAATATTGACTTGGTACATTCAGAATATTTTTTGTAAGTATTTTTCTCAAACTGTAATTATTTGTTGTTATTGTCGTAAAAGTAACGGGAAAAGACATTTGCTCAATTCACAAGATCTGTCGTATGGCTTATCGTTAAAAAAAGAAGATACTTGTTTATGTGGTTGTGAACAGACAAATTTGTTGTATCATTATTTGTCGTATTTTAAATGTCAATTCAATGTAGTCAAATCATTTTGAGTAAATAATTTATGTCGAAAAATAATTTTGCCATTACATATTTACAGGTTTAGTGATATTTTTAATACATTTAGCAATTTTTCGCTAATTTTCGATTTTTTCAGATTTTTTCGCGTTTTTTGATGGTGTTGGCGATTTCTAGTCAATTAGGACTTGTTTTTGCGATTTTTAATCAAAATTATGGCTTGTTTAAAATTTTCATTTTTTTTCGCAACAGGCATAATTTTCAAAATTTTTTTGTTTTATTACATTTTTAGGGAATTTTAATCAATATTGCGTTTTGTAATCTTCAAAAAATTTTAGCAAGTTTTTCGTAATTTTCGTGTTTTTCCCCGAGTGTTGGGGCTGGTTTTTCGTAATCGAATGATCTATTCAATAATATAATAAAGGGGTTTTAATTATTTGTTCCCTCGTTTATAATCATTTCTTATTTGCAAATAAAAATGTAGTGCAGCCATATATTTTTAATTTAACTTATTAGCTCACGAAAACAATTGCTGATTAACGCACTACATACATATTTGCATATAAGAAGTTTAAGATGCCGCACAACATGCTTTAGGCCAAAAATACGAATTTAATTACATAAATTTATAAACCACTTACATTATAGCTCATTTCTGGTACCTAAACTTCTGTAACTAGTTTCTAGAGCAATGCAAAAGCAAAAATAACAAAAAGGAACAGTGACATATTGATTTTAACCGAATGTATCGGGTGTTCTGCAACACATACAATGATTTAAATGACCTTGCAACACGTAGACTTATCCCAGCAATAATAAAGATCAACCATAGCAATACCAGAAAGCAACCAGACATAAACTGGCTAAATATAGCGACAGGTGAAGTTGAACTACTTTTTATAGTTGTTGTTACTATTTTAAATTTGTTTCTGTAGATGGCTCAGCATGTTTCTTGTGACATGAGGAAACTAAAAAGTGTAAAAGAACAGAAATGCTTAAAAACGTGGAGACACTTCGTTTCACTAGAACACGTGAATTGTTTTTTTATTTTTCACAAGAGATTTTAGTCAGATCATAAAAGCAAGAAATAAAATAAAATTTTTTGTTGTTGCCAAGTTGCAAAATTTTAAAATGTTGCATGACCTAAATGCAAGTTTGTATCTTTTGTTAAAGAAAACAAAAAAAACTTAAATTTTTCATAAGTAAAAATGTTAAAGTAGAAAAAAAACATTTTAAATTTAAGATGAAACCGGAAAAAGAAGTAACAACCAAGCAACATTCAAATAATTTGTACGTTCCTAAAGCTTTTGTGTAAATATGTATGTATGAGCCTGTGCATGAGTAAGCAACCCACTGTTACAGTGTATGATAGTTGATTATGGCGCGCATCCAATAAATAAGACCTGTTGCATTATTATCTTCCACATGCATCCATGCACTATTGTCTTTCATATTATAATCATGATCAAGGTTGTGCATAATAAATTAAGCACTTTTTACTAAATAGCCCAGCTAACAATTATAATTGAATAAACTTTTAATATGCAAATGACGCAATATAGTCATATCCAAGGCGAATCCATACAAGGTGATGTCAATTACGAATTCAATTCGCCGTAGTCAAGTCGCTTGTATGGCATATGTGTTAAACTTCATATAAAAATGTAAGCAAAAATTCTTTACAATTTATTTTTATATTGATTTTGACATGAATGCAGTTCAAACACCAGGAACAAAAAATGTCAGCTGCCATAGTAACACCACCAGGTTGTCAAGTAGCCTAAGCTGTGCTCTCACTCTCCGTTATCTATAGTCAACAACGACCCACGGTTTTATTTTACTCTGTTCAATGCCCTATATTGGTGAGGAGAGTGGTGTGATGATTGATACCTGTTACTACCTAATTTTTTTTATTTTTATTTTATAGATTTATTGCATGGTAGACTTTCTGCCTTAAATCAAGCCTTTATTTCGCTTAAAATCAAACCCGGCCAGTCTTAATAACGGCTAATATCAATAATTTATGAATTGACTAATCGTTCTTGAATCCAGCGGATGGCTTGATTTTTCTTTTGAGTGAACTAATCTAACTCTTAAAATATTAGAAAATTTATAGATATTTAAATGAATCTATCAAGCTTTATTTCATTGGCGATATTCACATTGAAAATCTCAATATATTTCATTTTAGCATGTTTTGTTATTCGACTGTAAAATGATTAACGAAACGATGCGTGTCTTTTATCTTAGACTACATGATATGACAATAGATGACTAACAAAATTTATTGCTATTTCGTTGTTGAACTTCCTTAAACTTTATTGCTATTAATAGTTAGCCTCTTGGTTTAACATTTTTTTATGAAACAGATTTTTGTGGATCAAAAACACTGCAAAATAAATTTAACATGTGTTTGCTTTATTCTAAATATTTGCTTTTTTTATTGGTTGTGCTACTTTGTTCATAACATAAAATGAGATAAAATAATTAGTTTTATCATAAAAGATGTCAAACTGAGTTATTAAGACAGTCAGTTAAACAAAAAATCATTAACCTTTTATTTATCTTCATTATTCTCACAAATATAAATCGATATTTTTAATAATGAGGGTTCAAAGGAATGCCAGTTAAAACTTCATCAATAAAGAATTATTTTTTAAAGTTTATAAATTGAAAGGGAAATATTGAAATTTTTTGGCAATGAAAGGTGGCCGAAACCGAAAAGTATTTTTTCAAATTGGATATGATTTGCCCTATTTTGCTTTAATACTTTAATCAAAGGGAAGAAATGTCCCTCCTCACCCCTTTGCATTAATGTCTGTGATTAAGAGGCAATTTATATCGAGCTATGAATTTTTAGTCGAACTGTATGGTTTTTATCCAAAGTTATTAAATTAGTTTGGCTTAAGTTCATTTTTAATTTAATATTTCGATCAAATTATTTTTTATTTAAGAAAGAAATTCTAAAGCATGTAAATATTGAACATTCAAAGAAAAATTTGGCTGTACGGAAGGTTGAACTGACAGCTGTTTCGTGACCACCAAGTCTACTCATCAGAGTCCTTTACCCACACTACCACTGACAGTGGCAACAACACTGTAGCGAAAATCCTACTAATATTAGTAAGCTCAATTAACACACTGTCGCCATCTTGTGGCGAGTCGCACCTTATTGAACTTTGTCTAAATGTTCGGAACTTCACTAACTTTCTTTTCTTATCATGTTCAACTATTTTAAGCTTTTTCCATTTCAGTCTTACCAGCGTGCGACTCGCCACAAGATGGCGACAGTTTGTTAATTGAGCTTACTAATATTAGTAGTATTTTCGCTACAGTGTTGTTGCCACTGTCAGTGGTAGTGTGGGTAAAGGACTCTGATGAGTAGACTTGGTGGTCACGAAACAGCTGTCAGTTCAACCTTCCGTACAGCCAAATTTTTCTTTGAATGTTCAATATTTACATGCTTTAGAATTTCTTTCTTAAATAAAAAATAATTTGATCGAAAGATTAAATTAAAAATGAACTTAAGCCAAACTAATTTAATAACTTTGGGCAATTTATATCACTAAAAAGCATGAGCACAACTGAATTCGATTGCGTCAACTTACGGCTAAAAAGTATCCACAAGCATGTTTATTTTTTAAAAATTTTGAATTTCAAGTTCAGCATAAATGCACGTCCATTGTTCTTAACTCAACATGATGCCAAAAATATCATATTTTTTATACGTATATACATTAGGGTGGAGTGAAAATGGCAAAAAAAGTTTAGTTATTTTTTAAATCTCCTGTATCGATGACCATATAGAAAAGCTTAATTCACACCGAATATCAAAGATATTCGATTTTATTTAGAGGTGGCGCACGAGGGGTGAAGTTTGTAAAAAATGTATTAAACTAAAATTTTTTTCCGAAATTTTTATTAGTTTTTTATTCCGTAATTTTTCACGCATTCGACTCTCACTACACCTTCGAAACGCTTCTTAACAAAGTTGTAGTGTGAACTCTCAGCTCTGTAACAAGTTTGAAGCCCCCTAAGTACGTTACACAATATGTGAACAGTCCAAAAACTCGTAAGTGAGGCTTCAGTATCTATCATCTATCTGTGAACCAAAAATCAAAATATTTTTACTTGAAAAATGGCTTGATCCAAAACTTCAAGTCCTCTGCGAAACCTCAAGAATTTAACCGAGGTAGCTATACATTTTTTTCTGTGTATCAGACTATATACAGGCTCGATTTATAAAAGTGTTTCACTCCACCCTAATGTACATTTATTTTTTCTTGACCACAAAAATTGTAAGGTATTTACCAAAAAAAAAAAAGATAAACGTTCGCAATACAAATTCACACCATTCTGGCAAAAAATAAAGAAAAAAAAAACATTTTAACAGGGACTTGTCTTAACAAAATCAAGACAATACAATTTATGAAATCATGTAGCAAAAGAAGCTGCAACCGCCTCTTTAACCGCACTAACAACAATAATAAAACCAACAAACAACTTGTATTTATAAAAAATATAATACTGACAAAAGCAGAGAATAAACCAAAGATTGCCTTAAAAAAAATTGACAAATTGAGCCAAAGTTTTTAACCCAAAATACAAAACATGAAACACGGAAAATAAAGCCTGGAAGAGAGTTGATAGTCATAAGTTGTACTTTGTTGATCAGAAACAAATTTTTTTGGTATAAATTGCAAACCAAATGAACTGAATTGTATTAATTCTTAGTTGAATCTTAAAGAGGAAACAACTCAAAAACTCTACTTTTAGCTTAAACAAACAAAATCATCATGTATAAATTGGTAAGTAAATTAATTTTTATCAAAACAAAAATTTCATAAAATAAAACAACTGATAATAAATCAAACTTGTTGTGATGACTGGATCAGTCTACCAAGAACGTGGCTTTAAATATCATCCACTATTTTCTCTTTATAGTTCATTTGTTGCATTGCTACCTTAATCTGCTCTTCCTTGGCCCGCCCTGATCAGTATGATGCTGCTGCGGAAACTCGCAGTTTTAGCAATGACTTGAAAGAGGATGGCAGTTATCAATATCAATTTGATACTACAAATGGCATTGCTGCCCAAGAATCTGGTGCTGGTGGCCATTATGCTAGCGGCTCTTCGGCTTATTATGCTCCCGATGGCCAATTGATCACTTTGAGCTACACAGCCGATGAAAATGGTTTCCATCCCAGTGGTGAACATTTGCCTACTTCTCCACCAATTCCAGCTGCTATATTGAAAGCTTTAGATTATATTCGAACTCATCCAAAGCAGGAAAAACATGAAGGTGGAAGTCAACTAAAACACCAACAACAACCTCAATATAATCGTTTTCATCAATAGATTGTTAAAATTTACCCAATTTTCCAAGCGTGACTAGTTGTAAGTTTATTGTTTTTTTATCCCCGTATTTCCTTTTAATTTTCCTCCTTATTATTTGTAATCTATTTAAGGATCGTTACAAAATTGAATGAAAAAAGTATTATCTATGACAAAAAAAAAAGATTATTACAAAAACTATATACATATAAAATAAGTAAAGCGTTTTATGGAATTGTTTTTAATTCTGTTAAGAAAATTAAATATTTAATAAAAAAGAAGATTTTGCAATGGTAATCCGACTTATTTTTAGTAATTTCAATTTATTTTGTTTTCCAATTCAAAGCCGTAGTAGTGATGAGTGGAGTATTCAGTCAATACTTAATCCCATAAAAAAACATAAAATCTTACTTTGTTATAAATTGTTATATAATTAGCAAGACTCAGATTTTAATGATCTAAAAAATTACAAAATAGCATTAAAAAATACTTGAAAACTACTAAAAACGTGGAAAATTCACCTAAAGTTGTAAATTACAATAGTTCGATTCACAACCGTTGCACAGTGGCGTGAAATATTTAAAAAAAACTGGTAATAAACCTGTAACTTCTAAGCCGATATGCATATAGATGGGAAGATGGTAAATACCCTATTGGTAAATACCCGGTAAAATGAGTAAATTGGGTGAAAATAGGTAAATACTCTAGTATTTACCCAAAGGCTGGGTGTAAGTTTTGTTGTAGAAATTGTAATAAACGGACTCATTGCGCGGCAGGCTTGCCATTTACGCATTTTTAGTGCTAGATTTAGCTTTTTTTTTTTTTTTTTGAAATGTGCTAGGTGCTAGTTTAGCACTTTTTCCAAATTACTTAGCACTTTTTGGTATTTTTTTATTTAATTGAATAAATTTATTTTCCATAGATAATACCCTACATCAAATAACGAAGGTATTAATCAAGTTATAGATTAACGCCCTTATTCATAATACTTATCAAAGGTTTATGGGAGGTTTATGAAACAAATTTTCTATTGAAATGTGTTTCATAAACCGTTTATAAACATTTGATGATTTATTATGAATAAGTCCTTAAATATATTTTTCTTCAGAAAGTGGGTAATAAATAAATAAATAAATAAATATCTACCTCAACAGCTCTGCGGTATATAACTGAGTACAATTGCGTTAAATCATACCAGTCAAGTTCGATATATAAGGTCTGTACATCATCCCATATGTTCGATAATTTTGCTGGCAAATTGTAGTGTATATTACCAATCCGCTCACATTTTAATATTCGCTTTGATACAATTTTTGACACCACAATTCCCAAAAAAAAGTTGCTTATAGATCTACCTTGATACCAGTTTAACTATTCCATTAATAAAATAAAATTAAAAATTGCAATTTTTGCTCTGAGTAGTCCAAATGCTTAAAGCTTCTATTTAGTTTACTCGGTGTATTGAAAAGCAAACTCAAAACTAAAAGAAGCCCAAAGCTTTAGCTGTCAGTTATAGGAATATGTATATATTCGTAGAACTATATAGAACAACTAATATATTCATATTCCTATAATATATATACAATGTATGCGATTGTTATATCTGCCATCTGTGTCAAAGAAATCGGTTCATCTGAATTTGTCTTTTAACCTTTTAAGCATATGTATATTTTCTTTGTTAATAGTTCCTTCACACTTGTATTCAAAATTTAAAAAATATTCACACATCTAAGAAAAACGTGAAATTTTAAATAATTTTAGCACTTTTTTACATGAGCTGTAGAACCTTTTACCACTTTTTATTCTGCAATCTAGCACTTTTACACCTTCGTCTTCTGGCAATACTGTTGCGCGGTAAATGTTTATGATTAAAACTCGCTCAAACTACAAGAAATGTCAGCCCCTCGGGAAAAATCGCGAAAATTACGAAAACTCGCAAAAACTTGCTTATATATGAAAGGTTACAATGTTGCGACTAATTAAAAGCACCAACAATTTAAGAAAATTAAAACCTTCGGAAAAGTTTCGCCTATCGCGAAAATTCGCGAAAAATTGTAGGGAATGCCAAAAATTTGGAAAAAATCGCGAAAATGGCAAAAGTTCGCAAAAGCTTGCCAACAGCGGCATGATGCCAAAGTCTAATATGGCTTACAAATCGTGTAAACTGTAAATAGCCTAAAAACTTGCAAAAAGTCGCTTCTATCCCGAACATTGCAAAAATTCGCAAGAAGTTTCAACATCGGAAACAAGCATTAACATTGATTAGAAACCGCTAAAGTCACATAGTAATGAAAAATCTCTAACATTATAGAAGAAATCACTAATATTGTAAAGAATAACAAAATAAAAATGTATATATTAAACTTTTTTATTTTTTAATGTTGATGTCAAAATAAAAGGTTCATTTTCAAATGATTTTTATAAATAAATGATTTTATAAATAAATAATTTCCTGGTATTTACCCATACACCGGGTAAATACCAGATAGAGTACCATCTGTAAACATTTCCTATCGCTTTAAAGTAATTTGACTCAATATGTAAAGCGGCCCATACACTTGCAATATATATGTGCAATTTTTTAATTAGTACAATAATTCGCCAAAGTGTGTGTCCTATTCGATGGTTGCACAATATATAACAAAAAATCAAACGATAACAATAAAAAATTGAACAATGGTGTCTATTCGGGAATACGCGTCGACTAAGTGAAAAATACATGGCAAACAAAAACAAAACTGCATAAATTGTTTTTGTTTATCATACAAAATTGACCGATTTTAAAAGAGAGAGAGAGAGAGAGATACGCGTTAAAACTCTCACGTTTATTTGATTTTAGAAATTTATAGAAAACAAAAACAATTTGTGATATTTTGTTTTTGTTATCATGTAATTTTTCACTACTTCGACGCGTTTTCCCGAATAGACACCAATATTGTATGGACCGCTTAACAAAAATATTTCTTAAAACGTTTTGGAAAGACTCCTACTCTATAACAAATAACACGAAAAATTCATTTTTTACCCAAAAACTATTCTTTATTTTTAGTCTCCGACCAAAAAAGTGGAGTGTTATAAGTATGTAGTGTGTACTGTGTATCTGTACAAGTCATCGTACAGCCCAAAATGAAAATTCTGTACATTACAAATTACATAATAACATTAAATTCAACATTTTAAGAAAACCAGATCGACAGATTTTTTTTAAACAAAAGAAACTAAACTAAAATTTATCTGCCCGTTTGAAGCTACGGTGCCACAGACACACAGATTATAGGGTATACAGCTAGAAAAGTGGTGATAACTGCTAAATAACTGCTAAACGGCTGAGCCTATTTCCTTCAAGCATAGCTAAGAACACAATGACCAAGTCAACTTTCAAAAAAAAAAATTAAGCAAAATCATTCCAGCCGTTTTGTCCCTAAGATGGCGTAAAAAGACACACAGATACAAACTTCAAACTTATAATTATTAAGTTTAATGCATTTTTTAGAAAAAATCCACACTATCCCAGTTTTATGCTTTTTGAAATTTCAAAGTTCACAACGCTGTTTGGTAGGAAAAAACTTTGTTCAGTGGCAACGCTGCTAAAAAGTGTAAAAGGAAATAACAACACAGGAAATAAAAAGGTAATTGTTTGCGGAACAGAGTGGGATATTATAGAAACGGATGGTGGATGTAAGTATTTGTGTATGCAAGTATTAAGTCAAGATAAACACGAGCATTTTTTTCTAGCGATTTTTTTTAGTTTATTGGTAAAAACAGTAAAGAGAAGTAAAAGTGTCTAAAAGAAAAGAACAGTAGGCAGTGTTGGTATCTCTATAAAGAACAAAAGCACCGTATGATGCTCCAAAAGGGTAAAAAGCGCAAAAACTACAAAAATAAAGGGGGAAAAAATAACAAAAATTTTTGTTCAAAAAATTTTAGTTATGTATGTATGTCACAATAACAACAAACGCGAAATGACGTTGATGCATCTTTTTTTTGCAGGTTTAACAATTTTTATACAATGGATTAGCTCCTTAAGCTGTGTTCTCACTAAGTGTATTTGCCATATGGAATGTCACATTTTCACATGGTAAATTTGTACATATAGTCTGAACCCCTTCAAACAATAGCCTGTGCTATTTCTCTGTGTACAGTACACATGATTTAGAACGAGTTCTATTTTGAAGTGACAAAGCATCTGACATCAGCTGGTTTTTAATAAAGCAATTGTTTGCGGACGGGAAAATGAAACAAAATAATTATTAAATTAATAAAGTAATAAATTAAATAAAATAAGTGTAAAATTAAATAAAAGAAGTATATATAACAATAAAATATGTATAACCACTCGGCTGTTTTATGATTGTTTTGCTTTATAGGTTATGTCAAACGTACGTAACATACCAACAGGTGAACACAAAAATTATAAACCTTATGTAAAACGTGGTATGCAGCTCTGCCTGAAATTCAGGCTGCCATAAGAAGTATGTGTAAAAAAACAAACTGAAATTCAGGTTGGTAAATTTCTTAAAGAAATTTCCGTTTACTAGTACGCAGTTCCAAAAGAAAAGTACACGGAATTTTGGCATTTATTGTCTATTACAGGCATGTTATAACAATAAGTGGAGAATTTTGTCCGTCAGCTGAAACAAAAATTAATGTTTAGACAATTCTTTGGTCACGGAATTTTTTACATTTCTAATTTTTCGTACATTGTAATTAATTTTTAGTGTTTTTTTGTGTTGGAAATTAAAAAATATATAATTTTGTGTTTATGCAAATAAAATTCTGCATAGAATTCTACACGACTATTTTCCCGTGTAGAAATAAATGCGAAACTCCAAACCTGAATTTCAGTGAGAACTGCATACTACGCTTAAACCGCAAATTTTGACATACATATCAAATCACATGTGTATAAAAAAGTGACATTCCATAAAACAAATACACATAGTGAGAACACAGCTTTAATAGGCTTTTTCCACTTACCAACATCTAACATCTACTTGCGCTAATGTACAGGTGGCCATATGAGGGCAACAAGTACAACAAAAACTAGATTATGCTTGTCAAAAAAATACACGTGTTTGACGTAATTGTACACAAAACTACCAGAGCAAAAAATAGTAGCAGACGTAACGCTGCCATCTGTACACTTATTACACCATGTTTCTTCCAACTTTATGCCACTATTTAGTGATGACACTAAATTTATCGAATGATGGTGGGTGGAACAAATTGGGATATGAAGATTTTCTAATGATATTGAAATATGTTGGCCCTTCAGCCCTGTATAATTCTTATGGGAAAATTCGCAAATTGATGGTAATGTTAGATGTTGACAAGTGGAAAAAGCCTATAAGGGGAAGATCCCAGAGAATAATTTAAAAAACAATAACAGTTGTGTACATTGGACTAATTCAAGAACACAAGCAGACTTAAGCTTTTTTTATCTGAAAAATGCTTGCGCACAAGTAATTATAAGTTAATATTAATTGAACAATAATCAAAAAATAATATTTCGAAAATGTGCTCAAAAGTAACAACGCATGTGGCTATGTGCTAGAGCTGAAACATATTTTAATAAATTAAGAAGTTACGTTGTTTTTAGAAAAAAATTTCAGGATTGGTTCATGTTATTAGCAAAATTTTCGATCCATGTAAAAAAGCATATAAAATAATACAATTTGGGCATCAATAATTCAAAATCGACAAAAATGGATATCCGTACATATTCAAGAAAATCACAGATTTATAAGTCAAATATTTTTAGTAGTATGTGCCTTTAGTGTTTAACAACAATTGAAGTTTTCTTTATTTTTACATTCGCCACCACAAATAATAAACTAAATAGGATACACACATTGTGATTGATGGTGACTTAACGATATTTTAATAGGCTAAGAATGAATCGATTTTGTTTCTTCAGCTGATTTTCAATATTGTGAATGTAAAATTTTACAATGAGTTTCGCCAAAGTACTAAAATTCTATATTTATTGTTTGCTTTTACGCGTATATTCAAAATTATTATTTGTTATTACGAGATTTCTTTTAAATTCAATGCTTTACAATACTTATTATATTTACAAATATTGAAAATCCTACAGATTACAATAATATCATTCGGTCTGACTCAAGGTAGATCAACACCAGGTAGTCGCAAGAGAATTCTTCGTGGAGAATTTACATTTGGGCTGTCAAAAAAGCTGATAAATCAACACTGCTGACAGGCCAAATGTGTAAACATTTAAGTAAACAGATGGGCTCTTGCAGCCACCTAGTATCAATTCGCCTTGGTCTGACTCTCAAACGTCTGTGACTAGATGAGTGATTTTTTTTAGTTTTTATACTGTTCTTCCGAATGAACAGATCATTTCCGTTTTCAGTTTTTAGGCTCCTCTTTGGGTACCACCAATTGCAATTCACCATTTGATGTTGAAGCCAGATTTGTAAAGCCCGCTGTGGTCAAGACTTTTGAAGTTGAACTTGATGCTGCTTGCCCGCCCGAAGTTGGTACCATAGTTGTTATTAGAAGTTTAGGTGGCAACATAATTTGACCATTTTGTGCAATATTTGGTTGGCCCGTATTTGTTGCAAAGACTTGTGGCATAGTGGTTGCTCTTTGTTGCAGTTGCATAAGTTGCTGTTGTGCATTCTGTTGCTGTTGTTGTTGCATTATTTGCTGCTGTTGTTGTATCTGTTGCTGCATCTGTTGTTGTATTTTTTTATTTTCCTCTATAATACTGAGAAATCTGTCCGCAATTGACCTTTCGTATTGTAAACGTTCACGCTCAATAGCCAAACGTTCGGATTGAATTTCATTGGCATCTTCTTGCACTTTGAGCATTTTGAGTAATGCTGTTTTTATGCCTAAAATAATAAGAAAATTTAACAGTTTTTAGTCGTAAGAACGTATGTATTTAATTTGCAGTCTACACCTAACTTAACTTAACATTAACTTCAAGTTAATGTTAAGTGTGGACCGCTCAAGTTAATGCTTTTTTCAGGTTATAACATAGTTGTTAGTACAATTGTTTTAACAACGCAGTCATAACTTCAAGATACAACAGCATTTCAAGTTAGGTGGAGACGTAGAGTAATACATAACAAATAAGCACATAGATATCTATATCATTAGGTCTGTTCATTTACTTTCCTAGCACAAACTAGCAACGAGAGAGCAAAGCAGAAATTTGTAAAATTACTCTCCCAGATATGAAAAAGTAAATGAACGCTTTACTATCAAAAATTTGCAAGTAACACAATAAACAGTTTGTACACCCAAAAAAACTACATTAGGTGTTAGTACATTCCATGAAAAGTTAGACATATCGTAAGAAATATATGAAAATTTTATCATTTTAAGGTACATGAACACAACTTAGGAAAATAAAAAGTGTTACCTTTTAACTGTCAGTAAATAAAGCTTTGTGTGTAAAGTATTTAAATAGCAGAAATAAAAACACAACTGCTTGTACATATGGATTTCTTAGTTAAAATATCTTTAAACAGTAGAAATAAAGTTAATTTCAATGTAATTGTGGAATTTTTAATAATTTAGTTGAATTTGTTATTTGCAGGAACTTGCCAGGTTTTTTATTGACATAATATTTGACTAACATAATATTTCGAGTGTAACCTTTATGATTTACCCTTAAGGTGGAAAATTCTCCGCCACCTAATTCCAGCATTTTAAACTCATTTAACGGCCACTGCTGCAGTCAAATTAAAGAAAAATATCTAATTTAACCGTATTTAATATTTTTGACTTCTTAAAAAGTATTAATTTCTTAATAATTCATTAAAATTGAAAAAGTTTACTTTTTCATGAATTTTTCCAACATTTATTTTGAATACAAAAGATCTAAACAGCTAACAGGCTAATTGCTGCTAGTAAAAATTTTACTAGCAAAAACTTGCAACAAATTTTTTTTCTCTCAACTTTTTATGCTCGCTTTTCACTCTCTCGTTGCTAGTTTTTCAAGTACGTGAACCAGTGTTGCCAGTGAAATTTCGAGAAAGATACATTTTAGTTTCCAAAAAGATACATTTTTTCCCAAAAAGATACATTTTGAAAAAAATTTGAAAATCCGTTTTTAACGTTTAACATATCGACCCCTTAGCGCCAAATGATCGTAAGCGACAAAAATTTAATTTTTCAGGAAGAGGGGTTTTTATTGTATTTCAATATGATTTATATTCATAAACTGTCGCTTACGATAAAATTGTATAGCCTGTATTTCAAAAGTTATAAAACATTTTGATATTTTTACGATTTTAAACTATGGGTATCCTGATAAAATTTTGATTTCAATAAAAAAAATGTTTTTTACAAAATGTCGCTTACGATCATTTCGCGCAAAGGGGTTGATATATTAACATAACATATTATTTCATATTTAATGAATATTGTAAAGAAAATGATATCATATAAATTCATTTTTATATTTATTTAAGTCATAAATATTAGGTATGTAATTTTTAAAAACACAGTAAGCAAACTTTAAAATTAATTATATGTAACTATCTTTGGATGTTGTCAAAACAAATTAATTTTTGTAAAAATTAATATACGAGTAAAGGCGTTTTTAGTATTCATAACGAAATGATAACTTTAAAAAACTTTGTCAGAGACGGAAAGTTTAATATTTTATTTCTGTACATTTTGCGCACAGATTCAAAAGATACGAAAAATATCAGGATTATATATGGTACCTAAAGTCATCAAAAGATACGAAAAATTTATCTTTCGTATCCTAATGGCATCACTGACGTGAACACTTTCCAGTAACAACTAGTAACAATTAGTAACAACTTTCAGTTAATGAACAGGCCTATTATTAGTTAAGATGAGTTTTTGTTATCCGTTTTATGCTCATTTTGTGCAGCCAGTTTTGACAAAAACTATATCATTTTATAGGTAATTATTTGCAGATCTGCGCAATCTATATATTAGCTCCGATTCCGTACTTTCTGGGCAAAGTTCGGTAAAATGAGAGCAAGCAAGAATTACTGTCACTAAACACAAAAGTACGGGAACAGCAAAAACCGAATTTTTATCCCAAAATGTAACATGAATGTGGTGTGAAAATAAACAAAAAATAAAATAAAAAGCAACATACTGATATTTAGTAGCATTTTTAGTTTTTAGACGGGGTTCACACTGGGCAATTTTTGTTGCGCAACTTTTAACTCAGCCGCGAGAAAGATAGAGAAAGCAACACAGTTTTTCTCTGTCTTTCTCGCGGCTGAATTAAAAGTTGCGCAACAAAAATTGCCCTGTGTGAACCCCGTCTCAGATACTTTGTGGAATATATACAAATGTATTTTGCTTTGAATTTTGCAAACCTAGCAATTACATCGTCAGTATTTTTGTTGAGTAAAATCATATTTTTCATTTGTTATTGTTAATTTTTCAAACAGCCGTGTATTTAAGACTTTACACAATCTGCCCATAGAAAAAGTACGGGCTGTTTCATAAAACAAGAAGAAGAAGAATATTTTTCTCTCAAACTCACTCTCATTTACCCAATCTTACAGTACGAGAACAATTTTCGTGCAAATTGGGATCCCGCGGGATCCCAATGTTGAGTACGAAATCGCACCTAATAATAGATTTTATGTTATCTGTTTTGAATAGGTGGAATTGTAGGAAAGACATCAGAAAACAAAATTCAAATATTTAAGAAACCCATTCACAGAACATTATCTGTTTTTCAATATCTGCTTCTTAAGTGGCCCACCCACTTGCAATAAAATTGTGCAATTTTTCGTAATGTACAATAATAACGCCAATGTGTATGTCATATTCGAAGGTGGTACAATTTATTGGCAAAAAATCAAAAGACTTATAATGTGTATTGTACAATCAAGAAAATTGTGCAATGTGTTGGCAACATTGTTCAGTGTTATGTTTACTTTTTCCCTTCCAGGAAAATTGGGCAATATTTTGTTGACAATATTAGGTTGACAATATTAGCATCATAGGTCAAAACGACAATAATATGTACAATAGCACATGCAATAATATTGTACAATGAATAGGCCGCTTTTGTTTAATAAATGTATGTAGTATGTAATTATGTACATAGCTATCTATGTAAGTACGTATTTTCTTACCTAAAAGATCTCGTTTCTTTAATTGGTCCCGATATTCCTGACGAGCTTTCGACGTATCTTTGGGTTTCGGAAGTGAATTTTGTTGTGGATTCGAAGATTGAGATTTGTGTGGCTGCTGTTGTTGCTGTTTTTGCTGCTGCTGTTGTTGTTGTTGTTGTTGTTGTTGTTGTGCTATCTGTTGCTGTAGCTGTTGTTGTTGAAATTGTGTAGCATTATGTATAATGTTAACATTCGATTGATTTGTTACTACATTTTGCCGATTTGTACCCGTTATAGGTATAGTAGAATTTACATTGGCTGTTGTTATCGGAGGACCTCTTTGATCGGGTGCATTTACCAATAGAAATTTCATGCCATTTCCATTAGTAACCGTTGCCCTAGACCCGGAAGCTGCCAATAGAGCATGTAAATTTCCGGGCAAACGTACTTGTCTATGATCTGTTGTTGTAGCTATTGTAGATTTGGCAGACATTTGTGTTGGCATTAGAATGGTAGGTGATACTACCGATATTTTCGATTGTGTGGATGTTGATGAATTCGCCGTAGAAATTGTTGTAGATGTGGAATTTGTGGCCATAGAAAATTTAATCATTGTAGGAGGTGGCATATTTTGAGTTTTTGCCGGTTGTTTTAAAATATCCGCCAATTGAGTAAAGTTTTGTTTTGTTGGTGCTTGAGTTGATGTACTGAAAGAAAATACATAATGCAGTTTAAAAAAGAAACACATGAGTACAAAATAATGCAATATGCATGTTAAGAAAGTGCTTTTACCAACAGTTCAACCGTTTTTGAGATTTTTAGCAATAATTAACTAAAGCTGAAAAACACTTTTTTTCCAGAATATCTCGAAAGTGCCACTTATTTACATATACTCACAATTCAACATGAGTGTTAGAATCAAAAACAACAAATATATGTACATAAAATTATACTATAAATGAATTTTTGAGTACGAATACATAAAAATTATATAAAAAATAGACGTTTTTAAACGCGTTTATTTTTGCGAAATTAAAAAACCTCATTCCAATTATTTTGATTTTTTAAAGTTGAGGGTCAGTAATTAAAAAAATAAACATTTTTCGGCAACCATTTAACCATTGGCGTTGCTAGAATTTGCTAAAAGATTTTCTGGGAGGCTAAGCCCAACATTAGCACCTTGTATTATACAAATTACTCTAATATTTTGAATTTCTAAGAGGGGGGTAAAACGATTCTGGGGGATGCCTAGCCCCTAGAAGGGCGGGCATATCTACGCCAATGCACTTAACTCAACTCTAAAAAAGTGACTAATACTATGTTCAGACCAAAATGCATTTATTACAAGGCAGTGGCAAGAATAAAACAAGGACAACAGTACAAAAAGAACATTGCTTTTTATTGTTGTTTGTTTCTTTCCTGCTTCTGTCAAAAATATGTATGATTTTCTTCACACTTGTTTTCTCTCACACATACACACACGCTCATGCCACAAAGCTCAATTCCGTTCGGAAAAAGAATTCAATCCACTCTAATATGTCAACCCTTAGCTGGAGCATGCCGCAGCATAGTAGCGCCGCCAACAGTCTGGACACACCTAAAAAATTTCCGTATTTTAGTTTTCTTTTTTAGACACCAGCTGCTACAAAAATGAGGTAGGTTGAATTCCGCTTCCGAACGAAATTGAACTCTGTGACATGGCTGACAGTTTGGTAGAAATTTGTAAACAGACGTACAAATTTTGACAGAAGTAGGAACAATTTAAGGAAATCATATGTGCTTTCAAAACTACCTAGTAAATTAATCTACCTTGGTTCAGACATGCGTCTTACCCTACGTCTATACCTGATATATTTTTATCATGACAAATATCAAATTCCATGTATGAAAAACAGCTAACATAATAAAATTATTTTTCAATATAAAGTTTCACTTTTGTCATAATAAAAATATATCAGGTATAGACGTAAGGTTAATTGAGGCAATTAAATTTTTAATTGAATTTTCAATTAGCATTTGAAGGCATATCTAACAGGTGAGATAACTAGCACAGCTGACTACTACTGTTGTTGTCTTATTTTCGTAACATGCGAATTTTCGTAATGCGAATTTTCGTAATGGATTAGGTTGTTTATATTTGTTTTTAGGTATTTTTGCAAGTTTTACATTTATTTATTTATTTACTTATTTAAATTTTATTTAACTTTGCCGTGTAAGTGAGTAACGAATAGATAGTCAGCTGTTCTAGTGAGTTAACCTCTTAGATACGCCTTGTGTTGTACATAAGCCTGTTTAGTAGAGGCTGCTCAATTTATAAAACAATTAATTACTAATTGCTCAATTTATTAATGGAGTTCTTGTATGGTAAATTAAGCTCAATTAAGGACTTAATTGTGTAAATTCCCTAATTGCACAATTAAGGTGCATTACTCTCTGTGATTGAAATAATATATGTACATATTCGAAGTGCTTTTTCTTCGAATCAGAGTACCTTCCCTGATGAATACACGATACCCAGTAATAACGAATAACAACACTTACATTGGTTTTTCAGCACTCACAAATTCTTCATCTACATCAATCGGTTCAGCTTTTGGCACCAACAAATTTTCATCGAACGATATGTTTATAGTTTTCGAGGGTTCTTCTGTATTTCTGTCATTTGAGTCCTTATTTGTGGTTTCAGTTTCGTCAGTGCTTTGATATTCTTGAAATTGCTCAGATTCAATTTCCAATTTTATAGCCATTTCCGCATCACTGATAGCTGGATTTAAGCAAATTTATAAAATTTTTAAAATAAAATTAATATTGTGTAAATTAGGATTTACTTTATTTATTTACCGTTTATATTTTGTGGATTATCCTCATTGGATAGCTTTCTTCTTTTTCCTTTATCTTCTTCCAAAGCTTTTGGTTCATCTTCAACAACTTCATGTTCAGTGTTAGTGGTACCTGTCTTGGCACCAATTATTTCTTTGGTTGCACTATCATTTATTTTTTTGTTAGTAGCTGCATTAGGTACAGCCAGAATATCAGCTAGGTCTTCATCGCTATCGGATATTGTGGAGCCTGTCAAGATACAAATAAAATTTAAATATAAATTTTGAAATTTAGATTAAAGATTACAAAGCTTTATAAATGTTTATTTTTGGAAAGTTTAAATTTTCCAATTACATAATATTTTTTTAGGGTAATTAGTACAATAGACGGTCGTAAATTAGAACTCTCGGAAATTCGAATCCTTCGGAAATTAGAACGAACGTTTTTGATACATTGCTTGCTCTGAAATTAGAACCGTCAGTTCTAATTTCAGAGGGTTTTTATTTTTTATTTAGTTTTTAACACCGAAAAATCGTCTTTACAGTTTTTATTTGGCTCCCACATAGTAAACAAGGGAAATCCCACGTTACATATGTAATTTTTATTGTCCCGTGCTTTTTTGTTCATTAGTGTATGAAATTTTAAATATTTCGGCAGTGTTTATGTGAAATTTGTAATGTATGTACATGCAGAAGTGTTTTTTTTTTATTTTCTAAACGAATGTTTCTTTTATGTTTCTTTTTATTAAAAAAAACCTTCGGAAATTAGAACTTCTCGAAAATTAGAACAATTGGGAACAAAGTGGTTATAATTTACGAGCGTCTACTGTATGTGCTAAACAAGAAAAAAATTCAATTTCGGGCATTGTCCGAAGCCGATTAACCACTATGTGACGCGAACCAGTCAGTCTTTGACTCTGTATGACGCTTTAAAGAGAAGTATACAACGAAAACACAAATATACCGTTATCTGTAGGTATGCTAAGGTGTATGCAAGTGATTTTGGTGAAGTATTAAATATTTATAACAAATTCGTTCTACTCACCCTCTTCTTCTGCTTTGCGCTTGCGTTCTTTACGCTTTTCCTGTTCTTGTTCCAGCAAATATTTCAGCGAAGGTGCTGGCACCTCATTTGGTCTCACACTAAATATAGGTCTCGTCATTATGGCATCCATTTCAGCATAGTGGCGCCACGAAGGATCCATATTCTTACTTGTTTCCATATCCTTTTTCAAACGATTATAAAAGCATTTCATGTTCTTAATGCGTGTAGTGATTTCTTCCGGCGAACGATAATAACCATACTCCTCCATTTTGGCTGACAGTTGCGCTATGACAACATGTTTCTTGTGGGTGGTAATGAGTTCACGCTGCGTTTTGGGATCACCCCACAATTGTATAAGCAATTTAGTTTCATCCGTATCGAAATTAGGATTACGATAGATGGGACAAATTCTTTTAGTTTTGCCGTTACCGAAACCACCATTTAGAACACGATTTTTCGATATCCAAGGATCACCTGGTCGTCGTTTGCTTTTTAGCCGAGAACTTGATTTCACAGCAGCGCTCATTGCTTTCTTTTGTCCACCTGCTTCCAATTTATATTGACTACAATTGAAAAATCAATAGTTAGCGCATAATGATTGTTTTAATAATTTAAGATTTCTTGTTGTTATTTATTTAAAGGTTCTGCAATACTTTTAGACAATGAATTTCAACTAAATGCAATGAACGGCGCATATACATTAAGAAAACTCAACCAAACTAAAACGAAAAATATAAGCAAATATCAGATTTGCTGGCTAAATATTGAATGTTTGTATGTGCGTAAACATGTACATTACATTAAAAACAATTGCACACTCTCAAAAGAAAAACTATACACACACACACACACACACACACTAATTAACTTCAACCCCCTTTTTAAGTTTGCCCGCTATATTCCCATGCACTATCCCAAAAATGACAACTGCCATCGTGCACAACTCGCACAAACAACAAAAACGTTCTTGAAGAAAAAACATGCTCCCTTTACTAACCGTTATTTCCTTGTTTTTTCCCTTCCAAATTCACCTTCACTTTATTACTGCTTTAGCTTTTGCTGTTTTATCTGTTGTAAAATAAATAATATTTATCCGTTTCTTATTTCTTTAGTTCCTTTTGCGACGATGTATTTCCTGCTACTGAGCATTATTTTAGTGTCCTTTGCTTTAGTCAGTTTTGCTCGTGAGAGCATTAAAATGTTGTGCAAAACATTTGACTTTGTAGGTGCACAGTGCTGCGCAGTTCGACATGCGCAGTGGACTAAAATTATTATTGATTTTTCCCAAAAATATGCAAGCATATTTATTAAAATTTTTATATTTGGAGCTGATGAATGGAATTATGTAAAATTAAGGAATATTTTAAAAGTGTTGGTGCGCGAGGCTGGTTCTTATTTTATAATTACATACGAGTAGCATTTAAATTATTTATAAGATACGTCTATTAATGTAAAATTTCATTTATTAATTGGTTTATTTTACAAAGAGGTATGATTCTAGCAAAATGCAAAGGGTGTCTATACTAGTTATGTTACTTTAAAAAAGCGCAGTACAACACCAATCATAAAACCCTTAAATTATGAGTATCATAATTTGTAAAAGCTTTACTTCCTGGAATCAAATTCAATAAACTACACTCTAAAACACTTTTATTGAAAATTACACACGCATTATTTTTGAACAAAATGTTTTTACTAAAAAAAAGCGATTGGCTGCGTGCAGGCTTGAACCGCAACCTCCCGACTGATAGTCTGACGTATCTACCATTCAGCCATAGCCGTATTATACTTTACGTTACATTTTTTCCACATGGACTAAATATGTTTAATTTTAAAGTTTTTTTCTTTAATAAATTAACTACAAAATCGATGTAATTTTAGACAAAGAGAAATTTTCAACACAAATTTAGACAATATATGATCGTAAATTTGAAGTAATGTTTTAGAGTGTATGCATTGATGGCCACAGTCATTGTTTAATGTTTAAACATATAAATTATCTGTTTATTACTTATTTTATAGTTGTTTGCTTAGGCTACCTGTTTACAGAAAGAAGGAATAATTTGTAATTAGGAAAAACCATGAGATTCTTGTTATTTGTATAGATGTTAGTAGTGAACAAAGGGACTTTAATAACATCTGCTGATAGGGGTAACCTTAAGTAGTTCTCTGAATCTTTTTAAATATGAACCAATAAACTCATTCTCGTAACTCGTAATTAATTTTTTTCATATTTTGTATATTTATGTTCATGTTTGAACAAACAGACTAAGAAAAAACCTATCATCTCTTAAAAAACAAAATTTTTCTGAAAAACACTTTTAACATGTGTTTGTATATAAAAAAAATTTTGGGCGTTTAAAATTATAAGTCTACAATAGCTGAGTGAGTAAGTAAAGTACTTGTATTCAAATCTAAAAGAGCACAGGTTCGTATCTCAGCTGCCTCAAAAAAAAAATCAATGTCTAAAAATATATAAATAAATATAGTCCTACCTGATCTGTCAATCGAGTCGATTTAAAACGGATCGATTTTAAAAAATTAAGTCCGTTCTATTCAGCAAGTTTTTTGGCAAACATACTTCGCATTTTGCTTTAAATATAAAACATACCATATGTAAATGAACACAAGTTCAAAGTTTGAAGTTTATCGGCCATCTTGAAGTTGGTGAAAATTTAGCATATCATTTTATACAGATAGTGAGAAAATTTGCGTTCTTTGAATAATAATTTTTGAGTAATTTCTAAATATCTAAAAATCTAAAAATAACCTATACCATATATAAATACTCTGACTGATATAGCTTTAATGATATAAGATATTTACTTAAGCCCTGTACAGACGGTTGTAAGATCTTACAATATTGTCAGATCTGCCAATGTGCTGAGGATGTACTGACAATAAAAAATTGTCAGCACAAGGTATATTGTTAGTTCACACGGCTGTATCAAAGTTGTTCGAAAAGCTTACAATTTATTGGCAGACAGTTGTCTGACAATAAATTTATCTGACAATATTGTCAAGTAAAGAAATTGGCAGTTCACACGATTGTCAAATGCAAAAATTGTCAGATATGTTGTTTGGCGCTGCCAGACGCATATCATTTAACAGAAATCATCAATTATTTATCATCTGTGCTTCTGTTAACTTTAAAAAGTAAAAATATAAATTATTATTAAACATAAAGAAGCAATTTTAACTATTTTAGCTGCATAATTTTTCTTATTTTAATTTTTCTCTAAAAAATATGTGTGCAGTGCTGCCAATATAAAAAAGTCTCTGACAATGACGCCATTGTCAGATGCAGAAACTTCGCACATCTGACAATTAAAAAATGTCTGACAATTGTCTGCCAATAATCTGACAATGGTAACGCGATGTGCTCACACGATTGTGTGATGTCTGACAATTTTTTTGTCTGCAGGTAGCATTAAAATCGACTGACAATGCTTTTTCTGCCAACGTTGTCAGACAAAAATTTTCAGTTCAGACGATTGTAAGAATTTTGTAGCACATTTTACTTACAATATTGTAAAAACTGACAATTGTCTGTACTTAGCTTTAGTATAGGCCGTTGGCACTGCCCACTTCTATATCCATCAGATTATATTGTCACAGGAGCATAATATGTGTTCTGAGCACAGTATTCAAAGTTTCAAGTTTATCGGACGTCTTAAAGTTGGTGCACATTTAGCACACCATTTTATACTATAATATAATGTTTGAACAATTTCATTAAAATTAGAAAAGTGTTCTACGGGCGGATCCAGGCGAGTACAAAAGTGTATGTGTATAGGGTCAAGGAGGACACTTTCGCCTTTCTCTGCGTGACTTATTTTTCTTGATCCATTTTGCTCTTCAAAAGTTATATTCCCCAAAATTTTTAATTTGGCAAATATATAGGAATTTAAAAAATATTTATAATACAAACACCTTAAATATAAGGGTATTCACTCGAACAATGTTTGCTCGATTAATTGGAAAATTTAAGTCATATAATGTTTGATCACAAAAATTTCCTAATTCGAGTAAAAATTTATTAGAGTAATTTAAGTCGATTAATCGAATAACTCGATTAAAAAATTTAGGTAATGCATTTTTGCAAATTTCCTAATCAAAACTTACAAAATGTTTAATATTTATAAAATTTGCGATCCGATTCAATCGTTATGAGCAGGGCTCGGACTTTCATGCAACTAAAAATTGAATTTAAGCGCCTAACAAATGCATCTAAAAATAAAAAATATGCGCCAAAATATGCATTTACGCACGATAAAAGTGCCAAAACTAAAATATTTTTTTTAGTTTTTTATTATTGTTAGAGAAAAAAAACATAAAACAAACATTATTGAGTCTATTATTTAATGCAACCGAGCTTTAGTTGAATGCCAGTCGGTAACTGAAAATTAATGGTTGCCAGACAGGTACTAAATAGTAACTGAAATCGACAGCTCTCAGTTGCTAGTTGCCAGATGCCATCAGTAGTATCATTTTCAGCAACTGTCAACCCAACTGAGGCTCGGTTCCCATCCATTATCGGTCTATTAATATTTTTCTTTTCCAAAAATTGAGAAATATGCATTACACATTTTTTTATAACTCTAAATATATGCATTTATTGCCAAAATATGTAAAAATATGCACTTACCACCAAAATATGCACAAATATGCAACTACATATCGATGCGAAACTACTTAAAACTTGATGATTCGTATAGATAATTAGTCAATACCTGTTTATCTATCACTACAAAAAACAAGCATGTGCATGAGAGTCCGAGCGCTGGTTATGCGATACTGTTGGATCGCTTGATGTAGATATTAAGGAATTGAGGTGAAATTCGGAAATATTTTAATCGCGCGATAATTATTTGAAATAAAGAAGATATTTTGATATCTAGTAATTGTTAGATAGTAAATTAACATGCGTTTTGCTTTTTTTTAATTTCATTAAAGCATTTTCAGTTTCTGTCTGATTTCGGTGCATTACGGCTTAAAATTTAAATTTAAATCGAACGGAATATTCATATACAATAAAGCTATAAAGCTATACACTTTGTTATTATTTGTTGTACAAAACAGCTTCTGAAATGACAACAATTGATGAAAAACATCCAAAATTTCACTAAATTTTAACATCGATCCACGTTAACGCCGTCACTTTTAATCCGATCAAAGCAAATAAGCCACTATTGGACACGTAATTGAGTTGCCTTTAAAGAAATGCCGGCATGTAGATTAGCTAACCATAACAAATAAATTAGATTTTGTAGCTTAAATAAATCACATTTTTTCTAAAATGATATTTGTATTTAACAGCATGCCACGCCCACAATTACAAATACTTTGACCAAATTTTGGCTACCTTAACTTAGATATGTTGACTATAAATGCACAAAAAAATAGACAAGAATTATGTTCAATAACACCATGTTATTGAAAAAAATATGAATTTCAATAAAATTTGTCATAAACTTAATACAATATTTCGTTGTATATATTTCTTTCCCATGCCGGTTATTTTTTTTTTATCTCATAAAAAATAACTGGGTCATACGTCTGGGAAGCCCAGGTTCGTATCCCAGGCATGTAAACATTTTTTTTATATATATTTTTTTCTTTTGAAATAATTTTGTTATCAAAGGAAATTTAAAAATAAACAATTGTTGAATACCGGAATTTTTGTTATCAAAAACGAAACTTATTTTTTTCTGTGTGGTGTTAAAATTTTGAAAATCGATGACTTCAATTCCTGATCCAGTGTGCGGCGCCAATTTGGAAATTGAAATAATTCTTTGGAGAAAATAATGTTTCTGAAATTTTAAATGTGTATAGTTACAAAAAAATCATTTTGGTACACTAAAAGCAAAGAAAAGTACTTTAAGGAAAAAATATATAATTTACATCCCTGTCCTAATGTATATGAAACTTTTTCAACCCTCCCCTCAATACGTATGACTTAGTGTGTGTTTATTGATTATGGTGGTTAAAACTGTATAGAACTGGGAGAGCGCACGCGTTCGAGATTAGCAGAAATCCATTACTGTCTGCAATTTCTTGTATTTAAGGGTGGTTAATAATAATATTTTGTTTTGAATTATAAAACGATTCACAAATATTTAAATATGTATACCACTAAATTGAGAGCTTAGGATAATTTGTTTGTTCTTCAAGGACTTTTTTATATTGTTCAGAATCCTCCTACATACAGTCCCTTATTTTCACCAGCTATCTTCCCCTCAATATATTATTTTCGTGGCAGGCCAACATCTGCCTGGGCCATTAGTATTATATATTTTTTTATATACAAGCAATTTTTGTTTGTTTTCTTATATCTAACACTTTATATAACTTAATTCTATTTAACAACATGTCGACATTTAATTATAAAATTTTACTTCTTAGTCAACGGACTTTAATAAAAGGATGTGATTCAATATAAGCTATGCTTTTCAATATATAATCGGGAATTGGTGGTGGTGTGGGCAAATGATCACCACTTGGTTGATAACCATTCTCATCAGCATTATAGGACAATTTAATAGACTGGCCTTCCGGAGAAGTGTAAGCATAAGTGCCCGAGGCATATGAGCTACCAACACCAGTTTCGGCAACATCCAAGCCATTCGAACTGGCATATTTGTAATTGTAACTGCCATCGGGACTCTGTTCATTTTTGTAATTTAAAAGGGTGGCATGTGTATCGGCTGGATCACCATTGCAATACACAACTGCAATTAGGGCGGACAAAAGAAAAAACTGTAACAAAGATTTATTTGAAAACGAGATTCTACTTAAATTGATTTTTAACATTTAAAACTTACGGCTTTCAACATTTTTGCTTACTAATGTGAATGTTGGCAGGTTTGAGTTCTACTGGTTTTAAAAAATATATAACAAACGTTTATATATTCAAAATCTTGTTCAATAGTTATTTATTCGTTAATTCTTTGAGTTTGCTTTTCAATTTTTTTTTTTCTTTTTTGTATTAACTTTTTGTTTGCTTTAATTAAAAAGACATCTTAAATAGACTTGTGTGCTTTTTAACTTGTTGGTTTTATATACATTTATATTTGTATATTTTAATACATTTTTATGTAAATGAAATTAAATTTTTATCATATTATAATCTCATGAGCATTTTGTTTAAAATTTAGCTGTGACCTGATAATTAAATAAGATCTCCAACAGTATCTTTCAAAAACGTGTATTAACTTTTTGGGTTTTTTTTATAAAAATCCAAAATTAATTAACTGCGGTTCGTTTAAAATTTGGACGTGTAAAGCTCTACGTCTATTTTTGTATGTTTTAATTTATTTAAATTCATTTTTAATGAATTTTTGGAAGTCTCAGTAGCAATTCTTATATAATTCTCTTTTTGAATAACACTTTTACCACATTTTTACAATCACCAAATAGTTACGGGAAATTGGTGATAATTTGGTGGCTTAAGGCATTTTGGTATAGTTTTTGTATAATTTTTGGCCAGCTAACGAACGGCACAACTGTAGTGTAGTGTTTTCGTTCAAAGTACAGTCAGTGCGTTCATATTTTAAACGAACTGTTCCTTATAATCAGCGTTGCCACTTTAGCATTTTCGAGGTAAGATTTAGTCTCTTTTTCATCTTTTTGCCTCAAAATTTACGTTTTAGCATCGTGGCTTTTTTAGCCTTTTTTAATTTCTTATTTAGACTGAAAAAGGCTAAATCTAGTTTCTACAATTTACATATTCTTACTTTTCAACATTTCATAATAATAAATTCTAATATTTAATAAATGGTAAATAATGTCGAATTTAAGTAGTATTTTAATATCTTTTGATGAGTTCGTCTATTGGATCGATAAAATCGGAAAATGTTAAGTGAGCCTAAGATGGACTAATAGAATTATGGATTGGAGTTTGATTTTAATTAAAAATTGCCCCAACTGTGAGCTATAAAACTCTCTAGGTTAATCAGCAGCTGAACGTATTTTATTGCAGCTGTAAATGCTTTCAAATCTCTTCAAGAAGCGAATTTTTCTGAGTAGTACAGCATGCGAAACTCAGAATCATTCAATATAATTAAAGCGATGAGTTTGAAAATAAAATATTTTATACAATCAGTGTGAAACAAAATTTTCTTCGCTGTGTGGGTAAGGAAATTTTAAGGGTTTCCAGGGGAATGTTTGAAAATTTTCACAACAGAACGTAAGTGTTACTGCTCAGAAGAATTATATTCGTGAGAGTCCGTGATGAAAAATTTAAGGATCTTAAGAGGAAGCCTTCTATCTGCCGAATCCAAAAATAATTTAAGTCGGTCTAGCAATTTTGCAATAAGTTAATGTTGGCCACAAATTTCCTATAGTACAATGCAGAGCAGATTAAGAAAAGAAGACTTTGCGCAACTACTTCCTAATATCCCTTCCAGCGAATCAACAAATGTTTATTAAAATTCTTCGAGAAGCCATTCTGATTGCAGTAGATAAAATGAAATATACATGTGTTTGTATGTGAGATTATTCCATTCCAAATTTTATAGAAAAATTGCATTACAATAATGGCATCGTGCAACAACTTGAAGTTATCATTGTTAAAGATTAAAATTTAATATTAAAAGTTTTTTCCCTTTTTTAGCTTCTTATTTTGGACGATCTAGCTTTTGCTAGCCTTTTTTAAAAGCCAATTTAGATTCTTTTTTCTCAAAATCCTGGCAACACTGCTTATAATTGATATTGTATTTGTATATTTTTAATTATCATATTATGCTAATCAGTGTAATTTCTTGTTATTTCATTTGTGTCAAATTAAGATACGCTTTTAAATAATAACTTTATCTATTCTGATTATTTTAATGCAAAATTTAATAAATAATTAAACAATTTTGAAGCAATTAACCGTCCTTGAACGTAAGAACGATTTAAGTTTTTTACTCAAATCAATTTTAATGTTTCTTGTTAGAGCATTTTAGAATCTTTTAAAATTTTTTTTTTACAGTAAAAATGTAATACATATATACCTGCAAAATCCAGCAAAAAATTTCAGAAGCTATTAAAAGAAGAAGTATTTTGAATGCATATGTACATAGAAGCAGCTTTTCTGTTATATTTTGACAATAATTATTACTTTAGTTATTATTTAATAATAGCAAAAACTAAACTGCACGACAAAGAAAACTTTAAAAAATGTTTGTTTGATGTAAAATTTGTCCGCCAAAAATTTTAAAGGATGCAAAGAGTTTCTGTTACCCTACTATTGACACTACACGTCCCAACCAACTGAGTACGCTAAGCCAATATACTTTTAAGTGATATATTAAAAAAATATGGCGTGCCAATTTCTTCAAAAATTATAATATGTATTTACAAATTTTAATTTCCTACTTCCGTTGAAATAAATTTAATTTTTTTTAAATAATCTATATTGTTTGATTGTAATGTCTGGCAGCACTCCATTGAAATAGTCACCATATTCATAGATACCATAATTACCATATATGTAGCTAATACAACAGCCATTATTTTAAACATAAAATATTCGGCCCTGCCAGACCAACAAAACTTTGTTAATTTCATTACAAATAGCAAATGTTGTACCACACCGTCTAATCTATATATACATATGTTATTCTTCGAACAACGTGCATTTTGCAGCAAAATCTTGGTGGTACAGGAGGGAAGAAACGGGTACCCAAATACAACGTAATTAATAATACATAGTTCTATGTCAGCACAGCTACAATAGTGCCCCTAAATTTGATATGTTTTAATCTTAGAATAACGCTTAATTCCCAGCAACAGTTTACGGATACAAGAGGGGGCAAACGGGTACCCCATACAAAGTAATTATTAATATTCCTATATCAGCATATCTACAATAGTCAAGATCTCAAAATTTAATTTGGGTTAATCTTTGAACAAATTTCAATATCTAAATAATTTGCGGCTATTAGAGCGGAGATAAAAAGCAATTATTAATATTTCCATATCAGCAGGGCGTTGGCTATTCTTAGAATAAGGTGATATTTCTAACAAAATCTTGAGGGTATCAGGGGGAAAAGATGGGTACCCCTGAAACAAGGTAATTATTAATTTTTGTATATCTGCCCAGCAATGGGGTAGCGAAGAACACCGGGTGGGGCTAGTATTTTTATAATTCTGAGCATAATTGAAATATAACTACTTAAAACTGATGTCGTTCCTCACAAAATTTTGTATGATGAAGTACGTAATTTTACATTTATTTGGGTTTTTAATTACGAATGGGAGAGCGAATTACGAATAATACCGTAGTGTAAATATGATATTATGAACTGTCAAAGATAAATATTTTAACTGTCTAAAATGCTGATGTAAACGGTATAGTTTATGAAAGTAGTTTATGATCATAAACGAATTTGAAAAGTAGAGATGGAAATGCACTATAACGAAAAAGGATCCGCAGCAATGTAATTTCATGAAAATCGAAACTATACTATCAATTTATCAGTTGCAGGTAATTTCTTATCAAAAAACTGTAGTAATAACAATTTTAAATAATGAATCTCTACGATTTCATTGCTTACAAAAAAAACTTGCTTCATATTACGTTACGTGCAAACGTATGATAAACCAATTTAAAAAAAGTTAGTCTGATAATATGGCATCACTCTGAACTATACAGTAGTACGCGTTATTATAACCAATTACAACCATGTGACTGAGTTGGACAATTAACAATGCTGCTAATTTGGTTATTTCACTTAAAACCAACTTTTTAAATAAACATATTAAATTATAGTAAAGATTTATTTGTTGAGGCCTAAGCAATATATGTATATGCATTTCTCTGGTGCTTTACCAAATCGTCAGTAAACTCTCAAATGTTTTTGGAAAGTCTTTGCATAAGATAAGAGGCTTGAAACATTTCAAAAGTATGGTTGAAGTCTACTGAAGATTTGGTAATGCACAAATGACATGCATATAGACATTGCTTAACACTCAATAAATAAGTATTTATTTTAAATAAAATTGGGAGAATATCTCAAATAATAAATTTAATACATATTAAATAATATTATTAGCATGGTTATATAGTACAATCAGCTACAAAATCAGCACTTTATCTACTTTTGTATGAATAATCTGAAAACTGTTCAAAACAGTCCCTGAAATATTATACCTGATCTCAACAACGACACTATATACCGGTTTCTAAAGTATTCTATATATCCAGCTGGGACAACTCATACATACATCTTCAAGACATTTCACTGTGACGCGTGCCTTTTTTATATTATGATGGATATTAAAGCTAAATAAAGTTTTTCTATAATCTACTTGATTGACAACCGGCATAGGAATATTTTAATAGCTAATCCACGGCTTAATTAGAAAAGGGGTATCCCGATTTGGTTGGAAATCGTTCTTTAACAGTTGCTGGATTCTCAAATTTGGTTTATATCTGTGCCTTAAGCGGCACATCCACCACATTACACAATTGTAATGATTGTACAATAAAAATCAAAGGTCTTTTGCTATTGCCCAATATATTGTGCCACCTTCGAATATGACATTCACATTGGCGATATTATTGAATAATATGAAAAATTGCACAACTATGTATATTGCAAGTGGGTGGGCCGCTTTAGAGGTAAACTGCTATATGCCATTTTAGTCATAATTTCAAGTTACAACAGCATTTCAAGTTAGGTGGAGACGTAGTGAAAGCTTTGTTTATGTGTGAGGCACCGACTTTGCTGGATGAAAAATATAAAATGGTTTTGATTTAACGTAAAGCAGACGTATACGAATTTGATGTCAAGCATTTTGACATCTCGAACAAAAATTTAATGATATAAGCGGATTTTGGGGAGTGATTATGTTAATGAAAAAAGTTGACACCACTGTCACGAGTTGTTATTCTTTCTTTATACATGTGTTTTTGCGCTAATCGTACATTTTGTTATTTTGCTTTACTTAAGCAATTTGCAGGTGAAAAATAAAAAAGCTTGTGTTTTATAAAAAGATTTCTGTAAAATAATAAAGAAATTATTAATTTCTAGATAATCAACAAAGAGTAATTGTACCGTAAAGATAAAATATTCATGATAAAGCTCATTGTTATAAAAATAAATTCAAGAACAAGAAAATATGAGTGTAAAAATCCAGTGAAAAAAATCGATTAAAAAATTTTGTTTTTTATTATAAATTAAAGTGTGAACTCTTAAATGTTAGTGTACGGAGTTAATAAATAATAATAAAGACAACCCGATGTCTACTGAAAATAGATGAACCTATCTCTGTTTCTTAAAATAATGTGCTAGTTTGTATCTAGAAAATACTGTTTTTCTTTTTTATAAATTTAATTATGATTCAATTTGCTTCTCTGCGGGAAAACAAACTCAAAAAATAAATAATAAAAAGTGAAAAACCCTAAACCGTAAATTACTACAACTAGGTACACGGGAAGTTTTCAAAATTTTTTTCATTTTATTAGTGACGGCAACTGAAATAAAAAAGAATTACATATATGTAAAACAGCATAATATAGGAGTCAACAGACCAAACACCTCTATTTTTTTAATTGTATTATTTTTGTTGCTGTTGGATTTTTTGAGGAACAACTACTTCAGAGCAGCAATCACGTAAGTGGAGGTGAATACAAGATTTTCTTTACGTTGCTTTTGTGTTTTTATGATTTTTTTTTTAGTTATTCTATTTGCACCGGCATTATATTTTATTTTTGTAGTTGTAGTCTTTTGTTCTTACGTATTATTTTATGTTTATTGTTTGTCGATCTTTTTTAAATATTTTATCTTCATCATTCGGTAGTTGTACTTTAATACTTCCACTTTTGTTGTTTTTCTATTGTCAATAAATTCTTCAATAATAGAGAAGATTTAAATTTCATGTTTTTTTTTTGTTGCTAAAATATAGAACTGACTGTTCTTCATGCTTTCCTTTTGAAGTCATAATGACCTTTTTAAATTATGTACATGATGTGTAAATACAGGTTTAAAATTGCAATTCACCCATGACTCACCATTATATATTTAATGCGTTAGTATTTTTTGCTTTGCACACTAAATTCAGCTATATCAAAGTGTTAATTTGTCCGTAATTTCCTGAATAATAGTTCGTGCTTTTGAAATGCTATAAGAAAAGTACAAGATCTTCTGCCTATAGGATAATGCAAAAAACATCACTTATAACGAAACACACTATAAAGTGAGAGACGATGTAAGTTCATGTTACAAGTCATTTCTCCATCTGCTGTATACCACACACATCTCACAAGATTCACTCCAATTCTAAGATATTCGAACTTGAAAGCCAAAAATGTTTTTGTATTGTTAAAATATGCCTCAGAATTTTCAACGGTACATACTTTGACACCAAAAACTGTCAGTTTACTTAACGCGATATATTTTTAATCAACTTGTTTCGTCGTGTACTCGTTCTCTAGAAAAATTCTAAATTATTTAAACACATTTGCGCATAATCACTAGACGCGCCACTTTTAAGAATGATTCATATTGTTTTTAGTTAAAAACTTTATCAATTTTCCCCAGCAACATTAAAATTGTCTCCCACAACGGGATGACTATGTAAAACAAAATGATAAACGAAATTTGTTTAAAAATTTTACAGTTAAACCACATAGTTACACAGTGCAACATATTCCAGGCTTCTGTTCATCGTTTCTGGCTAAATTAAGTGTTCTGATTTAGATGGCATCATTAGTTTTTTTCCAACAGCTCTAGTTTTAACGTTATATGTAGTTACTTTTAACATTTACATACTTTACACCATAATATAATAAATGGAAGGTAGTTCCATTCTCTCAATTTTTCTTGACATTCACTACAGTATTATGTATGTCGAAGTCGAATATGTGACTACGACAAATTGTCATAGATTAAAGAAAACATTTAAAACTTTTCTTTGTTCTAGGACAATTTGTAGTCACAAATTCGACTACGAGAGTCATCATACGGTTGAATATGAAAATAAACACTAAAGCAAGGCTAATTTCCAAAATGTATTTCTGTATACTACCATGAAAACTTTAACGATATTACATGCCGAAAAATATATTAATAAAGTTTTTCGTGAGTACATAGGACCATATCGCGAAAATTCGCGGGAAATAGCAAATTTGTATAAACTAAATTTTACAGTTAAACTAAATAATTACACAGTGCAACATTTTCCAGACTTCTGTTCATCGTTTTTGGCTAAATTAAGAGTGTTGATTTAGATGGCATCATATAGTTAATATCGCAAAAAATCGCGGAAAATAGCAAAGTTGTATACAAGTCCCAAAATTTATCAAAACTCGCTAAAACTGTAACTTTAATGTCAAGGAGTCGGGATAAAACGTAAAAACTACGAGAATTCGTCAAAAGTTTGAAAGATTACAAAGCATAATAGGTATTGATTAAAATTCCCTTAAAATTTAAGAAAACCAAAAACTTTGAAAAAATTGCGACCTTCGCGAAAATTGCAAAATTTTAAGCAAGCCATAATTTTGATAAAAATTTGCTAAAACTTTGCGGAATGCCAAAGATTAGGTAAAAAATCGCTAACAGCGGTATGATATCAAAATCTAATATTGTTTAAAAATCGCTTGTAAAGATGTTTACAACTTACAAAAAGTTGCTTTTTTCGCGACAACCGCATAATTCGCCAAAAGTTCCGAAATCGGAAACAGTCCCTAAAATTTATTAGAAATATCCGAAACTGTAAAAATACCGAAAACAAGGAAAAACTTCCAAGTTCGCAAAAATGTTTAGATGAAATCACCAAAACTGTTGTAAAGTATGTATAACGAAATTTCAGAAAAGGATGCAGATCACAAAAATTAAATTGTTAACATCGCGGAAATTGCAGTGTGCAATAAACGCCTTGTTGTTTAATTTTGATGTTGTAATAAAACCGCATTATTGCAAGAACTATTTTTTTTCAGCTTTTGCGTTGCTTGTGGTGATCATATCGCAAGCCAATCACGGACTTTGTAAAAGCTGCGTATTTCAAATATGCGATATAATCACTGCAAAAGACAAAAACTGTCTGGATTGTTCATGCGATGCCCATTATATGTAACCATTGCATTAGTGACTAACAAATTCACAAAAGTGAAATAAAAACCAAATTTTTTACAAAATTCAAGCAGTTTTTTAAAAGATGCACGAAAGCTCAAAAAAAGTGCTAGAAAGATGGCATCGCGATCAGCAAATGCAAGTATAGAAGAATTAGCAATTTGAAATTCATGAAATTTACAATAAAAATTGTTTTAAGGACTAAACCAAAAACACATGATTTTTAACATCCTCGCAACAAAGGTAAGATATCCTGACATACCCACCAATTTGATTCCACTCAAATGAAAGAGATTTTTAGATTAATAATCCAGAAAGTATTTTAAGGTTTACGAATGGTCCGTAAAATATTGGGCAAATAATACTAAAAATGGTGTAAATTATACAAACATTAAGTTTCGCTATATATCTTTAAAACTAGAGCTGCTAAAAAAACTAAAGCTATGGTACGGTTGTCAGATCTTACAATATTGTCAGTAAAATGTCCTAAAAATTTCTTACAATCGTGTGAACTGACAATTTTTGTCTGATAATTTTTGCTTACAAAAAATTGTCAGACATCTGACAGTCGTGTGAACACATTGCGTTGCCATCGTCAGATAATTGTAAGAAATTTTTTAATTATCAGATGTGCGAAGGTTCAACCAATGATATTTATATGAAAAATCGTTAGCTAAACCCCGGTGTTAGTTAACTACAGATTGTGAATCCCATTCTATTACCAAATAAATATTTCATGGTACAAATTTCATGAAATATTTCGTAAAGAAAATTTATTTTTCGTTAAATTGGTAAAATTAAAAAACCGATAACTTACACTCAAAATGAGAATCACCCACAAATATTATATAATATTAAAGATTTTTTTGTCAAATTGGCACTTAAAGCTTTAAATTCAGACTTAAACAAAATCTATTATATGGAACAATGTTCCAAATAATATAGTCTTAAAGAAGCAAAGTATAATAATTTTTTATTAAAAACATACTTGTTTATATATATTTAGGCGTAAGATAACCACATCTAAATACAAAATACTTTATAATATAAAATATCTCTATGTGATCGCTTGCAGTAAACAATATTGAGTTGGGCTAAAATTATTCTGTGTGTGATTGCCCCACCCTCATGCCGGTCTGTCTACGACTAAAGGCCTTTACAACTGAAAAAAGTTTATTTTTACTTAAAAATATCTAATCCAAAGATATTTAATTACACAGAATTACAATGAAATTCCGTTTTCAAAGAAATTAAAACTTTTTGATGCGAAAAAAACTGTGCCCATTTTTTTCCTATTACTTACAGATTTTATTGATTCGCATGTCTAAATTTCCACTGTGTACACCAGTATATTTCACCTTAACTCGAGAACAGTATGTCCGATTTTGACCAACGAAACAGCAGCAGATGCATGATAAAATGATCTTCTAACGATGCTAATATTATTAAGAAAACAAATATGTGGTTGCTTAGTTATTCACTAATTTGTATCGAAAATTAGTGGGTTTTTATGAAAAATTAAAAAAAAAATCAAACTACAAAAACAAATTTTTAGATAATGTTCTTAAAGACAGATGTCTTACGAACAAAAGAAGCCATAAATCACGAAAACCAATGGGCAAAGCTGATCATTATCTGTTTACATTCCTATTTCCAACTTCATAAAACATACATATAGGAAATATGTATGTATTAAGGAAATATGTATTTTGGCTAATTATATCATAATCAAACAAGAAAATTATTTTGAATTTGTTTGTCGCTTACGGCCTTTTGGATTTTAGGTGACGATATGTATTTTTATGAATAAAATTTTATGGTTTTTGCTATAAAACAGTACGATATAGTCTCAAAGTTTATAAAAACTTTCGCAATCTGCAGTTTGGAGATACATGATGTTAACACAAATTTATAATATATGTATGTTATCATTATTTCCTTAAAATTCAGATACTTTGAGATACATATAAAAATTTGTTCACTTCAATTAGGTAACTAAAATCGAAATAAAAAGTTTTGGAGAAAAATGTGGACTATAATGAGCACATATGTATATCTCATTTGGCGCTTGAGGGGAAGATAATTTGTAAACTGTGTTTGGTAGTAGTGGAATTTGCACTTTTCGTATCATATTTTGCAGTTATTGTTGTTTAAAATAGTGCTCTTGATTTTTATTTTGCTTAACTTTTATTTTTCTTATTATTCATATGTTTTTATTCATTCATATTGTCGTCGTTGGTTATTTTACTTACTCTCGCTCATACGTTTTCCAGATAACATTTTATAAATTTATAGATTTATTTTTTTTCTGCTTATATCATTCAACATGTTTAGTTTATTCACTTTGTCGTCACATTTTGAAATTATCATTTACTTGAGAAATATTAAATGTGAGTAAAGGCTAGACGGAGCAAATATAATAAGAATACAAAAAATGGATTTGTCTATTAAAATTTGAAATGTCCTGAAACAGGAATTAAACCAGAATATCCTTGCAGTATTACCCCGCACTATTACCTAATACAGACACTTTCAAGATTATGCCCAAACGTGAAATATTTGTGCGTGGGAAATAATTTTGTAGATCATTTTACTCCCAAAAAAATTTATCGAAAATAAGTTTATTTCAAACATTGAATATGAATGGAACAAAATCGCCTTAATTACTTATTACTTAATTTCTGTGTTCCATTAAAAGACAAAAGAATAGAAGCCAATCAACCTCATTGAGTTACTCTACTGATATCAAATCCTTACTCTTGTTGGAATAGGTTTAAAATCAATGTTCTCTAAGCCATTCATATGATGGCATCCGAGAAAAATATTACTGTTTTTCCTCCATCAAAAACATATACATACGACGATCTTTGTCAATTTTCTGTAGACTGCACCTTTAGCTTCGGTTGCGTTTATCAAGGGTCTTATCCAGATGACAGAGGTGGTATGAATCCATCTTTCTAAAACCGAAGTTTTACCGTTTATTACATATTTACTTAATTATATTCTTCCGAAATCCACCTTTCCTAATGAATTGAAGCTATAAAAAGTTAATATTTTACCAAAAAGCAACAATGATTTCGACCAATAGCTATTCTTCCCTTTTTGTCTAAGGTATTGGAAAATCTTATTGGCAAGCAAATGAACGTATTAGGGATGCCAGTCCCGAAATCCCGAACTCCGAAAAACCGGAATTATTCTAAGAAATGAAGTCCCGAATCCCGGGACTCTTACGCGAAAATCCCGATTTCCAAAACTTTTTAAAAAAATCTCCTCAAAATCCCAGAAGTTCCCCGGATTCCCAAATTTTTTTATAAATCTCCACAAAGTCCCAGAATTTTACCGGAAAACAACGACAACAATGAAAGCCGCGAAAATATCAAAACGGCAACAATCAGTAAAGGTGTCTAAAAAATTTCAGATAAATCGGTCATATTACGAGAATTAAAAACCTACAGTAATCGTTATTTGTAAACAAAAAATGAAAATCAAGAAATAATCGTTGCTTTCGAGCATAAAAAGAAAAATGGAAAATAGTCGTTATCTATTTTTGAGCTAAAAAATAAAACTCAAAAATAAGAATTATTTTACGACCAAAAAATAAAACTCAATTATAATTCTTATTAATTGATTTTTTTAGTAAAAACTGATAATAACAATTAAATTGTAATTTGTATGATATTACTCATAGATAATCGTTACGATCCCTTGTTTTAAATGAACTTTGGCACTAATTTTGATTTGATACCCATTTCTAGCTTGTTTAAAAGGGCGCCTGAGCACCGTGCGGCTCTAGGGTTAATCGATTAAATCGTATCTAAAGTCGATTACATTGAAGTCGACTTTCTTCTAAATTTCTTGTTAGAACGTCCAATTAAAAAAATTTTTAAATGGAAAAGAATTGCTACAACATCGCGAAAACAGTATATTTTAAACTTAAGTTTTAATATTGAAAAATTAAGATTTTTCATTTATTTACTAGCTTGGAAAAATAGCAATCTCTCTCCACATCTGCGCCACATATCTTTCAAGCTGCACTCATCCATATACTATACATAAATAAATACATAAAAAGTTTAAAAATGATTTAAAAAATTATATACATATCGACAACAGCGCCACCGATCGATTGAAGATATATCCTTTTTCTCAATTTGAAACCAAACATACATACTCACAAAATTTCATTGAAATCGGTTGGGCGGTTTGGGAAATAATCACCCGTATTATGTATGTCGAAGTCGAATTTGTGACTACAACAAATTGTCTTTGAGTAAAGAAAATGTTTACAAGTTTTCTTTATTCTATGAAAATTTTTCGTAGTTACAAACTTGACTTCGACATACATAACACGGGTGAATATGGATCCATTTATTTAAGTGAAATAATAATAATTTTTAGAAAAATATATTAAAGTTTAACGTAACGTTTACCAGTCAGCTGGTCAGCTTATTAATAGGCCTTGAGTAGTATCAATTTTTATTATTTGGGGTATTCACAAAAGTCTCTTAAGTGTCCCTAAGTGTCATAATGTCTTAACATTTTAACATAGTTTAAAAGAATTGTTGTTGTGGCTCAAACAAAAAGGTCATAAAGTAATAAGACTTTCTCAGCTATGTTTATTGTTTGTCATAACTACATGTAGAAATACGTGAGAGTTTACCAAAGGAATTGAGAGTGAGAGAGTAAGCAATGTACAAAAGTGCTAAAGCAATAATACATAAAAGTACAATACTAAAAACTTCTCATCAGTTTGTTCTTCTTCGTCTTCATCACCTAGAAACATATGAAATAAA
The DNA here is from genome assembly GCA_956483635.1 of Panzeria rudis. Taxonomy (NCBI): domain Eukaryota; kingdom Metazoa; phylum Arthropoda; class Insecta; order Diptera; family Tachinidae; genus Panzeria; species Panzeria rudis. Next base: position 167,224,728 of record OY101448.1, read on the forward strand.
ATTTAAATGGATAACTTTTTTCCATACTTACTGGAGCTAGCCATTATAATGTCCAACATGTAATTTTCGCACAAACTGGCTATTATTTTACTTTTTTCACTTGTTTTTGGCATTTGGAAACAAAATTTTTATAAATGTTATATTTTCTTTTCTTTGATTTCAAATATTTATAAATGTTATATTTTTTTTGACAGCTGACTCAATTTTGAAATACATAGCACACTAACTTATGACGAGTTGTTCATAACAGTCATATTTTTTCGTGTTATTACTTTAAACGTGTTAATTTATGAGTACCATCTGAATACCCCAATTGTATATTTCTAAAAAGTTTCTAAACTTTTTCTTCATATCTAACCTTTTGTATTTGCTAATTTTTGTTATTTAAATACATTCATATTATTATCTCTGCCATTGAGCTTAAAACGTAATTAAAATTCAACACATCGCCAACACTCATTTAATTCTGATATATTCTCTATACAAATTTGTACTCCCATTTTTTATCTTTACCGTTTTTTATTTAACAAATCGAAATATTTTTTATTTCAAAAACCCCAAGAACAAAAAATAAGATTATTTGTCTTGAAAATTACAGTTCGGCTTTATTTGCGTAGGTTTATAATCAGTAATCAGTAGAAATTAACTTTATGTTTAAAAATTATTTACTCTTACAGTGTTGGTCAAAGTGAGATGAAATGTTCATTAACTGATGTTGAATTTTTGACACTACATTTTTTTTCAATATACATATTCCAATCGGGTCTATATTAGAACATTGCCAAGGCCATCACATTATGTAGTAATTGGAAAGCTTACACTGAAATAATTTCGTAAAAACCAAAAAATAAAACTTTTCGTAAATATTCTATGGATGATTTTATGGAAAAAAAATAATCGAAAAAATATATACAACAAGTTTGACGGTGAAATACTTAGCAACTTTACAACAGAATTGAAAAATTTCATGAAAAAATATCATAATGTAGATTCAGTCTAATAAAAAAATATTTATAAAATGAGACGGGTGTGACCGACGGGTGTGACCTAGTACGAAAATTTTAATAATTTGATGAAATAAAACTTTTTATTGATTTAATTAATATAAATAATATAAAGATAAACTCATAAGAAAATAATAAGACATTAATATATTTGCTATTTGTTCTATTACAGACAGCAGAATACTCTAGCTGAACATTTTTTTCTAATAAAAAAAAGCAAAGAAAAAAGTATATTCTTTTCAGAGATAAAGGTTTTTATTAATAAAGAGAAAGGGAATAAAAGAAAATCTGAAGTAAATATTAAACATACAAAGAGGGAGAGCAAAATGTTTCTTGCATGATAATTTAAAAGTACCTCAAAACAGGGATGGAAAATGAGTTTTTGATATTGTACCAATTATAAAAGTTAAATGTACTTTTTGGATCAAGGCGGTACAAAAATATTTTTTAATTAATTAAAAACAAAAACTTGGCAAAAAAATTCACTTAAGCAAAAAATTGTATAAAAAAGATATGAAATAGCAACAGCATAATCCATTTTTTAGATCAATGTAAAAATATATAAATAACTTCGAATATTGACTGTTATATTAAAAATGAAGCAGGAGGAATGGAAAAACTTTTGAGTCCTTCAGCTGAACCGTACAAAAAAGTTTGTCATGATATCAGGAGACTTTTTTATACGGCTGATCTGAAGGACCGAAAATTTTTGGTATTCGTATTCCTTCATATATCGACGTAGTTGCGTAAAAGGGGCCAATCTGCTGTATAAAATGGTCTGAGATTGGCCCCTTTTGCGCAACTACGTCGATATGTAACACAATTTTTTTAAGTTATATATTTTGACAATTAATTTAAAAAATGGACTGTGCTGCCACTATGAATATTATTTCTTTTTTAATAAAATTTTTTGCCATATGAATCTATGTACTTTTTATCAAGTTTTTGTTTTTCATTAATTATATAAAGTTGGTGTGTATCGCCATGGTCCAAAAAGTAAATTTAGTTTACAATAAATTTAGTACAATATCGCGAAAATTACGAAAATTCGCAAAAACTTGTTAGTATTAAAAACATAGAAAAGTCCGATAGTGGTTAAAAATCGGTAAATCTGTAATAAAGCCAGAAACTGGTTAAAAATCATTTATCGCTAAAATAGCGAAAATTCGCGACAAACTGCAAAATTGCAAACAAGCTTTAAAATTGCTTAAAAATAGCTAAACTTGTAAGGAATGCAAAAAGCTCGGCGGAAAAAATCGCGAGAATGAAGAAAATTCGCAAAACCTTGGTAAGATTAAAAAAGATATTGAATGAAGTGTGATATTGATTAAAAAATTGGTAAAACTGATAAAAATGAAAAAACTGACAAAAAATTACTTTTATCGCGAATATTGCGAATTAGCGTCATTTTCGCGATTTTTGCCGAATTTGTTTGCATTCCTTGCAATTTTAGCTATTGCTAACCAATTTTAAGGCTTGTTTGCTGTTTTGCAATTTTTCGCACATTTTCGCGAAAAACGTGCTTTTTTTGCCAGTTCTTAAATTTGTTATAATTTTACCTGTTTTTTTTTTGTACACACACAAGCCGCGAAGCGATTAGCTTGTCTGCAGAAAGCACCCAGGGTCTGTAGCAGGAATAGAACCACGACCTCTGGACTGACAGGCTAGCATCGCTACCACTCAGCCGCAGGGGCACCCATTTTTAATCACTATCACACTTTTCTATATTTTTTATGTCAGCAAGTTTTTGCGAATTTTTCATAGTTTTTTGCATTCCATACAATTTTAGCCATTTTTAAGCAATCAGAAAATAATTGTTATTTATGCCCAAAATAATAAAAATCAGAAAATAATTATTATTCTGCCAAAAAAAATAAATAAAATAAAAATTAGAAAATAATTGTTATTTCTGCTGAAAAAATTAAATATCAAAAAATAGTTATTATTTTCTGATTTCTGTTGCTGACGTTAATAAATATGTAGTTAGAGAATGCCAAATACTAATCTATTCAAAATGTTTTTCCTGTTCATTCCTTCAATGCGTCAGCATTTTGCACTTTTTACTAAGGACTTTCTTTTAGTGTAAGTAATCACAAAACAAGATGTTAAGTTTTGAATTACACTTTGTCATTAAGCACATCTTATGAATGCAAAATAGTGAATTAAAACTATTTCAGCTTATTAATATCTTTATATTCATTTGTATACGAGTAGTAGCAGTACTGAAATAAACTCAACTAAGTTTAGCTACGCTTACAGACAATTATTTAATTGTTTGTTATTATGCATCAAACAACAATATGTAATTCAACAATTTCTACTACTATAAAACTGTACAATGGAATATAAATAATATAATTTTATTCCATTTTATTTGATTGTAAATAGTAATTGAAAAGTCAGATGGTGATAAATAAAATCAGCAACCATATTTACGATATGAAGAGGAAGATAAAACGTAATAAAAGCAAAAAAGAAATATTCTTACTACGGCGTAGTATTCCAAGCTTGTTGAGTTCGAATAAAATACTATTAACGTACGAATACATGATTTAAAAACAACATTATGTAAGTAGAAAATCTCTGTTGCAGAATATTTATCTGTAATTAGCTCAATTTCAGTGTTATTTTTGTTTTCCTTTATTCTTAAGTTTTTAATAAATAAACTTGAGCTTATAACTTGAAATATTTATTAAATACGTTGTTAGATAAATATGTAACTATTTTTATATTGAGTCAATTAATAAGAAAAGTATTATTCAGAGATTTAAATAAGAAAGGAAAATGTATGAATGACAAAGTTTAAATTTAAGAACATTGGATTGATTGCCTTCGGGTTTTATTAATTTGTTTTTCGTATTAAAATCATTGATTGAGCGAATTTTTTTTATTGAAAATGGGTTGTTTGATGTCATTGAAAAATACTACTGGAAAACTAAGCAAACACACCTGTTAACTGCCTATTTTTGAAAACAAACAAATTCTCGTTCGACAGATTATGTTGAAAACAAAAACAAATTTTAATATTTTATTATTGTTTTCAATATAAATTCACAAATGATTGTAACAAGAAGAAAGTTTGGGACTTCTCCTCAATTTTTTTGTCAAATTGCCGCAATTGCATAATATTTTTGAAAACCTGCAGGTAATTTTTGCCATTTTTACTATTTTTCGCTTAGAAAACAACTTAAAATTAAAACAAAAAATTCTATTTATTGCGCTCCCACTTCAATAGAATTTCAAACAAACTACATAATTTTGTTTTGTTTTATAGAGGCCTTATATTCAAATAGTGCTATCTACAAACACATAATTTTTTTAGGAAGGCGAAAAATCGGTTCGTTCTCGCATTGCTAAAGTTTTCAACGATCATTCTTCTACTAATACAAATCATTATAATATAAGCTGTAAATATTGAAGAATATTGATGGGGTAAAACTTTTGTAGTGAGAGAACTAAAAGAATTTTTGCCCTCCTAAAAAAATTTTGTGCTTTTAGATAACACTATTTAAATATAAGCCCTCGTTATGTTGCTTTTACATATATGCAGGTTGACAGTCAGAAAACGCAAGAGAAATGAACAGCTGACAATCGACCAAAAAAGATGGTGGCTATCCCACATAGCATTTGGAAGATTCTTTTACCAAAAATCACCGAAATGAGAATTTTAAGACTAGCTTAGGTGATCAAAAAAGTGATTAATGAGTTGCGCGCTTAAAATAAGACACAGAAATTATTCCCATAAATGCTTAGAAAGCGACTTGTGCACCAGAGAACAGAATGAATATCTTCACGTTTTCTGCCCATTCATAAATGTATTGCATTTGTATTGCCTTCAATCTTTTTTTGTGATGTCGATGTACCACACCATTTGTTCAGTATTCGTTGCTATTTGTGTATATAGGAGTAGTTGGTAAACAACCAGTTTTGCTTAAGTTGTTGTATTTTGGTGGAATTAAAAAATATTGAAGTACGAGGAATTTAAAAACAAAATAGATGGTGGTATTTTACGTACATTTAAAAAATCTATAAGTAATATTTTACAAAATTTTTAAATAATATAAAAAACATAAGCTCTGAAAAACAAAAATTATTTGTCGACCTGTGTAATTTCGTAAAATTAATGATTTTCACTATTTATAAAATAAAATTAAAAATTACATCGTAGAATGAAAGGTATATCCATTATGTTTCTAAGAATTTAAAAAAATATATATTTTTGCCACGCCCCAAAATATAGAACTTTTTGTCTTTTACATATAGCGCCGCCATTTAAAGTCCGACCTTATCATGTCTCAAATCGTTGTTTATAGCTTGACTGTCACTTAATTTTTGGCTCTGGTGACTTTTAAATCCGATATCGAATTCTGAGCACCATTTATGACATCTCGGATCCTTCCCCTCTTATGTCCACTTTTATTCACGTGGCAAGAAAGCCCTTCTAAAACTTTGTATGTCCACCTTCTAACATACTCACTTTTATGCCACGCCTCAGAATTAAGTTAATGTTTCTATTGCTCATATATATTACATCGCTTGCCGTATATAAAAAACCAGCAAAGTGCTGTATTTTGGAGCGTGACAAAAAACATTTTTTACAGTTCTAGAAACGTCACTGATTTACCCTTCATTGTAAGGGGTGACGTGCAAATTTTATTTGTTTTATATATTCATCAACGTGGCTTAAATGCAAATTTCCCCTATCTGATTTAATCCAACACTCACAAGCTCTTATTATTTTTCGTTTTTCGCTTTGATGGGCATTTTTATCAATACCTACAATCAAATTTCGGCTAACTAAGTTGAGTTGCAATAAAATGAATGCAAGAATCCACATGAAAAAGTCTTGTATTCTATTTTGTGACGAAAACTAGTTAAATAGTTGATGTTTCCTTGTAAAAAGCATCCACCATCATAACAAGAACTCTGTGTTAGCGGCCTGTCGAAATCAGTAGTACTGATCCGTTCTGATAATCTGATTTGAACATTCCAAGACTCTACTCTTCATAAAAATAATTTGACTTTACATTAATTCAAATATTGAACTAAAAGCCGAAATAATAAATTTCAATAATTTATTCAAGTTGTCGATAAATTTTTTTACAATAATTAGACAGTTGCTTCAATTGATTGAACGTTCAATGTGAGGTATTTTCATAAATTCTTTTTGAGGCGGCACATACTTCCGTCTAATTCTTTCTTTTGCGCAGCTAAAAATTCGAATTCTTGCTCCAAAAATTGTTGATCCGATTTCATATTTTGTCCTGCGTTGCATATTAAGGCCACGAATTTTTTGATAATTATAATAAAAACTTTCTCCCGCACATTGAACTGTCTTGATAGAAATTTTGACAGTAATTGCCACTGCCGCACTATCAAGCCGAATTCGATATTGAGACTTATGCTGACTTTAGACGACATGTATTTTACATCTGACTTGTCAAATTTCCCACTGCAAAAGTGATATATGCCGTGTGAAACATATGAAACATTGTCAGATGACATTTACAGAAGCAAAGTCAGATGAAAAATGTTCAATTAGAGCGTGTTCTATTTTCATCTGACAAGGCACCTGACATCAGCTGTATTAAATGATCAAAAGTGTGGTTTGGCTAAAAAAAAACATTAAAAAGCAAAGAGCGATTTATATATTTACGAAAATTGTGCAAAAACTCAGTTGTTGTGAACACTCAGAGGTTATGTCAGATGTAATTGCACATGTACGTGTGAAAGCAAATATTATAAACCGTCTGTAAATTGAAAATTTTGACAAACATGCGAAGTTACATATGTCTCACACACCTAACAAGCCATATGTAAAAAACATGTCGTCTAAAGTCAGCATTAGCTGTCGTGACAGCAACTATCGGGATTGCTGCAGACATGTCATGGTGTGAATGGGGCTTAACAAACAAACTAACATTGCAAGTTAAATAAAAGACTTTAAAAAATTAATTATTATTTTTTAACTATTATAATAATATTATAACATATATGTTGGTGGTGTTAGTTCATAAAATTGTTGATTCGGTTAGGCAGACATACGTATATATATATACATAGGTAATTGCATATATAATTAATTACTAGAAGTTTGTTTTCATGATTCACTAATAATTCGTTCTCTAATAACTACAATCATAAGAGGATGCCATGATGTCTGGTTTTGCAAACTCGTCATATTTCAAAGTATATTTCCAAATCGTATACATGTATAATATGTATGTATGTTGATATTATTTTAGCTAAAATTGACTTGACTGCTGTAATTTAAAAATATCTTATGATTTAGTTTAATTTCTAATTAAAAGTATGTAATTCTATTAATAAAATGACTCACGTTGTTAATTTTTTTTCTCATACTATTCGCACATTTAAATATAAAATCTGTGTGCTCACGCTTTTTTTAAAACTTTAAAAATAAAAAAAATTTATAAAACTTACGTATCATCATCATGGCAGGAATGTGTTTGGTGTTGAGTTATTATATATGTACATATGAATTTTTGTTATGTGGTGTACTCGTAGTTGTAGCCTTTTGTGTAGAAATGTGATTAAGTATTAGACAGTCAGTAGCAGCAGAAAAATGCAATTCTTTGTTTTATGTATTTTCAAAAATTTTAAAAATATGTGTGTACATTTCTAGCTTTCTTAATTATATTTTTAAAAAATAACGACACACGCACAGGAATTTCGTAGTGATTACGGGAAGTAAATGAAAAGAAGCAAATATTCGCACACTCATCTTAAAAAGTGAAAATTATAGTTTGGTCATACATTTGAATAAACTTAATTGCATTGGTTTATATGTACTTATGTATATGATATCACGGTCCGATAATTTTACTAAATATTGCAGCAGCAGACGCTCCATGGAAACTGTCCTATCCTCTACATTCTCTTCCCCCCTCTCATTCCGACAATTTCTACAAAAGTCATTGTACGGTCCCAGTAAAAAAAAGACACTCCAAAGAAACCATGAAAATGTAGTGCAAATTTCGAAGCGATGTCCATTTTTGCGTTCTACAATGATATTTTTCTCTATGGAAAAGTGTAAAAAAGTTACACATTTTTGCAACTTGCTTCTCTTTATACGAATTTAAACGCAAACAGTGTTTTCATATAAATTTCATTAAATAACTATTAATTTTTAGACGAAAATTAGTCATAAATTTCTTTAAAAAAAAACGATTTTCTTAAAATTATTTTCTAAAATTATAAAGGAAGTACAAATTTGTGTGTGGCTAAAATTAATTTTTCTTGATTTTCTACTAATTATCTGCATATTTTTAATATCAATTCTTTGGAAGCAATGAAAATGTAGTTCCTTAAATATGATTTCCAATTATTTTTTCACTGGGAGTAGATTCAATCTTCTAGCATCCACACCTTTAAAACAATATGTCACAACCGTGAGTAATTACTAACAAGACATCCCCTCTAAAATTTCAGATCTATTACAGGTGACCTCGTTAGACCATGTATTCATCCGAATTAATGTTTTACAAAAATATTGTTTGATATTTTTCAAAAAATCCATTAATGTGTTGTTTCCACAATGCAAACAAGCATTGCTTGTCTAAAATTGATAAATTTTAGACAAGCAGTGCTTGTTTGCATTGTGGAAACAGCACATAAATATTTTTGTTTGATTTAGTAAATTGTGGTGTTTGCAATTTGTAAATATTTTTAAACAAATTGTTTTATAGATTTAAACAATTTGTTCACTGAAAAAACACGTTTTTTCAATGAAATTTTTAGAATATATTTGTCTATATTTATAAATTTGTTTGTAGGTCCGTTCCTAGACAAAATATTTGCTATTTCATAGAATTTCTTTACAGAAAACAAAATTGAGTTTTTTTGTGCAGTTTTATCATATCGTAAAAAAGAGTACGATATGGCATCAGTGATTCGCAGCATATTATACCCTGAAAAAGGCTTTTTATTTAAAGAAAACATGCCTTAAAGTTGATGTTTGTACAAAAACTGTGTCCAATTTTGTATGCTCTGTGCACATGTTCAGTAGCTGGCGAGAAGTTTTCGCAACGAGTAAAATTTAATAATTATTTTAGTCATCCTGTTTTTTGCAGGGTGATTTATAAAATAATTAAACTCGGTACATTAAAATAAACAAAACAAAATTTAAGGTTTTTGATACTCACCCTGTGTTCTACAGTATGATAACAATTTATTCGTATTGAAAAGTTCTCACATTTGTTACAGAACATGGGCACTGGTTACTGCAGTAACAAAATGTTAAAACAAATTCTGTAATATGTTACGCAGTAGTTGGCCTACCTTAAGACCTTGTGGTACTCTTAAATTTTCAAACTTAAGCTCAACCACTTCATATAGGGCCGGTCAAAACCAAGCAAAGCATGTGAACTAGATTTTACCGTACGCCATGAACGCCAAACATAGCTTTTTGCCTACTTCCGACACCAAACGGTCGGTCAGACTCTAATTAATATAACACCCCTTGTTTGCTTACGGTTCTTAAAAATGTATCCGATTTGCAAAAAAGAAATTTTTTAAAAATGTTATTCTATTATATAATTTTTCATACCGAAACGATGGTAGCGTAATTGAAGGAAACGATATTTGAATACCGGTATTTTACAACCGAAAACAATTACGGTATCGGTAGTGATACCGGTATTCAATTTTAAACGGTATTTATTCGGTAGCGGTATTGATTATGGTATCGGTTGCCAACTTTGATAAATGCTCATAATGTTTTCTAACAAAACGTATACCTTTAACTTTTTGTTTACTTTTCACGCTTGCAACTTTTTTTCATGGTTGAAAAAAAATGGAAGTTATTTCACAAAAACTGCGTTGTCTATTGTAATTTCATGGCAATTTAGCAAATGTCAAAATGTATGCGAAATTACTTAATTTCAACTTGATTTGGGCCGAAATCGCGAAATGACTTTATTTCGTATCAGCCGGGGCTATTAACCGCTTATGTCGTCTTCAAATTTTTTCGTGAGATCAGTTTAAAGTCTCAAGAACTTTCTTCCACTCAGGCGTTGGTTTATTTTTCTATAAAATTTTTACAGATAATAGACCGGGTATGTTCTGTATTACAAGCGGAATGAAAATATTCGGAATTATCTAAGCATTATTGTTTGAAATTATTATTTATAACAACAATGCTATGACAATTCCGCATTTTAAAAAATTGTTCAGGAGAGATAAAAGATAATAAGCAAACTATTGTTGTTATAAAAATAGTTTTTTCAGCATAGTATCATTAATTAAGGCTCTATTAATGATGCTATCTAGAAAACATCGTTTTTATAATCTTTTGTTTAAAAACGTAGATAGGCCCTTTTGCATTTTATATGGAGATATGTATTTAAAACTCAAAGTATACATACCCAGCGGTAAAACTTACGAGGCATTTAGTAAATATGCCTTTTTAAAGACCTTCAAAGACATGAAAGAAGATCCAAAACTAATTCTTTTCTGACATAGAAAGAATTAAAAAAAAAGAATTAAAAAGAAAAAAGTGAATATCAATAACTATCAAATGAAATACAGCTCTAAGAGTGACAATATGAATTGATTAAAGGTAAATAATATTCAATAATACCGACTTTGGCCGAGTGGTCTAAGCGGTAAAGAAATTTGAAGAGAATACCGGGAGGTATCGAAACATGTCAGTTCAACCATCCGCGCAGTCAAATTTTTCTTTGTCTATATGCTTCACATTTATCTCTAAATAAAAATATAATTTAATTATATAAATTTTTTTAATCAAGACCGAACTCAAGCTAAAATAATTAAACTTTTCTTTGGATTGTATGAGTTATACAGTTCGACTAAATTTCATAACTTAGTCTATGTCCAGACGAGTCAACTTTTGCTTCTGCAACTTTATTAAATTTTCTTTTGAAGCTGCATTCGTGTCCATATAATGAAATTCTTGTTGCGCAGCTTTTGTTTTTTTAAATAGCTTTTGTTGTTGCTTAATATTACAAAGAACAAAACAAAAGAGAGTTGCATGTACATGAAGCAGTGTATCCCTTCCCTATCTTCTCACCTCTCTCTCTCCCATATACTCAAAAGTTGCGCAGCAAAAGTTGACTCGTCTGGACAAAAACTTCAGTTTTCTTTAAAAAACAAGTTTCACTGCAAAAAATTGAGTTTTCTATGGAAATTACCATATATAAAAATGTTATGTGGATTTTATCTGGAAGTTGGCAGCTAGTCCCGTTCTACACATGCAATTTATATCCTTTCCCTTTCTTATTTTTTTTTTTAGTGAGAAAAAGCTATAGAGGAATAGATATGGTATATATTTCTATTTCAACACTCTCCCACAAATTCAAAAACTGCTGCTACAAAAATTGCATTGCAGACGGGGACTTAGGAAACGCAACACAAACGATCAGCTGTCCTAATGGGGCTACCAGACTTACAGAGCGTCTTGACGAGATATCGATTTGACTTCAGAAACGTAAAAGTCGATATGAAAAAATCACATTATGTCTGTTCGTTTACTTACTACAATTTACTATTTTTACTACAGCTGGAAGTTTTCAATACAAAAAGTAAACAAACTTTTCCAATTGTAGTAAAAGAGTAAACGAAAACAGCTATTATGTATTTTAATTCTGCTATTTTTACATGTGAAATTAGACAAATACATGGCTTGTCAAGACGCAGTGTTGTGTACCCTGGAGTATATAATTCATGTACATTAGAGCGACTTATCTTTTTGTTTTTGCCAAAAAAAAAACGATTTTGCGCGAATAAAAATTACAGTAACAATTACTGCCTGGCACACGATGTCGACAAGTCGAGGTCGTTCTTATGAGTGTTGTGTTTTTCTTCCGACGGGGTTTTTTTTTAATTTGGAACGATTTTCCGTCATCCCACGTCAAATTTGGTTTCTAAACAGACCGGTTTCGGCTATGTGCCATCTTCAGTGTTCTATTGAATACTGAAGATGGCACATAGCCGAAACCGGTCTGTTTACAAACCAAATTTGACGTGGGATGGCGGAAAATCGTTCCAAAGTCGTTCTTATATTTATATTGAGAACAATAATAAAAAAAATTAATTTGTTTTTGTTTTCAATATAAATATGAGAACGAACTTGACTTGTCGACATCGTGAGCCAGGCAGATAGTTTTATTTAAATTGAAGAGAATTTAAAGAAATAAAACTCAACATTTTTAAAGTTTACATTAGTGTTTATTCAACCGTTTTAAATTCGGAAATTTTCACAAAAGTACAAAAATATCGTTCTTATAGTACTTTAGCATATTAATTTTAAATAGCAAATATTGCGAAAACGAGAGCTAACTTCGAAGAAAAGCTAACACCATTGATATTAGCGTACTCGAATTATCTTACCTGTAGGCTGCCCAGCTTGTTACAGAAAAAAATTGCGAATTCCAGCACAGTGTTATTATTAGGCTAAAGCTCGTAATATATATTTAGACAGGAAGAATTAGACATGGAACAATATTCCATGTATGAAGGGTGCCGAACACTCCCTTGCCAGTGCTCATGTGTATTTCACGTCTTTCGCCACTTTTCAGCTGGTTCCGTTGTATGTGAACTTAAATCTTATCCATGCAAATCACGATGACTGGAATTATATATTATTCTAACGCAAAGACAACTCTACCATGATCGACAAGTTTCACAGCTTTCAAATTATGAAAAACTTTTATGTGTTGTTTTGGGAGAAAATGCGAACAAATTCAACAAAAAATCCAAAAATATAAATTTTTTGGATACGGTTCAGTCCACGAACAGTCATCTACTTCCAAAATATTTGGGAATCCTTACATGCCGTCTACATTAGACATGAAATGTTGTTAAGACATGATGTTATGAAAGCGTTGTTAGAACAAATGCTCTAACAACAATGTTAAAACATGAAGAAATCATTAACATGAGCCGTCTACACTTAACATTAACATGATGTTAGGTGTTACTGTTAGGCATTTCTTGACTTTTGTCAAGACAAATCAATGGCTCGTGAAGACGCTATGTAATGTAGACGTAGGTTATAAATCAAACCGATTTAGCAAACATATTTTCTTGTGAGTCGTTCTAATATATCCAGCCATACATTCATATCTCAGTTCACTTGATAAAAATTGTTTTAATCGATTTGTCATCATTGTGTCGTGATTTATTTTTTATGTAAAATACAAAACATATTAAAATTGAAATATTTTCCTTCTTTAGATTTTTGATTTTCTTTTGAATTCGTCTATTTTTTTATTTTTTTTATTCGATGCCGCTTACATTTTCAAATATATTTGAACATAATCACTTTAATGACTTTTTCTAAAAGCAGATAAATATGTACAAACTTCCAGTATTTTGTTTTCTTATTTTATTTATAAAACTCGCAAACTTTTTTATTTTTCTTGAGATAAGAAATTTAATTTTATATTAATAAAACAACAAAACAATAAGCAATTGGTTACCGTAACCGCCGGCAATCATCTATTTTGAATAAAGAAAACTCTCACCATTAAGATATTTGTTATTTGTTGTTAATTTCTTTACAGCAGCGAACAAAAAACTTTTTAGAGTCTAAAGAAGTTAGAGGTATTAAGCAAAACAAATTATAACAGAAAAATGGGTCAAACACTTTCGGAACCGGTAACATCAAAGGAATCGGCTTATTGTCAAAATGAAATGTACAGAGTGGGTTCAAGTTGTATGCAGGGGTGGCGCATTAATATGGAAGACTCTCATACACATATTCTGTCTTTGCCTGATGATCCCGGCACATCATTTTTTGCAGTTTACGATGGTCATGGCGGCGCCACAGTTGCTCAATATGCCGGCAAACATTTACACAAATTCATTTTAAAAAGACCTGAGTATAAAGAAAATATGGAAGAAGCTTTAAAACAGGTAAATTAGATTTTAATTGTTGCTTATTTTTAACGTCTATGCCAATTAATTTATTTCGTTTTAAAGGCCTTTTTGGACATCGATTATGAAATGCTATATAATGAATCATGGGGCGAACAAATGGCTGGTTCCACAGCTGTAGTAGTTTTAATTAAAGATAATCGTTTATATTGTGCCAACGCTGGTGACTCACGGGCTGTGGCTTGTGTTAATGGAGAGGTAATGTCTTTATCGATGGATCATAAGCCAAATAATGAAGCTGAATCAAAACGTATAAATGAGGGAGGAGGTTGGGTGGAATGCAACCGTGTTAATGGTAATCTGGCATTATCGAGAGCCTTAGGAGATTTCGTTTTTAAACGAAATGAGAATAAAAAACCAGAAGAACAAATTGTAACAGGTAGGTTTCATATTACTTTGTAACAATGTGGATTAATTAGTTTTTTAAAGAATAGAATATGTGCAGAGAAATTCCTTTATAATGATGACCTGTTATGTAAATCAGATAATTTATTACTAAAATTGTATAGTCCAATAACCGGCTTTTCACATATTTCGTAAAAGCGTTACGTTAGGGCGGGAGGGAGTTGAAGATTTGTTACGGCAGGAAAGCTAAACACTTTGGAAATGGCATTACGTAATATGTGATTAGGGCTGTTCACATATTACGTAATGCCATTTCCAAAGTGTTTAGCTTTCCCTTTAGCCCTTTTTACAATGTACGATTAAGAGTTAACATGGACCTTAACGGCAAGTTTTGTATGTAGAACTTGCCGTTAAAGTCGTCGTTAGCTTTTAATCACACATTGTGAAAAGGGCCGTAAGTCTGTTAAATCAGTGATGTGTTGTCTTCCGACGAGGTTTGTTTGAGTTTGCATCGATTTTCCGTCATCCCACGTCAAATTTGGTTGATAAACAGATCGGATTCGGTTATATGCATTGGCGTAGCTAGGCCCATCTGGGAGGGCTAAGCCACCCCAAGAATCGTTCTAGCCGCCCTCAAATTCAAAATATTAGAGTAATTTTGATAATATAAGCGAAATTTAGGTATTAATGTGGTCTTCAGCCACCCCAGAAAAGATTCTAGCTACGCTAATGGCTATATGCCATCGTCAGTGCTCTATTTAATACTATAAAAATCATTGATTATTGGACCTGATTGTGTAAGGGCGAGGGTTGTGTGTTACTAATCTATTACAAATCTATTACAAAAAACAACAGGCGTTTACGCCAGTCCCTTACACAATCAGGCCCATTGCTATTTTAGAATGAAAGTTTGCAGTTATATAGAAATTTATATAAGTACTAAATATCAAGAAAGAAAAAAAACAAAAATTTTTTTTTCTGGGAACCCCGCAATTGCCAAAGAATTTCCAGAAAATCCCAAAAACTGGACTTTCAGTGTTTCCGCAGTACTTTTCTTATTTTTCTCCAGACGCAAATAATTTTTTGGGAAATATTTAAGGGAATATTAGGTCATAAGGCGACTTGATAAACTTTTCGATTGCAGCTTTGCAATTTGAGAAGACTGAAACAGCGAAAATCGTAATAAGAATCGGATAGCTCGTTTAGAAACTGCAGATTTATTTCCATTTTTTCCAAAATCGCCCACTGTGCGCCATTTGCAAAGTCAGCGAGAAAACCACCCGCTGCTCCTGATATAGGAACTTATGCTTTTGAAAGAATGTGGTGACTCTCCAGAGCGGGACAGAGGCACATAAATGCATAATATTTTGCTTTGGGAAAAATTTTATGATCATATTTTCGTCCCACTTTATGCAGGGCAATTCATTAAATAACACTGCTTAGCAAATTTGTACTTTTGGAATGTTTAAAGTTTGTATTGCATTTTTTAATACAAATTAAAATATTTTGCCAGTTTTGGTTAAGAAATCTTAAAAAATTGATTTAAAAAAAAAGAAAATTTACATGAAACTTTTTGCTCGAGTTATTCGATTAATCGACTCAATTTAGTCGAACAAATTTTTACTTGAAATTTGAAATTTTTGTTTGATCGAACATTATTTGACTTCAATTTTACGATTAATCGAGCAAATATTAATCAAGTGAATAACCTACTTATGATGTTATTACAATAAGCTCTTCAATTAATAAAACCTAATTACAAAATGTTTTCCCATTCTTAATAATTTTGAAAAAAATAAAAATAAAAAATACTACCGGTATTTTATCACTCTTTCAATACCATTTATTAAGTTTTCATTGCAATTGAATTTATTTGATAATTTGTTCACCTGTATACAGACACAAGAGCTCTTCCAGTATATTTTGTTTAATTTTCTTTAAATAAACAAAAGTACAAAAGAAAATATTACGTTTAAATAAAACGCCCACGCTTAGTACAACAATAAAAAGAAATATGTGTTTACAGAACATGAATATGAATAATAGGATGGCTCAATAAAAATTTAAATAAATGCAAAAAAACAACACAGATATTTGCAGAATTATAAAACTTGCACAGCAAATTTGATTTAATTTCTACTAGAACTTTATTAAAAACACTTTAGCCAACGTTTTCTTATTTTTTAAGTATTTTCGATAAATCAACCAAAATTTTGTTACGCATTTTGAGGACTCAAAATTCACTATTTTCTACATGTAAGAGAACTTGCTAGAAGGCAGGGAAAATATTCTTATGTGAAAACTATCTTAAAAAAATACTTTTTAAAGAAATTATTTTTTTAACACGATATTCTCACGAGAGTTTTGGTTTTTTTAATCAGGCTAGAAGCAAAACTGTCCTAATATTTCGAATGGCTTTGTTTCCTTTTCCGTTTAATAACACTATGCAACAAAAAATTACAAAAAAATGAAATTTTTGTCATGACCTTTAATGACCACTATATTTTTTGATATGTTATGGACCATTTTTTTCTAAAAGTTGAAATAAAATACCTTTAAGTGGTTTTAATATTATTTATTACTAGATGTGCCTGCCGCTTTTCGTGCTTAAAGCTCATTTTGCGGCTATAAGGTATCCGTAGAATATATTAATATAAAGTTCTTACACATACGGCCATGTTCTCTATTTCATGTGGAATTAAAATGTGCGGAATTATCAAAGCATTGTTGTTGTAAATTAATATTTATAACAACAATGCTTTGATAATTCCACACATTTTAATTCCACATGAAATACAGAACATACCCGATATTGTTTAAATTTCTCGTTATACAAAATAAACATTGCTACTAACGTTACAAAAAACAGAAACATTTTCTATTAGGCTAAGGTTCATAACGATTTAATTCAGAAAGAAGTGGGCATGATTAATATTCCAAGGAACAAGGGAAAAATTAACATCAACTTAATTTTTCAACGTACACAGCAGAACAGAGTAGCGCGCCACTTTCGGAACCCGCTACACTTCCATCGTCAGTGCTCACATGTATTTTGTTTATCACCACTTATCAGGTGTATCTGTTGAATGTGATTTCAATTCTTATATATGTATACAACTTTTTCGTGAAAATTGAATACGAGAATTAAATTCACTTTCACATTGAAATTAACTGCATTTTTCCAGTGTTGCCATTGGTTTATATTTCTTCATTCCCATTTTTCTGATTTTTGTTCTACTCAAGACATACTTTTTTGGTTTGATTTTATACTTAAGTGAACATGTAAACATGTGAAAAGCTCAAGCCAGTGCGCTCTGTGCAAAGCGCAAAAAAGAGTGCAAAGAACGGCGCCGCGCTGAGTTTCTTCGTACTCTGGGCTTGAATAGTAATATGTATGTCTTTCCACACATAAAGGAGTTTTTAATAATTTCGTGACCTCACTGAGTATTAAAGATTTTTTGTCTAGAGGGTTTTCGGGCCGGCTGGCTGACTTTTTGCAGAGAGTTTTGCGAAAGTAGAATAACATTTTCATTAATTATCTGGATGCTGTTAGCATAAAGAAATCATTCCTTAATGTACATAGGTGTCATTTTTGTTAGCTAATTTTTGTCGGTTTGTTTTTTTGTTTCAGCCTACCCCGACGTTGAGACACGTAAAATTAATGAAGATTGGGAATTTCTTGTATTAGCATGTGATGGAATATGGGATGTAATGAGCAATAAAGAAGTAATTGACTTCTGTCGATCACGCATTGGACAAGGGAAGTATCCTGAAGAAATATGCGAAGAACTAATGACTCATTGTCTGGCTCCCGACTGCCAAATGGGTGGTTTGGGTGGTGATAATATGACCGTTGTCTTAGTATGTTTTTTGCATAATAAACCATATGCGGATTTGGTACAACGATGTGCCACATCAACAGTATCAGCGAATACAAACACTTCATTGCCGGCAACACAAACTTCAAACTCATCGTCACCAGAAGAGGAAGAAATAGATCTAAAATAACGTTATCAGCTAGTGAACTATCAGCTCAATCAGTCTAGCACTACAGCAGAACTCACTTTTATTTTAAACATTTAAGTGATATTTTGATTTTTACAAAATAAGTAAACAAAAAAAGAAAATTCAAATATCTTCTTTTTCAAGATGAAGTTTCTTTCTCTTTTTTTGTTATTAGTTTTTTATACATTTTTCTGTTTATATTTTATACGTACCTCCAGAAATCGTTATTCTTATTTAATTTTTTTTTACATAAACACTTACTTTTCCTTTGCAAACTATCTAAAACTAAAATATAATAATAATATCTGTTACTTAAATTAACTGGTGTGTTCCTCTGTATTTGAACTGTTCTTCTTTTATAATTAATTCAATATTATGTAGTTCTTTTCGTATATTTACGCTTTTAAATTTATTAATTTCTTGTGTACTTCTGCACTATAACTACAAAAAAATTATATCTATATTTCATTTTGTAGAAAATTTTATAATTAATTATATATTTTATATTAATGTTTAAGTTTTACAAAATTTGTTAGAAATAGTTAATTTTTTTAGCCACAATAGCAAACCAAATGTAAAATCTTTAATATGTTTGTGTGTGTTTTTATTAAAAAAAAACACGCAATAAAAAACTGGAAACACTTTATAAATTTAAATTAATTAAATTACTGTTTAGTTGAAAAATAAGAAACAAAAAATCGTATATATTTATAATCCCAGGTGTGCTATTTTGTATGTCGATTCGAACAGGAAATCATTCGTATTTGTATACGTTGTAAATTATGTTTCGAAAATGGGTTCTTTCGAATCGAAATACATAATAAGCCCCCCAGGAAAAGGTCTGGAGCAAATTACGGTATTCGATATCGATCGAAATTTCAATACAATTTAAATACAAATTTCGATCGATATCGAATGCCGTAACTTTCCCCCTGCAGCTACTTTCGAAACGGAGGTATAAAATTTGCATAAGTTCAGTTAGGCATTGCAAAGAGTGATGTTTTTGTTACCAGCAATCCCCTTCAATATGGTTCTGTATTTCTTAAATAATAATTTTGCTTTAAAACGTTATTCTCCCTAAATTTTAGTGTCATTTATATCAGCAAAATTGCGTACTTTCGCATATTTCCCATTTTCCCTTAGAAATGAGATATTTAATCGTGGTGAAAAGTAGCCGGGTCATAAAACACACAAAATTTTATCAAAATCCAATCAGTGGTTTTTGTGTGATGCATGTTCAGACGCGGGAACAGGAAGATAGACTGAAATTCCAAAATTTTGGTATGTATTTTCAAAAAATATTTTGTGTGTTTTACTGTTTTTTTTTATACAATATGTACAGTTAGATACCCAGCTTAGCATTTTATCAAATAATTATCATATTCGAGTGCTCTTTGACTCCTCCGCGCTATTATAATATTCATTTGTTAATCCTAGCCGCGACTCTTCTGAAAAAGTCATGGCTCGCAATTCTGATCAATTACGACTCATTTTTGAGACAGTAAAAAAATAATTTCAACTGGTAATTGGGCCAAGCTCCTTTAGGCTTAAAATCTTGCACTCCAACCACTCAGCAAAAGCACTGCCTAAGAACCACAGCACAAAGTTAACATAAACTTACTATGCTAAATGCTCAAAACAGTAAAATTTCTAGCATCGCATGATCAATTTATGATTGCATACAAGTCGCTTAGAAAGCGAATAATAGCGGTTCAATCGTAATCGAACCCATTAATCGCTAGATTTCGATTAAAAATTTTACTCTTTCATGCAAAGAATTTATGTCAAAGTGCTTCGCCAATGAACTTTCATCAAATCTCTTTCAATTTGTTTCAGGACAAATTTAATTCATAAACAACACTTTATTTAAAGTTTAAAATACGATATAATTATAAAATATATATTGTCAATTAAATTAAACTGGTTATAGTCTAAGATCCCACCTAAGAAAAGTTAATCCATCGGCCAACCACGCAAAACATATTTCGTAGCACACATAAACCGACCTGATATTAGATCAGGCTATCATTAATTGAAGGTTTTGTGGTCAACTTGTTTTTAACCTTGCACTCATCTGGTAACCAGACAAAATCATTCCACAAAGAATGAAAATAACGTTGGTTTGTTTGCCTATCTTTTTTCGGTCACTTCTAAAGAGTTTCCACATTTTAAGTAGGTGGATCGATACTATAAACTTGTGCACATCTATTTTCTTATGCATATATATGTATGTATCTGTAGACTTTTGAGAAAAGCACTTAAGACATTAACATTAAATATAGGTTTTTAAGGCGCCATATTCATACGATGGTTGGTAACGAAAATACTCTGCTCTATCGCGAATAACTATTGCCATGCAAAGATTCCCAAGTTTTCTGATTTTCTGGGTGAATTCACAAACCTAAAAAAAATGTCGCATCGCCAATGTTTACTGCCGCGACTCTTTTTACAAAATAAATTCACAACAAGTGCCAATGGGAACGAGAAGAGAACATAACCTTGGACTAGACTCGCGGTTGCCACGAAAATTTTTGCTTAAAAGATTTTCATTAGGCAAACTAACCGCGAAATATTCCTTGTTGTATTACGATTGATAAAAATATTTTTCATGCGGTTGGAAGATAGATACAGTTTTTATTTTATAAAAAACATACATACATATCGTCATATAAAATGCAAAAGGGCCCATCATCATTTTAACAATTTTTCAGGAAAGCTAAAAAATAATAATATAAAGCATTATCAGGGATGTTCTGAAAATCACTTTTTTGTAAAAGTGATTTCAAATCAAAAAAAGGTGTTCTGTGCAGAAAATTTTTTGAAAATATGTGATTTCAAACCAGTTAGTTAAGAGGCTGCTGATTTCAAATCACTTGCTTATTTTTGCGACAATTTGTTCATGAATTTTATAAAAAAAAAAATGCCGACATTCATAATTTGATGTGTTCTTTATAAATTTTAATGATTATTTTAGAAATTTTTCGTGAATTTCACGACGAAAGCGACTTTTTTGAGTTTTAACTATTTTTACAAGTTCAATAATTTTGAACCAATGTTGTTTTTTTTGAATCTAAATTGATTATTAGGCTAAGGTTCGTAACGTTATATTCAGAAAGAATTGGGTATGATTAATATTCCAAGGAACAATGGAAAAATTAACATCAACTTAATTTTTCAACGTACACAGCAGAACAGAGTAGCGCCACTTTTTTTAGTTTTTGCAATTTTTGCGAAGTTTTTCATTACCGATAAAATAATTTTTTCGTGTTTCGACATTTCTGCAGTTTCGGCCCTTTTTAACCAATTTTGATTTTTTTCCGTTTTTAACAACTTTTTGCGAGTTTTTGCAACACATAATGCACTTTTTTTATAAAACTAATTAATTGCAACTTTTTTTAAGCAATGCCACCAAATCAAAACAAAAAATCAGCTGTTTTCTTGTGTTTTCGAAAAGATAAAATCACACCGAAAAGTAAAAAATTTTGTGGTTTTCAGAACACCATCAAATCACAATTGTGATTTTGAAATCACAAGTGATTTGAAATCATGTGATTTTCAGAACATGCCTGTATTTAAGAATTTTTTCGTGAATTTCACGACGAAAGCGACTTTTTCGAGTTTTAACTATTTTTACAAGTTCAATAATTTTTAACCAATGTTGTTTTTTAGTTTTTGCAATGTTTTTTGCGAAGTTTTTCATTCCCGATGAAATAATTTTTTCGTGTTTCGACATTTCTGCAGTGATTTTGAAATCACAAGTGATTTGAAATCATGTGATTTTCAGAACATGCCTGTATGCATGTATTAATTAAAAAATAAACAAGTTTGTGACATCATTTTATTAGGTTATTTTATTAGGTAATAGTTTAAGGAGATCTTCTAAGATCTTTTAGAAAAATAAGTTGGTTGAAATGTTTAGGATTTAAGCAATTCTCTTCTTTAGTTTTGATAAAACTTGACTTGAAAAAATCCTTTCACTTATCGTAGATGTTGGAAAATATCTAATTTCTCACTACTTTTCCTGGATTACTCTAAACATATAACATCTTCCATTATGCCATTAGAGTACTGTTTTAATTTTTTTTAATTCTTAACACTTGTAATTGTTTCTGTTAATTCTGTTACAAGATTGCTTGTAATAATATCGATAGTCTCTTCTGTTGTCAGGTCATCCATCATCTGACTCATCCTAGCAAAGCTCAGCATTATGCAAAAAGTTTTATTTCCGAATTCCTTAGTTTCCGTTTTTGTACGGTATTTTAAAACACTGTTGATACAAGGAAATATTCCTGAGTCGATGTATACTTTGAGACAAGGTATATTTTTTTTTAAGAACAAACACAACCCGCTTGTTTGCGGAAAAACACCCTAATAAATGACAATAAAAAATATTTGGCAGCATTTTACGTTTTTATTTGCAAATAAGCAATGCGTATAATCTAAGGATTATATAGATTTGTAAATACATCGTTGGCAATAGTATTATTGGCTATCATTGAATTATTAATCAAAAGCTTAATAATTCCCTCAATTTCAATTAGAGTAGCAGAGTGTTTACTTTTATAGCCACGTCCAAAGGTTTTAAAGTTTTACTGTAGTTAAGATCACTAAACACACTTCTTTGTTTGTATGAAAAAATAATTTCTAAACACAAACCTTTTGTATATGAGACGAAACAAATAATTAAACACACAAAAAATATGTTATAATACTACATAAATTAAAAATTTTGTTGCGTCGCTTAATCGACTGAAATTAAACGGTTTAATCGTTAATCGAAAATAGCCTATTATAAATTAACCGATTAGCTAATCAGGTAGTAATTAACCGGTTGACCAATTAACGGTTAACCGATTGAATACCCTAGTATATAGGATATTCGTTTTAATCGACTTTTCAATTGTCCGACTAATCAAATAATCGAAATTGAGGGTAAAACTTTTATCTTGTTTGAGTTAATCGAAGTTACTAGACTATTATATTAGTGTGGAAATATAATTTACAATTATTTTTGGTTCAAGTTCGTTCTTAGTTTAAATTTTCAATTAAATTTTATTTTTATTTAGAAAAAAATTGTTATGCTTCCCAGGCAGAAATTGCGGCTTTATGCGAAAAATCTGTACCACCACAACACTGTAAATACAAAATTACGTCTCTTCCAAAAGTTGTGTATCACCACAGTACTGTATACACAACAGTGATCTGCATGATTACGAATCAAAAGGCATAGTTTTGCATTTTCTTAAACAAATATTGAGCTAGCTAGCACTTAACATTAAAAAATGAATGGTGCTAATGCATGATTCATATCAACGAGACTGTTGTTAATAAATGCCTGTCACTGCTTGCAATGTCTGTTTATTCATATGATTCATAAAAGCAATGAATCAGCATGGTTGTTTTGAATGCTTCTTAAAAAAGTTAACACTACGATCGTCTTTTTCAATTTGGCAAAAAAATCCCATATTTTGCTTCCGCTGTATTTATTTTTTATTACACGATAAACTCTATTTTCTACATTTATTTTGTTAAATTTTCTGTAAACACTTTTAAATAGCTTTTTACAATAACTTTAAAAATGTGTAAAAACATATCCTTACATACGTACGTCAACATGCTTTTGTGAGTTATTTGAGTACTATACAAACCAATCAAACAACAGTAACAATATTTTACTTACTTTTGCTAACAGCACTTAAAAAACAAGAGCGAGTTAATGACAGTCAGTTGTAAGAGAGTTAGCACTGCAAGCAATATCTTTTAACACATATTTATGTTAAAAAACATAACAAAAGCATTGTAAATGTGATTGGAAAGCGAAAGTCAATCAACTCATACATTTCTCTGATACACAAAAATATGACTTTAATTTCCCAATAGTGCATTAATGGTAATTTAATACCGCCACAACATTGCAAATTCAAAATTATGACTTAACTGTCGAACTATCATATTCACAACAGTACATGTAAAACCAAAACTGTGACTAGTTCACAAATAAATTTAACTCTCTCAGATGCTCTCAGAGTAATTTTATGTTTACATTTATTTACCTGGCTCTGTGGCTTAGTGGTAAAGGCGTTTGCTTGTCAAGTCGCACAATATAAATAAAAGAAATTTTTTTAATCAACTATAAAACTCAAATAGACTGATAACACAATACCCTTCTTTGCGTCGCGCAGTCAAATAAAAAGTTAACTCCTTCCATCCTTCGTAATATTGCTTCTGAATAATTTACGTAATTTACAGTTACATCAAGTGGTCTAAAAGTGTCACTTAACCTTTGAATTGAATAAGAATATAAAATTTTTCATGTATTAAAATATCAGAAAATATGCTTTCGAAAAGAAGAAAAGTTTCTATTATTTCGGCTTTCTAGTTCAATATTTTGAATTAATGTAAATTCAAATTATTTTTATTAAGAGTGGAGTGTTGGAATATTCAAATCAGATTAGCAGAACGGATCAGTACTAATAAAAATAATTAATTCAAAATATTGAACTAGAAAGCCGAAATAATAAAAAGTTTTCAGACTTAAGGCCAGGCCACACGGGCGTTTTTAAAACGCGCGTTTCTGCTTTTTTATATCAAATTTGAAAGTTCTCAATTTTTTAAAACTTCAAATTTAATTCAAAAAAGCAGAAACGCGCGTTTTAAAAACACTTGTGTGGCCTGGCCCTTATTACCTATTCAGTTCAAGAAAAGTTTCATTAAATTTTTTACTCGAGCTATTCGATTAATCGACCCGAACTACTCGAATAAATGTTTACTCGAAATTAGGAACTTTGTTTGATCGAATATTATTTGACTCAGATTTTTCGATTAATCGAGCAAACATTATTCGAGGGAATACGTCAGTAGTATAATTAATATTCTGAACTAGTGATACTATCCTGAAAAAAAATTGGCTTTTTATTAAATTTGTATCTCTCCTGAAAAATCTTTAAAAATTATGATAGTCCCATTTGCATTTTATATTTCGATTCGAAATGAATGATTTTCTTTTCGAATCGAAATACATGACTACCCGCCGCCAGTATGTGAATTGTAGAAATTATAGAAATAATTAACAACAATCGGGTCTGTTTGATTTCAACAAATTAATAAAGGCTAAATTATAGCTTTTGTAAATTTACCGATCTATAGCGTTGTAAGTTCGAATAAAATATTCTTTTGTAAATGACAAAAACTTAAAATACAATAAAAACCCACTAACAATTCAGCTATTGATAATTTGTTTTTGAATTCATGTGATTTGAAATCACCGTGATTTTCAGAACGGCCCGATAGGAACCTGTTCTGAATGTAATGAAATATTAATTCTCCAACCACTTTCTTAAAGTAAATAGAAAGTATTTACGTACGTTTTATATAATATGGACGTACAAAATGCAGTTGCGACGGTTCTAGTTCCATGGAACTAATGAAGAAATTTGTGAACTCGTTATTAAAATTTTTTGAGTTTTCTTTGTTTTAGATTTTAAAGTGAATAAAATAAAAATTAATAAATGATCTTCTCCTAAACATATTCTAAAAATATTCATTTTGAAAACTCCTAGGCCTTAATAAAAACAAATTTTACTTTAAACTAAAATTCTCTTAAATAATTCAGTTTAATAAATCTAATTATTACACAGTGCGACAGTGGTTCTGCAAATCATGCGCCACTATGACAGTTCATTGATGATTGTTCAAAAGATTTTTTTCCCTGAGGTACCCGTTTTCGAAATATCGCTCTTTTCATTTTCAAGTTTTCAGGTGTTGAGTGGATATTTGTAAGATCCAATATTTCACAAACGGTTGCAAATTTCATAATACTCTTTTTGGCTGAAATGTAGTTTATGAATTGTAGAAAAATCGTGCTACTATTGCAAAGCGAGAAAATATTTTTTTCATCAACTTTTTGTTGGTAAAATGTTGAAAAAAGCAATTTTTCGGGGTTTTTTTTTTTAAATTTTGACTCTACAAGCAGAAATTTTTATTACTTTTTATGGATGAAATTTTGCCTCGGATTCGTAGAACAATGTGACTCTACAATTTAAGCCCAAGAAACTAATTTTTTTTAACAAACACAACCCGCGAAGCGATTAGCTTGTCTGCGGAAAACACACAGGGTCTATGGCGGAAATCACGACCCACGACCTCTGGACTGACAGGCTAGCATCGCTATTACTCAGCCACAAGGGCATCCCTTACCTGTAAATTTCATTAAAGTTAAACATTTGAAACAACTCATCGAGTTTTGAACACACAAAAATTTTTCAATGTAAAATTGTCGAAAACCAGGTTAATTTAAGAGTTTTCGGTAGTGATTTTGCTTCATAGGCGTTTCATGTTAATTCAACATGATGTACAATGATCTTGAAGGAACATTTATTCTTTTGAATTAACTGTATTTCATGTTGATTTAATATTGCAGTACAGTTAAATCAAAATGAAGTTGATACTGAAATAATACGAAAAATCATGTCGAATCAAAGTTATTTCGAGTTGAAACAACGTGAATTTGATATTGAAACAAAACGAAGAATCATGTTGAATTTAGTTTAGTGGGGCGGGTGCCCCACAGAAGGGGCACCCGCCGGGTAAACTTAATTCGAGTACGTTGATTTCAGTGGCGTTCACCGTTTTTTAATGTTAGCTCTTAAACAAGAAATATTTAAGATTTAAAATTTCAGTTTTTGGACCATTCTCATTGGATTATAGGCGCAATTCGTAAGATAATTATATGAAATTCGGTTCTTAAGTTAGCTATGCACTACAAATATACCTACCTAAAATTTTATGAAATCGGTCCATGTTTACACCTAGCCTTCATGCAAGCATCCGCCACAATTTCAACTAAATGTCGATAGATCTCATGAATTGTCATCGCTTTACCTCAAATTAAATATGTAGATAACTTATTTTCGTAGAAATCTTATTGTGAATTTTGAACGTGATCGGCTTATTGGTATGGTTGCTACAGGTCAAACAGCGTATACAATCTACGCACAGTGGTGTAAATTAGAAAAAAAGTGGTAATAAGTATGGAACTTCTAAACTACTTAATGGATTTGCATAAAAATTGAATTGTTTGCAGATTACTCCTTTCAGAATCGTGTCTCTTTAAGTTTTTAGCTGCACCAGGGGCGGAGCTATAAGGGCTGAAAGTTGGCTTTCTCGGGTGTGAAAAAAATTGTTCGGCTTATAACTTTCGTAAATATTAACCGATTTGTTGGATTTTGCTAGACAAAATAAAGAAAAATGTGGTTACAATTATTTTTGTATCTTTTATAGCTTAAGAAATTAAAATTTGAAAGTTTTTGCCTCGACTTTTTTTTGTTTTTTTGTTGTAATTTTTTTACTAAGCCTCTGATTATAACTTGTAGTACACTATTAAATTGCTGATGAAATTCTAAGTAAACTCACCGAACAAAGCTTTGAAATGATTTGAGCCGTTAAGTCGTAACAAACGTCTAAACTCAAAAATCGTAGATTTTTTTTTAAAGTGCTTCATGATTTTTAAAATTGCAAAAAAAATTTTGTTTGAAATGTTAATTTTATTTTTATACACGTTGAAAGGCCATGCTTTAAAGATGCATTTAGTGGCCATTTTTGTTCATTTTGGACATGAACCACCCTACATTTGGCAGTGGTTGAAAATCATCAACTTTCAAAATAATTTTTTAGTTTGGTGCCATGATCGGTGGTCATGTTAGACAAATAGGTACAAACCTACAACCAAAGAAGGGAAGAAGAAGAAAGTGTTGATAGCGAAGTGCCTTTAAACACTGTGGGAAGTAGTGGTGAATCAAATTCGGATTATCAAGATGAAGTTCAACAGCCAGCTAAAAGAACTCAACTTTAGTTTTACAGTAAAACCGTGTGTTTTTACACATAAAACTTATTTTGTTATATCAATAAATACATTTTTAGTCATCCATTTTCTTGTCATACGATCAAAACTCGAATAATTGTTTCAAATGTTTAATTTTAATTAGATTTGCAGGCAAGTAGATCAATGAAAAATTAGTCTCTTGGGCTTAAATTGTAGTCAGATTGTTTGTTCTACGCATCGGAGGCAAAATTTCATCCATAAAAAGCAATAAAAAATTCCTGCTTGTAGACAAAACTTTTTACAAACGTTTCATCCGAAAAAAGTTTTTGGTAGCAACTTTAAAAGAGAATAAAAAAAAGACATGTCTTAAAAATCACGGTGTAAATTGCGTGCTACTCTGCTTGTAGAGTAAAAATTTAAAAAAAAATGCCGAAAATTGCTTTTTTCCAACATTTTGCCAAAAAATCGATAAAAAATTTTTCTACGATTCATAAACTACATTCCAGCCGAAAACAGTATTATGAAATTTGCAAAAGTTTGTGAAATATTGGCTCTTTCAAATATCCACTCAACACCTGAAAATTTAAAAATGACAAGAACGATATTTCGAAAACAGGTACCTCAAGAAAAAATCCTTTGGCCAATCGTTATCATTTGGATACACTAACGAAACGTCAGAGTGATGCATGATTTGCAGGGATTAACCCGCAATTTGTTGCATAGTGTTATTATTATTATTACTGAATAGCATATCATTACCTCAATATATAGAATCGTGCTAACTCATTATTTTTTTTTTAATCGATATTTTTGAATATTTCGATAGATGAACCTCTCTAACCTATAGAAATATGAAAAAATCTCGATTTAAAAAAAGAATTAGTTAGGGCGTTTCTATATTAAGGTAAGCATATGTACATACATACATACATATATTAAAAATTATTTCTTTCCTAAAAATTGTGCGTGCGTACTTAAACACATGTTTTCATATTTTTATATCCTTAATCAAAATAAAAAAATTTAATAAATGTATAGAAAAAAGCTGTAATTATAAACAAACAACAAAACAAAAAATAATGCGTTTTTTAGTCGTATATAATAAATATGTAAGCTTACGTTTTAAGATAAAATTCAATAAAATAAAACAAAAGTGAACGTAAAAAATAATCATAATCGTGTCTGTCATGACTTTGGCATCCGAGAAACTTTTCCAAATATTTTGGTGTCCTGACCATAGGGTGCGGTCCTGACATTCACAATTTTTTTATATTTCCAAAGTATCAAGCAAAACAAATTTTTAAAAAATTTTGTTGTAGTTTTGTTGATGTCACAAAGTTCACAATACGGCTGGGTGTAAGATTAATATCTTATGTTATCTTATCTTATCTATGCACCTTTATGTATTTACAACATGTTTGAGTAGTTCACTTGCAAGCTCCGCTAAGTTAAACAAAAAAAACTAAATATTCTGTAAAAGCCGCCACCAGCGGACGTTGCAAGTGGACTTACTCCTTTTACTTATTTCAAAAAATATGTAATTTGGGAGCCACTTGTAATTAGAAAATTTCACTCTAAAGTAGTGTCCGGGGAAGAGAAGACTAAATATGTAAATGAGAAATAGCACTGCAACAAATTGGGTCATCGAATGTATCCTCAATGATTTGAACACAGTATGATAGTAGACCCTTAGAAAAACAAAATTGACAAGGAGTTTGGCCAAGTTGGTGCGTAAAACAAACTTATGGCTTCTTGAATTTTGCCATTTCTTTTACCGTTTTTTACTATGAGTTAATAAGAAAAAATAATATTTTTACTTTATTGGCTTCCATTGCTTATGAAAATAAAATAAAAATTTTCGTTTGGGAATTTATATTGAAACAACAATAAAAAAACGCAAATTTGTTTTGTATTCAATATGAATTTCCTAACGAAAATTTTTATTTTATTTTCAAAAACGGAGTAAAACTAGATTTTTTGTGTTTTTTTTTAACAAAATAGCTCAACTAAAATAACATAATTTTATTATACACTCAAAATTATTTTTATTAAAATAAAATTAACAATTTTATTTTCTTCCTTTTATGTTAAAAAAATTTAGGAAAACATAGTGGGCTTTATTTAGACCCCCTTTAAAAATATCCAGCTACGCCAATGTATGTGTCCATCTAAATAGGGATCTATGTATCTAAACCAGCATCGCTCATACTGGCACCAGAGTTCCGAACATTATTCGGCTCGTATATGTATGCAGCCGAATGAAAACCAATGTTCTCACTAAAGAGTAAAAATAAATAACAACTTCATACAGTTGTATAAAAGCTTGTTGTTTTTTGCGTTGTTGTTTTTCTTTTTAATATGCACACAGTGGAATACTACTAACACATACTCATAAGCACTAATACTCAATGAAAAACTCATTTCTCTCGATGGCTAGCACTGATCTACATATCCCAGCAGCTAAAGTTACAACTAGTAACGCTTTGGGACAGCCATATTACTAGTTGTAATGGTAGTAGTCAAAAAACGACATTCATATTACTATTTGTAACAAGAGTAGTAACGTTACTGGTCAAAAAGAACAATCACATTACTAGTTGTATCGAGACTAGTAATGATACTAGTCAAAAAAGCACAATCATATTACGAGTTGTATCGAGACTAGTAACGATACTAGTCAAAAAATGACAAAATTTTCAGGTATACGATTTTATATAAAACCAATTATTAGCTATTAAAAAAATAAGTAGAATGTGGCTCAGTGGGTAGAGTACTTGCCTTAAAGTATGAAGAATGCGTGTTCGTACCCCGGTTGAGCCAAAATTTTTTTAAGAATTACAAAACTCTTAATAAAAAAACTAGTAAGCGCACTAGTTTACAATAACTAGGATTCCAACTGGGATATAACTGTATACAAATGAACTAGTTGGTCCCCTATGGCAACCCAATGTTAAAAACGATAGTTCGATATATGAAAAAAGGATAGATAGGCAACTAGTCTGAAGCAAAAAGCAACTAGTATAGTTCCAACTACATACCAGTTACTTTGTCTGCAGGGATATTATAAATTTCATTAAAATTGCTTAGCTTCGGAGATGCAGAAATCGCCCCATATCTCGCCTCGTGGTCCTAGTTTTGAAATAATATATAGCCTAGACTCAGATCTATCTACGTTATTAATTTTATCAAAATCGGTTTTGCGGTTTAGCCGTTAAAGCGCAAGAAACAATCAAATTCTTAAGCATTGTCTATATGCAGCATTTCATTGGTGCTTTACCAAATCGTCAGTAGACTTCAAACACAATTTTGCAAAGCTACAAATCCTTTATCTTATGTACAGACTTTCAAAAACCATTTGAGAACTAGCAAATATGTAAATAATTTTCAAAAATAAGCATAGTAGGCTTTGAAAATTATACAAAACCCAGCAAATAATTTATATTCGATATGAATCTATTTTATTTTTCTACACCTTTGTAACTTTGCAAAATTGTGTTGAATTATTTTTTTTTTCATTAAACAGTTGTATTTTTGTTCCTATTTGGGGTAAAAATTTTTCGTAACAAATACAAAAATTACAACAAAATTCTTAGCAAATCAATATATTTTCAACTCGAATGTATTAAAAAGCACTCTTAAATCATATTTTCATTAATTACTTGTTGCGGGTGGGGCAAAATAAAAATATACCCCCCTAGGTACCACGCCACTGTTCATGGCATATGTTTCGTTTCATCTTTTTTTTAGTTTGGAGGAGGCAAATAATCCCAACGGCCTCTACTCCAATAAAAACAGGTAATGGGGAGGGACGTTCGGTCGTGGAGACACCTACTCCTGTCCATGTCCCGGTGTTTTGTGTGTCTTGCGCCTGCAGACACAAGGTAAAAAATTTTTGGAGGGTTAAGTATTGTATTCCTGTAACAAAAAGAAAAATTTATTAGTTACCAAGAAAATAATATATTAGAACGATACATGCTTACCCATATATGCTCCAGATCCTAGATAGTTGTCCTAATTCCTGAAAATATAAAAATAAATTAAATAATTGTAAAATACTTACACGCGGTGGTTTTTCATCATCATGGCTGCCTGTAAATGAATGACGGCGGAGCAGAGACCTGCGCCTCCACGGCTTAAACCGGCTGAACTGAGCCGTCGATAAATTTTTACAACTGCCGCCGCCAAAAGTGTATTGAGTTAAGCCGGCGTAAAATCAGCCGCCGGTAAGGACGGTATCAAGCAATTCATACGATGATTTTTCCCATGATTTTTGCTCTATGTGTACGTCAGTCTGAGTCATGCTTTGTATCAGTCTTTACCCTGCGTCTCCGCCTCACTTGAATTGCTGTTGTATCTTGAAGTTATGATTGCATCGTTAAAACAAATACTATGACAGTTATGTTATAACTCGGAAAAAGCATTTAATTGAGCGGTCTACATATAACATTAACTTAAAGTTAATGTTATGGTTGAACATTTGGAGTTAGGTGTAGACGGCAGGGTATAATTTGTGAGATGGCAGCACCAAAAGAAAAAATGTCCTTTCTTTCGTATGAGTATGGCATCTTTCCTTAGGGACAAGAAAGAGAGTATGTTGTCCTTGTTTGACGCAAATATTATAAGATCGGCGGCAAATTGATAAGTAAATATGTATAAGGGGTTTATATAATGATATGCGGGAAATCCCGAAATACATATTTAGTAACTATAAACGCGGGAATTCCCCTGCTAAGTATATAGCCGACCGAACTACTTAAAAACCTGTATCTGCAGAAATAAGACAGAAGAAAATAAAAAGTGGTACTGTTCAGTGGTCAGTAGAAAATAAAAAGTGACGCAAAAATAATAAAAAGTTATTTCAAAAATAATAAACAGTTCTTTTAAAAATAATAAAAAGTGCTGGTAAAAATAATAACAATTTACAAAGAAATTTTGGTGGTTACTAGTTTTTTTTTTAAAAAGAAGGAAGAAATTTAATAAAACTCCTGTTCCATACTGCAGTAGACAAAAACAACTATAAGTGCGAAATTAAAATTTTTAAACGTAAGTTCTTAGAGATACTAGTTTTTTTTATACAAAATGGTGATTTGTGGTGTTTTGTCTTATAGCTGGCTATTGACTAAGCAAGCGGGAACTGAAGCTTGGAATTAGAAGCTACTCCCACAAGAAATAGCCAGGTAATACATTTTTATTTAAATTTACAATACGGGTGTGCAAATAAAGAACCTTTTTGGAAAATCCCTGTCAAATAATACAAAAAGGCAGACAAAATTAAACGAGCTGAAACTGTCAGTAAAAGGGTAAATGATTTAAGGCGTCCAAGGGTAATTACCGAACTGAAACCACCACAAAACCATAAATATAATAAATATAAAAAAAAACATAAGAAAACTAACACTTAAAAAAATAATCTAATCCCTGCAGTATTTAGCCTAATAAAAGAATTAGTATTAAGCAGAAAAAACATAAAAAAAAGACAAATTTTTAAATCTAGCAAATAATCGTAGTCTTGTGTAATTGTGAGAAATTGTGTGAAAAGTGAGTGTTTGGTAGTTTTTTTTGTGCCTAATTTAAGTAAGTTTAATCCAATATAAGAAAAAAGGAAAACATATACATATCTATATCTCCGTAGTTGTTTGAAAATATAAAAAGAAATCGAGCAAAAGAAAAAATAAAAAAATTTAGAAAAAAATAACCGTTTGAATGCTCAAATTAATCGCGTAGTCAAAAATAACGTTTTCCTCCTTTCATTTTCTACCCATACATATTTAGGCTCAGGGAGCTCCTTTAGATAAATAGTAGGTAGTATTCCGTCCTCCAGAGATTTGGAATTAGAAGTAATTTGAGTGTTAAAAGGGATGTAATTTTTAAAGTGTAGAGAAAAGTAAAAGAATTAGAAAGAAATAGAATTTTGAGACAATAGGAGATATAAATATAAATAAAAAAAAAGTTATAGAGAAAATAGGAAGAATAGTAGATTAACTAACGTGTATTATTGTCAATTTAAGATAATTATTATTAATTTGTGTTTAAATCTAGTACTTACTTTATATTAATTTTTATTATCATTAATACCATCCAAATTCTTTTGTTTTAATAAATTATGCCTTAAGTGTTTAATGAAAATCATGATGGTCTAAGGTTATTGAAGTCAAGGCAATGATAGACTGGTAAGTGGAAGGAAACGGTCGAGTGGATTATAGGGTCGTAGATTAAAATTCTCTTACAGGTACATACTACGACAAGGTTGGGAGGGCATCTAGAGGCAACATCATCTGTCTCTGGGCAAATTCGTGTGTGGTGTGCTGTGTTAGGATTTGTTTTGTTTACTTTTTTTTTGTGTTGCTGTCTAACAGCTGACGAGAAGGGTTGGAACCGTCCTGGGAATAAAAATGAGCAAGCTGGGAACCTCGTCAGACAGTAGTTCGCAGGCCGTAACATAAAAAATGGCGCCCAATCAAATGCAGCGACTTACGACTCATTCTGGTTTTACAAGAAAGTGTCATAAGTCGTGATACATGATGCATGTGATAATATCTAGACATGTTTTTGCAATAGCCCAATAATTTGAGAAAATAGTCCAGTAAGATGAGTTAATGCTGGAGAGACTTTTCGTAGCCTTCGTAATAGAAACATATAGGCGAAGTTGTACGAAAATGTCAATTGAGCAAGCTCTCATCTGAGCCTGTACAATACGAGACAATCGACTGTAACTTGACAGTGGCTTGAGCTGTTTTAAATGTACAGTGTTTGTTTCTATAATTCTTACATAAATGTAGATTTCACATCAAGTAAAATATCTATATGGGTCCTGTTGAACGTGAAAACGTTAATAACTTTATGCGATTAT
Source organism: Panzeria rudis (assembly GCA_956483635.1). Taxonomy (NCBI): domain Eukaryota; kingdom Metazoa; phylum Arthropoda; class Insecta; order Diptera; family Tachinidae; genus Panzeria; species Panzeria rudis. The sequence continues at coordinate 167,259,670 of OY101448.1, forward strand.
AATCGTATAGAATAATTGTATTCAATGTTGTTCACCGAATGTCATAATCTCGTTCACTTTTTAGATTATTTAAATCAGAACGATGTATGACTGAGCACAGACCTTGACGGTAAATAATAAAGTAGTTTGATTTCATGCCACACACAGAATTTTAAAATAAATATTTGAACCGCTGCGATCTCCACGTCCGTCTATCATTGCCAGACTAAAAGTAGAGAAAAAAAGAATTTTTAGAAAATAACAACAAAGTAAATTTTGTAGAGTAATTGAAACTTTTCCTTTATTTCTTATAGATTCACTAAACTGATATATAAATTAACATATTTCTTTTTTTTTACTAATTTAATTTTTATTCGCTTTTAATTAAACCAATTTTAGTAGTGTTATACATAGAGTATTTACATATCGTTTTTAGCTATTTATCTACTTATCTAATTGTTTATTTATTTTGGTATTTAACTGTGTATTTATTTACGTACGTCTATTTATATATTTATACGTCTGTCATCTATTTACTTTTATTTTTTTTGTAAGTAGTTAGTTACTCATACATATATTTAATTAATCGATTTATCTCGAAAAAAAAACATATCACATAATTTTAATATTTTTACCAATTTTTGTTCTGAACGGAATACCCCCTATATTTTTGCGTTCTTATTAAGCACACATTTTTTTTTGTAAGAATTTCCGCGAGTGAGTATGAATATTGAAACTCGCACACAAACGCGAAGTAGAAAAAGAACTATTCCAACAAATTTAAATCAATCCAATCCCCAAGTCTTGCCTAAAATTAGAAAAACTAACCATCAAGCAATATCTAAAGTTCGAAATACCACTTTTGAATCTAAGAAAATGTCTAATCCGATAGAGAAAAATATAGATCAATTTATAGATTTGTCGCGAAGTATAGGTGCGGGAAACCCTCAGCCTAGTGTATCGAATGCAGGAAATATGACACAAAACGTGCACCCTAGAGCATCAGGCTCCGGAAATATTGTACAAAACCCACCGCCTAGCGTAACGAATGCGGCTAATCTAGCTCCAAACATTCCGACTATAGCTTCAAACTCAAGAAATCAGGCTCAATATACACAGGGCAGTGTACCTGGTCAAGGAGAAATTATAGATCCTGAGTTTAGAAATTTGGTTACTGATGAAGTGTCAATTATACAGAGATCTCTTGAAGATAAAGTAAAAGAAATGGTACAGTCAGAAATGTCAGAGGTCAGAAAAAGTATAGCAGAATTGACCAAATCTGTTGTTGAGCTTTCCAAAGTCACAACACAAAATCAGAATAGGATAGTTACCAATCAAAATTTCACCAATTCAAATATTAGCGATAATTCGTCTCAACCGGGTGGTAGGCTTAATATCAGAGTTGCGTCTGATAACAACTCTAGTAGCGATTCTGTTTTCAATCGGGAAAATATGATGTTGCCCAATCAGAGCGTTACGCTACCGATTCATAATGCGCACAGTTTTGAAATCGCAAGAATTCGGGTTGACAAGTTAGGTGTTAATTTTGATGGCAACCCAGCACACATTAGTATTGACGATTTTGTATTTAGGCTAGAACACCTTCAGGCTCACTACCAACTACCATGGCCTGAAGTTTTGCGAGATTTTCATCTGCTAGTCTCTGGCGCAGCCAGGGAATGGTACTGGCTATACGTCAAAACTCATGGAGTAGTAGATTGGCCTAGTTTAAAGCACGCTTTGCTAGGTCAATATCAAATAACTCGCTCAAATTTTGAAATTATGAGGGATTTAGTAGAGCGTAAACAGCAAATTGGCGAATCAGTAGACAGTTATTTTCAGGCTATGTGTCAAATCAGATCACGATTGATACAGCCGATTCCTGAGTATGATTTGATAAAAATAATTAAACGAAACGTGAAAGAAAGCATAGGGAGAATCGTATATCCGATATCGGTGTCTTCGGTCGAGCAATTAAGGGTAGAGTGCAACGAAGCTGAGAGAAATTTTCCTCGTAGAGATATCAGAAACATACAGCCCGTTATGCGCCAAGCGAAATATGTCAACGAAGTTTATTTCGAAAAACAAGATGAAGATATTGAGTGTGTAAGCCCGTCAGATGATTATGAAGATGTAGCTGCCCTAAATGTGAATATGCAGCAGCAGCGGAAACAACCCATAACATGTTGGAACTGCAAGCAACAGGGACATGTGTTTATGGAATGCACCTCATTAGAGAGAGCACTATTTTGCTATAAATGTGGGCGACCAAATGTCATAACACCAAGATGCCCAAATTGTCAATCGGGAAACCAGTCGCGGAGCCTGGGAACATCGGGGGATCCACGCTCATCCAGAAACCAATCCCCGAAGAAAAATTAAATAAAAGTATTTACACGGTGCCAAATATACCTGGGAGCATGGCGCAAATAAGGCATTACGTACCGAAAGACATTAGGCAGCAAAATTATGAAGAGGTGAGGGCACGAATATTTAGTGAGAGCGTACCAAAGCGAATCTCAAATCGAATTAACAAAGTGAGAACAAAATTTGCAGATCGTAGAAGAAATAGGCGACTTATAGTCGAATCTATCAAAAGAGCAAAACAAGGACACTTAGATAATAGAATTTTTGCTGACGTAATAATAGAAGGAAAGGTATTCAAGGGATTGTTAGATACTGGAGCCTCAGTTAGTATACTAGGAAAAGGATGTAGGGAATTGGTAAATGAATTAGACCTTGGTATTCAACCGATATTGTCCAATGTGAAAACAGCAAGTGGGCAATATTTTAGAATACTGGGCAAAGTAAATTTATCCATCAGGTATAAAGATCAAGAGCACAAAATGCTTTTGTATCTTTGTCCCGATTTGGAACAGACCCTATATTTAGGTATAGATTTTTGGAGGCAGTTCAAATTAGCTCCAGAGATAGTTGGTGTAGAAGAAGTAAACTTGTTAGAAATAAAAGAAGATTTTAAAACAGAAACTAACAATTATAAATTAAAGCCACATGAATTAAATAATGAGCAAATGCAAAAACTAGATGAGGTGATAAGCGAGTTCAATACTTTCGAGCATAATGGATTAGGAGTTACACACTTAGAAAAACACACCATAAAATTAGTAGAGGGCGCAGAGCCAATCAAAGATCGGTTTTATCCAATTTCACCTGCCGTTCAGGAAATTACGTACAAGGAGATAGATAATATGTTAGAGCTGGGAGTTATAGAATTAAGTGAGAGCCCGTGGTCCAACAGAACAACAATAGTAAGAAAACCAGGTAAAAATCGTTTTTGTTTGGATGCGCGCAAGCTAAATAATCTTACAGTAAAAGACGCCTACCCGCTCCAAAATATAGACGGTATATTAAGCAGGATCGACGAAACTCATTATATCAGTAGTGTCGACCTGAAGTACGCCTTTTGGCAAATTGAGTTGGATGAAGATAGTAAAGCATATACAGCGTTTACAGTGGCAGGCAGACCTCTATACCAGTTTAGGGTCATGCCATTTGGCCTCTGTAATGCGGCGCAAAGACTCTGCCGCCTTATGGATAAGGTGATACCGCATCGTTTGAAAGAGAATGTTTTTACGTACTTGGATGATTTGCTGGTCATCTCAAGTACATTTGAGGAACACATAAGATTATTGAAAGAAGTAGCTAAGTGCCTGAAAGATGCCCAGTTGACAATAGGTCTGAAAAAGTCCCAGTTTTGTTTTCAGGAATTGAAATACTTAGGGTTTATAATCGGAGGTGGCACGCTAAAGACAGATCCTGATAAAGTACAAGCGATACGAAATATAAGATTGCCTAAGACAGTGAGAGAGGTCAGAAGTTTTCTTGGTACGGCCGGGTGGTATAGGCGGTTTATAAAAGACTTCGCCACGTTAGCTTCGCCGTTAACCGATACATTGAAAAAGTCTGAGAAATTTCTAATGCCAGCCGCAGCGATAGAAGCTTTTGACGAACTCAAAAGAGCATTAACTTCCGCACCAGTACTACGGCATGCAGACTTCTCTAAGCGTTTTTACATCCAATGTGATGCATCCGATTACGGAATTGGAGCTGTACTCTACCAACTAAATGATAAAAATGAGGAACACCCTATAGCTTTTTATTCCCAAAAATTAAACTCGTGTCAAAAAAATTACACAGTAACCGAAAAAGAGTGTTTGGCGGCAGTGATGGCAGTTCGAAAATTCAGGCCCTACGTAGAGATGATGCCTTTTACCATCATTACCGATCATTCCAGTCTAAAGTGGTTAATGACCCTTAAAGACCTAAGCGGAAGACTGGCTAGATGGTCCTTACAGCTACAGGCTTTCGATTTTCAAATTGAGCACCGTAAAGGCTCCGAAAATATTGTAGCAGACATGCTTTCACGGATACCACAAGAAAACATTGGCGAAATGGAAATCAAAGACCTGCTAGATTTTGAAACAACTGAGTTCGAGTCTGAGGAATATTCCGACCTGATAAAACAAATTCAAAACAACTCTGATAAACTTCCCGACCTAAAAGTAGTGGATGGAAAAATTTTCAAGCGAACCCTATGTGAACCATTGTTAGAAGACCCATGCTCATGGAAATTGTGGATACCACCCAGCTTAACACACGCTATCATAGAAAAATGTCACTCAACAACCTTATCAGCTCATGGCGGAACAGCAAAAACAATAGAAAGGGTAAAAAGATTCTATTATTGGCCTAAAATGGTAGTACAAACAAAAGAATTCGTAAAAAATTGCCAGGTCTGTAAAGAAACAAAACCCGCGAATAGAAATCTAATGCCAGAAATAGGTGAAGAAGTAGTTACTGAAAGACCCTTCCAAAAATTATATATTGACTTCTTAGGTAAATACCCCAGGTCAAAAAGTGGCAACAGCTACATATTTATAGTGATGGACCATTTCACAAAATTTATTTTTCTAAAAGCTATGAGAGAGGCTACAACCACAAACGTTATAAAATTTTTGACACAGGAAATATTTTATAAATTTGGTGTGCCCGAAATAATTCATAGTGATAATGGGTCTCAATTTGTTTCAAAAAGTTTTCAAGATTTGTTAGAAACCTTTAAAATAAAACATATGAAAACCGCTGTTTATTCCCCGCAATCGAACGCTGCTGAAAGGGTTAACCAGTCAGTGCTAGCTGCAATCAGGGCGTACCTAAATGAAGATCATAGGGATTGGGATATGTATTTACCCGAAATCGAATGTGCTCTGCGGACTTCCGTCCATTCAGCTACCGGTTTCACACCGTTCTTTGCACTGTTCGGTTTCCACATGTTCTCTAGTGGGGCAGACTACAGACTTGCCCGAAAACTCATGTCACTTTCAGACCACGAAGTCAAAAATATTGCGTCTAATGAAAAACTAGAACTGATCAGAGAAAAAATTAAGAAAAATATGCACGAAGCATATGAAAAGAGCGCTACAAGATATAACAAGAGAGCGAGAAATATAAAATTAGTACCTGGTCAAGAAGTTTTTCGAAGAAACACTATACTTAGTGACTTTGGGAAGAATAGAAATGCAAAATTTTGCCGTAAATTCGTAAAATGTAGGATAGTTAAACCCATAGGGAATAACATGTATCAACTAGAGGATTTAAATGGAAAGACTATAGGCATATTTCACGTAAAGGACATAAAGGCCTAAAAGAACACATAGCAATTCTGAATCTGTGATAAATTACGTAAAAGTGCAATATTAGGATAAGTAACACAAATCATGACCAAAACCATATTTTAATTTTTTTATAAATGTTTGTGTTGTCCTAATATACCACCAAGTACCTGATTTTTTTAGATTTAGAATTCTCTGTGATATTAAAAGAAAAAAAAAACGTAAAATATGTGCAATAGTAGGGTAGTACAACTGGAAGATGTAGCAAAATTAAAATTACATTCCCTAGAGGCTAAAAAAATTATGCGGCCGTACGCTTAAATAATTGTAGGTCTTTTCCTAATATAGCTAAGCTCACGTCAAAAAAAAATTTAATAATAAAAAGCATGTGTACCTACATTAATAATAATTGACCATGCATCCATTCAGCACATCTTCCTGTGTAATAACTTTAGTTGTCTGCTTTAAAATAGCTGCAATCAGTAATATCCACGTTGATATATTGGTGTATGCCTGGAGAAAGAAGAAAAAAAAGTAACAAAGTAATAGTTATTTTGATTAAAACTTCATTAATACTTCCCGTAATCCAGTGATACGTAACAAAAGTTGATTCTCAGGGTGCCTCGTTGGTAAAAAAAAATATTATTAATTGCCCGGCTAAGCGGATGAGACTCGTTTCAGGGTGTGGGAGTTCCCCACGTTGAACTTCTGTGCATAGCATTATCTGTACCCGCACACCGTTCTTCCTAGCGATAGCTCGAAAGCCCGGAGTTTTGTTGCGGGTGGGGCAAAATAAAAATATACCCCCCTAGGTACCACGCCACTGTTCATGGCATATGTTTCGTTTCATCTTTTTTTTAGTTTGGAGGAGGCAAATAATCCCAACGGCCTCTACTCCAATAAAAACAGGTAATGGGGAGGGACGTTCGGTCGTGGAGACACCTACTCCTGTCCATGTCCCGGTGTTTTGTGTGTCTTGCGCCTGCAGACACAAGGTAAAAAATTTTTGGAGGGTTAAGTATTGTATTCCTGTAACAAAAAGAAAAATTTATTAGTTACCAAGAAAATAATATATTAGAACGATACATGCTTACCCATATATGCTCCAGATCCTAGATAGTTGTCCTAATTCCTGAAAATATAAAAATAAATTAAATAATTGTAAAATACTTACACGCGGTGGTTTTTCATCATCATGGCTGCCTGTAAATGAATGACGGCGGAGCAGAGACCTGCGCCTCCACGGCTTAAACCGGCTGAACTGAGCCGTCGATAAATTTTTACAACTGCCGCCGCCAAAAGTGTATTGAGTTAAGCCGGCGTAAAATCAGCCGCCGGTAAGGACGGTATCAAGCAATTCATACGATGATTTTTCCCATGATTTTTGCTCTATGTGTACGTCAGTCTGAGTCATGCTTTGTATCAGTCTTTACCCTGCGTCTCCGCCTCACTTGAATTGCTGTTGTATCTTGAAGTTATGATTGCATCGTTAAAACAAATACTATGACAGTTATGTTATAACTCGGAAAAAGCATTTAATTGAGCGGTCTACATATAACATTAACTTAAAGTTAATGTTATGGTTGAACATTTGGAGTTAGGTGTAGACGGCAGGGTATAATTTGTGAGATGGCAGCACCAAAAGAAAAAATGTCCTTTCTTTCGTATGAGTATGGCATCTTTCCTTAGGGACAAGAAAGAGAGTATGTTGTCCTTGTTTGACGCAAATATTATAAGATCGGCGGCAAATTGATAAGTAAATATGTATAAGGGGTTTATATAATGATATGCGGGAAATCCCGAAATACATATTTAGTAACTATAAACGCGGGAATTCCCCTGCTAAGTATATAGCCGACCGAACTACTTAAAAACCTGTATCTGCAGAAATAAGACAGAAGAAAATAAAAAGTGGTACTGTTCAGTGGTCAGTAGAAAATAAAAAGTGACGCAAAAATAATAAAAAGTTATTTCAAAAATAATAAACAGTTCTTTTAAAAATAATAAAAAGTGCTGGTAAAAATAATAACAATTTACAAAGAAATTTTGGTGGTTACTAGTTTTTTTTTTAAAAAGAAGGAAGAAATTTAATAAAACTCCTGTTCCATACTGCAGTAGACAAAAACAACTATAAGTGCGAAATTAAAATTTTTAAACGTAAGTTCTTAGAGATACTAGTTTTTTTTATACAAAATGGTGATTTGTGGTGTTTTGTCTTATAGCTGGCTATTGACTAAGCAAGCGGGAACTGAAGCTTGGAATTAGAAGCTACTCCCACAAGAAATAGCCAGGTAATACATTTTTATTTAAATTTACAATACGGGTGTGCAAATAAAGAACCTTTTTGGAAAATCCCTGTCAAATAATACAAAAAGGCAGACAAAATTAAACGAGCTGAAACTGTCAGTAAAAGGGTAAATGATTTAAGGCGTCCAAGGGTAATTACCGAACTGAAACCACCACAAAACCATAAATATAATAAATATAAAAAAAAACATAAGAAAACTAACACTTAAAAAAATAATCTAATCCCTGCAGTATTTAGCCTAATAAAAGAATTAGTATTAAGCAGAAAAAACATAAAAAAAAAGACAAATTTTTAAATCTAGCAAATAATCGTAGTCTTGTGTAATTGTGAGAAATTGTGTGAAAAGTGAGTGTTTGGTAGTTTTTTTTGTGCCTAATTTAAGTAAGTTTAATCCAATATAAGAAAAAAGGAAAACATATACATATCTATATCTCCGTAGTTGTTTGAAAATATAAAAAGAAATCGAGCAAAAGAAAAAATAAAAAAATTTAGAAAAAAATAACCGTTTGAATGCTCAAATTAATCGCGTAGTCAAAAATAACGTTTTCCTCCTTTCATTTTCTACCCATACATATTTAGGCTCAGGGAGCTCCTTTAGATAAATAGTAGGTAGTATTCCGTCCTCCAGAGATTTGGAATTAGAAGTAATTTGAGTGTTAAAAGGGATGTAATTTTTAAAGTGTAGAGAAAAGTAAAAGAATTAGAAAGAAATAGAATTTTGAGACAATAGGAGATATAAATATAAATAAAAAAAAAGTTATAGAGAAAATAGGAAGAATAGTAGATTAACTAACGTGTATTATTGTCAATTTAAGATAATTATTATTAATTTGTGTTTAAATCTAGTACTTACTTTATATTAATTTTTATTATCATTAATACCATCCAAATTCTTTTGTTTTAATAAATTATGCCTTAAGTGTTTAATGAAAATCATGATGGTCTAAGGTTATTGAAGTCAAGGCAATGATAGACTGGTAAGTGGAAGGAAACGGTCGAGTGGATTATAGGGTCGTAGATTAAAATTCTCTTACAGGTACATACTACGACAAGGTTGGGAGGGCATCTAGAGGCAACATCATCTGTCTCTGGGCAAATTCGTGTGTGGTGTGCTGTGTTAGGATTTGTTTTGTTTACTTTTTTTTTGTGTTGCTGTCTAACAGCTGACGAGAAGGGTTGGAACCGTCCTGGGAATAAAAATGAGCAAGCTGGGAACCTCGTCAGACAGTAGTTCGCAGGCCGTAACATACTGCAACAATAATTGTTTAAACTTCTAAAAATTCATGTATAAAAATATTAATTCTTAAGATTACTTTTTATTGCAACAAAGTGCGTTTTAGTGCTGTGGCGAATTTTTTATTTTAAACCAATACAAAATGTTTTACTAAACATTCTTAGTCTTAGGTTTTTGACAGCACACTTAGGTTTTTGAACTTTCTGTTTGGCCTCTATGTACCCTATGACAGGTACTACTACAAGAACAGCTGTTTTAGTAAATTTGAGAATGTGTGCGTCACACAGCAATAGATTTTGACACATGTCCGGGAGTTTTCTATCAACAACGGGCATGTGTTAGTAAATTTGAGAGAGCTTATGAATGTGTGCGACTCACAGATAAAGGATTTGACATATTTCGGGGGTATTTCTACCAACAAAATACATGTGTTTTTTGGTGTTGTATTTGTTTTAGTTGTAATGAATATGCCTTGGAATTGAGCCAACCATGGTGAAATAAGTACACAGGTGGCAGCATAACGTCAGCTAATTATTTTTTGCTCTGCCAGTTTTATGGATAATCCACGTCTAGCACGTATATATTTTTGACAAGCATCATCTACGTTTTTTGTTGTATTTGTTTCCCTTATGCGGTCACCTGTATACTTATTTCATCATGGAGCCAACTCATGGTGAAATAAGTATACAGGTGGCAGCACGTCAGCATATTATTTTTTGCTCTGCTAGTTTTGTGCATAATCCACGTCCAGCACGTATATATTTTTGACAAGCATCATCTACTTTTTTGTTGTATTTGTTTCCCTTATGCGTTCACTTGTATACTTATTTCACCATGAGCCAACTGAATACACTTTTAAAACTGACATCTAGTTGTTTCTTTTCCTCCTCTTAATTTCCAATACAAAGACACGAGTGGCATTGCGTGCTGCCAGCAGAGAAAATTTTCGCAGTTGTTTCATCACACATTTCATATATTTTATTCGAGCATTCCTTCAGAAGTTGCAAACAGATTTTTACGCGTTCGAATATTTTGTGTGCTGGTGAATATAAAGTATAAATTCCAGGTCAAATTTATATAAATAAAATAAAAATCTCAGTTTCATTTTGGTGAAATACATACTACATATAAAAAATAGCAAAGCTTACAACTTCGTAAAAAGAAAAACACGTCAATTACGCTTTCTTATTTTTTGGCTGTTGGTAATTTATTTTAATATCGTATGTCCATCCAGAATTTAAATACATTTGGTAAGTATTTAAAATTACTTTATAGGGCTACATTTAAAGAAAAAGTAAGTTGAAATTTGAGAAAGTTTAGAATATTTAAGCAAATTGTATAAAAAAGCTGAAGTCACGTTGTGGGGGCATGGCATTAGGTTCGTGGGTACTCTGTATAAAATGGCTGCTCAACTTATATTCTGCTCTGCTAATTTCCTCAAATGATAATTTAAAGGAAAACGAAAATATTTTTATCCGATAATATGGATTATAGAATGATGAAATAATATCGTCAGGAAAATTTCAAAGATTTATGTTTTGTTTTTACTCAATGAACAAATGAAATGATACATACATACCTTTGATGAGTCAGCAACAGAGTGCGAAGCCGATATATTAGGCGGCGGTTGCTGAGCAAAAAATCTGTCGGCGGCGGCTGGAGCCGACTATTTAGAAAAATTACTGGGCCTATTTGTTCGACAAAAATGAGCCGAAAAACTCCAAAAATGAATTAGTGCCCTTAGACGGGGTTCACACGGCAATTTTTTTGCGCAACTTTTAATTCAGCCGCGAGAAAGACAGAAAAACTGTGTTGCTTTCTGTCTTTCTCGCGGCTGAATTAAAAGTTGCGCAACAAAAATTGGCCAGTGTGAACCCCGTCTTCTACACACACAAAGTTTTTTGACCGGGTTCACACAGGGTAATCTTTGTTGCGCAACTTTTAATTCAGCAGCGAGAAAGACAAAAACTGTGTTGCTTTCTCTGTCTCTAGCGGCTGAATTAAAAGTTGCGTAACAAAAATTGCCCAGTGTGAACCCCGTCTTTGCAAAGTTTTAATTCACCCGGTAGAAAGACAAAGAGGAATACTTCATCTCTCTGTCTACCGGCTAAATTAAAACTTGAAAGACGGGGTTCACACAGGGAAATTTTTGTTGTGCAACTTTTAATTCAGCCGCGAGAAAGACAGAAAAACTGTGTTGCTTTCTCTGCCTTTCTCGCGGCTGAATTAAAAATTTACCAGTGTGAACCCCGTTAAAGTAGACTTTGTGTGTGTAAAAGGGCACTTATTTAATGTAAATATAAAAATCATCAATGTTTCCGAAACTTTTTGAGGCCATAAATCGCCTAGTTTGATATACCTGGTCCACAAACGTCAAGTTTTCTTGGTCGAGTTTTGATTCAGCTGTGAGAAAGACGGAGAAAGGAATACAAAATTCTCTGTGATTTCTAGAAGAAGGAGTTTCATCTGAAGAGAACGATGATTTTGATTCTGATTGCAATTGATTGCAATCAATTAATAAAGAGATTAATTTAAAAGAATTTATTGCAATCCTTTTTATTGAATTGATTTCAAATTGAAATCATGAAATCAAATTTATAATTTGGTTGCAATCAAAAAATTAGCAATCAACATGAAATCATGTGATTGTAAAATTAAATCGACTGCAATTTTTCACAGCTCTGGTAGGTACATTCCAAGTTAATGTTGGTTTAATGTACGAATTGTGTATGGGAAAACCGATTTTAATGCATTCATTAACTTTATTAATCGTTTATTAATATGGGGGTTAGTGTTTAGTTATTGGAGGTTGGGAAAAATAATCACCCCTATTGTGAAAGGCGACGTCGACGTCACATCAGCAATACATCAAAAAATATTCCCGCCTATTGTGAAAGGCGACGTCTACGTCACATTAACACGACAGTAAACAATTGTGCCTTGTCTACTCATTGTCGACCACAATTGACTGCTATTGACAGTCTGTTACTATTTTCTGAAGCTTATGAAATTGTTCCAGCATGTTAATATTAATCAATTGTGGTCGACAAAGAGTAGACAAGTGAAAATTTTTTGATGTCGTGTTGATGTGACGTTGACGTCGCCTTTCACAATGGGGGGGATTAACATGCTGGACTAATTTCATAAGCTTCAGAACTGTCAATAGCAGTCAATTGTTGTCGACAATGAGTAGACAAGTGACAATTGTCTGCTGTCGGAATTTTGAGTTGCGCCTATATCCATTCTATGTATATGGCAAGGATAAAGGAGTATCTAACAAGGTATTAAGTAGCTCATCGTCAACTGACACCCCAACTTTCAAACTCAACATAAAAAGAATAAAGGTACATTTACACTTGGCAAATATTTTCCCAGAAAAACGTAACCACTAATTTTGCTAACGGTTAGTGCGATTTAACTTCGTTTTTATAACACAAAATAAAGTTAATTATGCTTCAAAAAGCAATTCTTATAATTTTTTTAATAAATGCGAAGCCATATTTTAAAAAATATTGGAATTAAAGGAAATACAGTTTTAGCTTGTCTGTTAGTCACGTTTTTTTTCGGCAAATATTTGCCAAGTGTGAACGTACCTTAATATTTTAACTCTATCCTTCAAAATCCGTATTGAAATTAATTCTCGGGATTCCCGGGAAAAGGTAATTTTCTAAATTTAAAAAGATTTATTAAATGAAAATTGGCGAAATTTTGATTGTTTTATTAATGTAAGCATTCTTTTTAAATAAAAGTTAATGTAAAAGCGATTCTGAAACGAATTTTTTAAGAAGTTTTAAGTGAATTCAAGCAAATAGAGTTTATAGTTATTACACAGTAGGAGATTCTATAAAGACTAATTCGCAATTAGTTTAACATTTTATTTTAAGTCCTCCAAATCATTTTATAAAGAACTTGCCGTAATGTTTCTTATTTTTCTTCAAAAATTTCTAGGACGATTCTTATCGTTAAGTACAAGCAAGTTATAGTACTATACTCAGCTGAGCTGAATTTTACATATCCTGAGCCACAGTCTGTCTAAATGTCTGATTATTCATTTTATTTATCTTAAAACATCTCCTTCAGGGTTTCATAATTGCGTCGAATTATAATAAATTTAAGTAGTGTCAACTCAAAGTTTTTACAGCTTCTACGAGCTTAAAATTTCCACTACACTTTCCAAAAATTATTTACTAATTCTGCGGAAAATCACTTAAAGTTCGTTTAATATCGAATTATTTGCTTTAGGAAACGATTAGAGAGCACTGTAATCATTGATACTTATACAAGGTATTCCACTTTTTTCTGTTATAGTGATTAAACGACATCCATTACTCCCGATTCCCAAACCCTAGATGGGATACATGTTTTAATGAAATGTATAATTTTGTTGATTTTCTCAGAGTGTTTATACCATTATTTAATTTTTTTATTTACTTTTTTTTTACTAAATTGCGTTTTATTTCTGATTAAAACATTTAATCTAGAATTTTTAAGTTACATACATATGTATTTATATCATTTTATGTTTGTCCCAAATTCTTAAATTCGTATGTTGAATGTTTAAAATCTTCTAAAGTCTTCTACATATGTACATATTTAAAAATATGGCAAATTAAACTCCGTTTGCATATACACGTATACATTATGTTAAAACGTTTTTATTAACTTATAGACCCCTTTGCTGATGCAATCAAGGGTGCTGATGATGATGTTCAAGACGGGCTTGTGCATATAAGAATTCAGCAGCGTAATGGTCGCAAAACATTAACTACCGTACAAGGCTTATCTGCAGAATATGACCTAAAGAAAATTGTGCGATCATGTAAAAAGGTTTGTATTCCAAAACTAATGATAACATTTTACCTTTTATTTAATATTTATAATTTTTTGTATATTATTTTTAGGAATTTGCATGTAACGGCACAGTAATTGAACATCCCGAATACGGAGAAGTTTTGCAACTCCAGGGAGATCAACGTGAAAATATTTGCCAATGGTTGACAAAAGCTGGTCTTGCGAAGCCTGACCAATTGAAAGTTCACGGTTTTTAAGTCTTTTCACTTCTACAACAACAAACAGTATAGTAACATTTGTTTGAGTATAAATATAAATAAGGAAACAAGGAAATACAACAACCTCAAATGAAATGCACGTTTGAAGTGTTTTAGATTAAAGGAAGAAAAATAAAACACATATATCTTCGAGATTTAAATGTTAAATAAACTAAAATTCTTTTTACGGAAAACAATCTTATTTAGATGAAACAATAAATAGACCGTGTTACTAAATTTGTCGTCGAAGTCATCTTCATTGCCATCACCTGAAACAGTAGCAGTAAAAACAAAACATCAATCAATTAACAACATAGCATAGGCTCATTTTGTTTATTCCACAATAGAATTAAAAAAACGCGCCTGCATTTGAAAATTTTCCCCTTGGAATTTATTTTTATTAAACAATTAATTTTCAACACAACTGCATCATAATAAATAGTAAAAGAAAAACAAAGAACATAATTCAATCAATATTTTGTTTAACTAAAAAAATTAATGTAAATGTTAATTATATATATATAAATGCAAACTAAAAGAAAAAGATTAAATATGAAATTAAATGTATTTTATTAAACGTAAACACAAAACGTAGCAACAACAACATCTTAAAATATATAAAAAAGGAAACTCAAAGAACATATAACACTTAAAGCAATGCAAAACGAAAACAAATTTATTTCAAATGCTTGCACTGCTTTAAGAAAAGAATCTAAACAAAATAGGTTAGAAAGATTAACTCATTAGGGAATCCTTTATGTAAAATATCACCTTTATTTAACTGAATTTGTTTTATTAGTTTTATAATACACACACACGCGCTAAAAATGTTGTTTTATAAAATTTTCAAATTATACAACAGAAGAAGAAACAATTCTTAAATTATTAATAAAAATTCGTAATTAAAATTTTGAAACAGGAGGAAGTAAAAGAAAAATATTTATTTGTCTAGTGTTATAAGAAAAACATTATTATTCTTCTGATTGTATTGGCTGCACCATTAATAAATATGTATTCAAACATTTGTATATACATATTTTCTCACTTTTTTAAACTTGAATAAAATTAGTTCATTTATGTGAGAGAATAATAAAAGTTGCTGCAAGAAAAACTCATCGGTGTAAAAGCAGACTTAGCTTAACAAAAAAAAACAACGTATTCGCATGCATGCTAACAATAACAAAAAATTGACATCTGTTCTGCCGACGTTTCGTTAGTTGTCATGATAAAAATATATCGGGTATAGACGTAGGGTAAGGAAATGTCATATACCGTAAAGAAAGGAATCTATACCGAGTTTGATAGCGGTGATTATCCAATAAAAATTAGTTTTTTGAGTGCACTTGTATACCTCCACTTTTAAGATAAGCGCCTTGAATTTTTGGAATTTAGTCTTTAAAATTGCTTTTGAGTTTACATTGTGCAACTTTAGTCGCTGCGATTTTTATATTACGTTTCCATTATGAGCAAAACAGGCCGTTTTGAGCAAAATATGTCGAAACGTTTCCATTATGCTGTAAGTGTTTTTAAGTTCGAATTTTCGTAATAACTTTGACATTTTTATTGTTTTGTTTACATTCTTCTCCGAAAATAAAATGCGCGCCATATTTATTTCCTTATGTGTAATTTTTTTTATTTAAATAAATTGAAAGAAATTTTAATGTAAATTTGTTAATTCTTTTGACAATTGCTTGCACAAAAAAGTTGTTTTTTGTATAAATTCTGCCAAAAACAGAAGACGAAAATTTATTTAAAATGTACTTTTAACAACCGTGATTACAATTCATATGCCTAAAATAAATACCTTCTCTTGTTTATTGCCACATAAAAGTGTCTATGCCTTGCTAATCATTTAAAAACACACGATTAAAAACAATTGACAGAACAGCCAACGCGGCGAAAATATGTGCTTTCAACACGACCTGTATTATTGGATCAACGCTGGTTACAACAGCATCAAGGCACTTTTCATGCCAGGTGGCTGCAAGAGCTCAGCTGTTTACGAAAATGTTTACATATTTGAACTGTCAACTGTGTTAATGTATCGACTTTTTTGATAAATTCCTCACGGCGAATTCTCCTGCCACTATCAGGTGAGAATTTGCCTTGAACAGCACGTTACACGCAATTTACATTGTTCATTTTTTTGTGTGTTTTACTAATCCACTCACATATTAATATTCGCTTTGAGTTTTTCTCATATATTTTTTGACACCACAATTCCAAAAAAAGTTGCTTTGCTGTATCAATTCGCCGATAAGTATACCTTATAGATCTACCTTGAGTGTATTGGTATAATATATTACAATTTGGCAGCAAAATTACCAAACACATGGGCTGATGCACAGACCTATATATCGACCTTGGTGTAGACGTAGCATTGTGAACTCGCCCATGGTAGAATAATATAACAGGTAGCCGCATAACTAACACAAATGTACATATTTGGGTACGAAATGTCAAACATTAATAGAGAGGGTATGGGTGTGTTTGTAGAGCACAAGCAGCAAACATACGAGTGGTATTGTATGTGCAACGTAGTTATTTAACATATACACAACATTTGACAGCTCGTACCATGAAACGCAATAATAAAAATAATTAGTTGACGTCCAAGAGCTAATTTGTATATTATTCTACCATGAATTCGCCTTGCAACGTGCTTAAAAACCGCCATTTTATAAATTGGACATGTGGCAAGTTTAATTGTATTTTGTGGTTTAATGTTTTTACACAGTGGCAATACGCGCATTCTTCTTATTATGGCTGACGTCGCGTCGCAGAGGTATCGTGTATTAGAACTTTTCGTGCTTTTCGTAATTTTTGCATTAAATGATAAATTATTGTAAAAATATTGAACTTGGGTAAAAGTTAACATACAAAGTGATAAAAATATTAATTTTATATTGAGAGATCGAAAGAATAGCTATTTTGGAGTGCAAGGAAATATATTGAAAAGAAAAAAAGTTGCATTGTCGGTGTTTTGCTTGCATGCACTAAAAAAGAAAAAGGTGTTGTCCCTTTTTTTTCAAAGGCCTAAGCGCATGCAAGATACTGAACGGTTGCAGTGAGTGAAAAAGAAAATATAAACGATGTATAAAAAGTAGTAAATACCAGACACGGGCTTCATTGATACCAAGTGGAATTGAAACGCGGATAATATACTTTTCTTCTGAGATAGTTTTTGACAAGTGGCTTTAAATCAGTTTGACGATAGAAAAGAACTAAAATTTCGCAAATAATATAAAATTAGTAAAAAACAAAAGAATTACGCATATTGAACTGTGAAATAAATACTTCGATTTTATATTACACGTTAAATTTACATGGTTTTGATTTTCTACAGTGTTGTGATAGATTTAACAACCAAAAGACAAAAAGTTGAAGTGTTTGAAAAAATCTAAAAAAACTGTTTATTATATTCCATCAACACATATTTTTTTAATTCTACATATATTAAGAAAACTAAATAAAAATAATAGTTATTAAAACCAGTCGGCGAAAAATTGGAGTTAAAGTGAATTTTAGTTAAAATTATTGAGACTAAAAAATAATTCAAAATTTAATGTGTGAGTAATTTTTGTTATATATTTTGCATTATCTATATATTAAAAGTAATATTGTTATACATACATAGTATACATACATATGCATGTGTGTACACGTGCTGATATCAGAGACTTGCGCCATGGCGGCTCACAGCCGATCTGCCGATCATTTTAGACAGTTGCGCCGCCGCCGAAAAAGTTTTGAGTATGATGCCTGAAAAACAGCCGCCGATTCTCCTTATACAATATAAAATAATTTGTTCATATATTTTTTTTATCTTAAATTTGATTTTTGTTATTTGTTCCAAGCCAGCTGAATCCAAATTTGAGCCACCGCTGGCGATTTTCTCACGAGTCGCCGCCTCCGACAAAATCGCTCGACGCAGGTCTCTGGCAGATTTATCTATTCTTTGTTTAGGCTGTTTAAAGCGATGCCAGATGTTTTTGTTTGGTATAGAATAAATTAACTGCCTGTTCGCCGATGTCGAAGGAGTTCTTTCTTTCTCACAATTACGTTAAAACAAGAACAACTTCAAAAATTTTGTTTTTGTTTTAAATGTAATTGCGCGAATGAAAGAACTCGCTCGACATCGGCGAACAGGCATTAAGCTTACGTAGCGTCTTGACGAGCAAATTATTTGTTATAACAATTGTTACACTATGTCTTGACGAGCAAATTTTTTCTTTTAACAATGAACAAACCGTCGGCAGAGCTGTTAAAAAAATTTGTTAAGGTCTTTGTTGTGGAGAGTACGTACAATGGTTTTGTTAGGCGTATTCATATTATTTTAAGGTGGTGCGGCAGAGATAGATAATTTATTTTGTTTGCTGTATTGAAAACAATGCTTGTTGTTAAGACATCGTTGTCACGTCTGGACCGCTGTTGTTTATAACAACGATGTCTTACCAACAAGCATTGTTTTCAATACGAAAAAAGAGACAGCAAACAAAAGAATTTTGCTATCTCTGCCGCACCACCTTAAAATAATATGACTAGGCCTAACAAAAACATGGTACGTACTCTCCACAACAAAGGCCTTAAAAAATGTTTGTTAACAGCTATGCCGACGTTTTGTTCATTGTTATAACAAAAAATTTGCTCGTCAAGACGTAGTGTTATGTATGTATATAGGCAGTGATGCCAACTAAGACCTTTTCGGGTTAGATTTAGCCCGTTTTTAGTAACTCGAAACGCGAAAAAAGTTGTAGCCCCAAACTAAAAAACGCGCAAATCTACCACCTTTTACAATTATTATTCAGCCCTTTGAGACCCTTTTCACTGTTTGCTATATATTTATTATTGCGAACTTGTTTTTTACTTAAGCGGCCCAATCATTCGACAATATTATTGCATATGTTATTGTACATATTATTGTCGTTTTGACCTATATTATGCAATAAATGGCAGAATATTTTCAAAGAAAATACTGTCCAATTTTCCTGACAGTGAAAAAGTAAACACCTTCGAATATAAGATGCAAATTGGCGTTATTATTGTACAATACGAAAAATTGCACAATTATATTGCAAGTGGGTGGGCCGCTTTATTTTAGTAATAGCGACATCAATTAACGTGAGAAGATTGCTTTTACTAACCTTCTTTTGTTAGATTGCTTTAAATAAACAGTAATCTTCTATTTCTGTCAAAATTCGTTGTGCTCTGAAAGATGGTCCCAAAATTTAATCACTGTTTATAACAGCCCAACCCAAGAATGATAGAATACATATTGCGCATTGCGAATGTCAGTTAACTCTTGTGTGATGATGTGACGTCAAAATGACGTTGAAATCCAAATGTAAACAAATTTGCCCTATACCAAATACACGTGTTTGTGTGATGGTGTTTGTGCTTATCTGCTGATGTGACGTAGATGCGCAGAAATAAAATGTTTTCAAAAGCTGAATGCGTAATCTATATTCTATCATTCTTGAGCCCAACCTAAATCAGCGTTAAGCGTCGTGTCGTGTAAGCAACAGGGTACGTATTTACAGTACGTTTTACCACAAATAATTTACTCTGAATGTGCTGCAAATGCGTACCCTGTTGCTTAGACGACGCTCAACGCACTGATTTATGTTGTGCTGTAAGTTAGCCCCTTTTCGCGCTTTTTCGAACAATTTTACTGGATATCAACGTATCTTTCTCAATTTAGCCCCTTTTAATGGGTGTTTTTTATTGAGGTATAGAACTTTAAGTTGGCATCACTTTTTTAGCTGGCGGCCATTTTGTCAGCTGTCAAGTGATTAATATTTAGTTTGGTTTGCCATTTCATCATGAACAGGTTGACAAAAGAACAACGCTTGCAAATCGTGCAAATTTATTTCGAAAATAATGGTTCAGTTCGCGAAGTTCAGTTCGCGAAGATGAGGCTCATTTTTGGTTGAATGGCTACGTCAACAAGCAAAATTGCCGCATTTGGAGTGAAGAGAATCCACATGAGACCCTTGAGACGCCATTACATCCACAAAAACTGACTGTTTGGTGTGCTCTATGGGCTGGTGGAGTCATTGGGCCATACTTCTTCCGAAATAATGCTGGAGAGTCAGTTACCATTAATGGAGACCGGTATAGAGCCATGATAACCGACTATTTTGTTCCCGAATTTGATGGCATGAATGTGGATGAGTTGTGGTTCCAACAAGACGGCGCTACATGCCACACAGCGCACGTCACAATCGATTTATTGAAGGAAACATTCGATGAGCGCATAATTTCGCGGAATGGACCTGTCAATTGGCCACCAAGATCGTGTGATTTGACACCATTGGATTATTTTCTTTGGGGATATGTGAAGTCGCTCGTCTACGCCAACAAACCAGAAACGTTAGGGGACTTGGAAGCCAACATTCGTGGCGTTATTGCCAACATACGGCCCCATATGCTCGAAAAAGTGGTTGAAAATTGGACCTGTAGAATTGGCTTAATTCGAGCCAGCCGCGGCGGCCACATGCTCGAAATCATATTTAAACATTAATGGCATAAAATTATCCTTCCAATAAAGCCAAATTGATGGACATTAAAACGATTTTCTTGTGTTTTATTTCAATTCGAAGTTCTATACCTCTATAAAAAACACCCTGTAGAAGAATTTCACGCGTTTTGAGTCTCAAAAGTTGGCATCACTGTACATAGGAATAGAGCTCTCAATGATTAGTGGTTGGCTTCGGTTAATGGTAAACCGTGCAGAATCCCGTTGGTTTCCATTAACCATATGCAAAAAAAACTATTATAAAGAAAAATATTAATAACTGGTTGGAGAACCAAACAAAACCTCACTTTTAAACAAAAATAAATATATATATATATATATATATATATATATATATATATATATATATATATATATATATATATATATATATATATATATATATATATATATATATATATATATATATATATATATATATATATATATATATATATATATATATATATATATATATATATATATATATATATATATATATATATATATATATATGTATATATATATATATATATATATATATATATATATATATATATTGATAATTGGTTGGAGAACCAAACAAAAACTCGATTGTGAAGAAGCAAGGAGTGGATTTTGGGAGTTCCGGCTTCGTGTGCGACGGTATATGTCGCTTGGAATTATCTTGGAAGAGACTCCTTTTAGAAATTGTTAATGGAGGTATAACCTAAGGTTCAGCCAAGTAAACCTCCCATCCCTTGTATAGCAAGGGTGCACGGAGAAATTCCAAATCATAAAAAAAAATCTGCGAAATTAAAAGATGTGTATATTTCCATGGACCAATTTTTGTTCCAAATGGTGGAAGATTTAATGCTTAAATTCAATGTAGATAAGAATTTTTCTTTCTTAAAATCACAAACCAAGTGGGCGTAACTAACGTAGCTTTTTCGATATTAAAAATAATTATATTTTGTTGCAAATATTTGTGGTAGCGGTCAATATAATCCCCCTTATCGTGTTTGGCGATTTTCGCCTTCGACTACGACATTTTTGTAATAGATTAAAGACAGCACGCTACATTTTTCTTTAATCTATTACAAAAATGTGTTAGTCGAAGGCGAAAATCGCCAAACACGATAGGGTCCAATATGTCTATATATAATAAAAGCTTCAAACATTTTTCTTTCATAGCAGACAATCTTGTGCGGGGACTGGATATTGGCGGTAAGTGTGCATTTCCCCTATTTGAAATGAATCATGGTCATGATACTCCCACACACTAAACACATCCTTTTCCTATTTAAAAAACATATATGTTCATTTAGTTGGTATCGTCTTTTGAACTAATTAATAGAGTCTGATCTATTAATCGGTTGCGGTATCGGTCAAAAGTTGTCAATCAGCCAATAATCGCTATAACTACTAAATAATTAAAAATAAATATTTTTTTTTTGCCAATATCAAAGTTACTTCTTATTGTGGGTTTAATAATAAAGTTCGGCTTCGGATTGACCGAATTTTGTAAAATTGGCCGAACTTCGACTTCGGCATCGGCCTGAAAAATTGTCTTCGGTCCGACACTACTAACACAGCACAACAAAATTAATTTTTTTGTGTTGTTTGAATAAAAATATATTATCCTTATGTATTTTTATCTCCTGATTAAGATGGCGTCATTAGATTTTCCGTGGCAGCTCTAGTTTAAGATATAGCGACATTTAGCATTTGCATAATGTACATTTCTCCACTGTGCGTGAAGTTTCTCTAATTTAGTAATACAATCTTTCACATGTTTTGTAGGAATCCGAGCTTTTTCCCAATAAATAAATACTTCTTGTATTGTAATTCCTGCTGAATCTCCCAGATTTAACTTCGCAGTACGCAAATTGTAGAACAAAGTGGCCAAATCTTGACAATTAGGGGACAATTTACAACCGATTATCTGGTGAGCCGGATTGCCAATAATGAAAATTTTATCTTTTGTTCTATTTTTTACGGTGGAGATGGAAGCCATTGTACATTACAACAAATATTTGTTTCGGAAATTAAATGTAAAAATAACAAAGGAAAAGAAATAACATTAATTAACTTACATCTAAAGTTACTTGAATATCACCATTTTTAAGGAAATTCATTCGGAGGGTGATTCCTTTATTTTGCAAAATTGCATCGAAGAGGTGTCTAAATGGTGCTATCGTAATAATTTGTCGTTAAATATAAATAAATGTTACCAAATGACTTTTTGTAGGTCTAACTGGCGTTTTAATATGACCTTCCAATATAAGTTGTGTGATGAAAATTTGAAAATTGTTACTCAAATTTTAGATCTTGGCGTTGTACTTGATAGTGAATTAAATTTTAAGTCTCATCTGGATTATATAATTCCAAAAGCGTATTCTGCATGTGCATTTATTAGAAGGAACTGCAAGGAATTTTTAGACCCCTTGACTTTGAAAATGTTATATACTGCTTTTGTTCGGTCTAAGTTAGAATATTGCTCCTTTGTACCTACACATAGTACTAATTACGCTATGAATGAGCCTATGATACGAGCTTTAAGTACTTTAAATAAGTTAAATAATATTATTAATTTAGATTTTTCTTTGTCTCAAGATGATTTCAAATTGTGTCTAGAAAATAAGGAATTAGTGGATGTATTGTTAGACTAAAATTTTATATTGCTAGCCTGTAAGGATATTGTAATCCATTTGGCTAAATAAATAAATAAATAAATAATTATATACGTAATATGAATTAGTCACAATAATATTACCTTCCGCTTGAGACATATGTATATCATGATAAAATAATGGGAATTTCCGCAGATACGACCCAGAAACGTGGCTACTGGCTACTGGCTACTAAACTCAAAAAACCCGTTTTTGTAACTGAGCCCCAAGCGGCACCGGTTAAAATACTCCAATCGTGCTCAAATTTTGGCTATCGTAGAAACTGAAAAGACTCATCATCTTGTGGGGTTCGCGTTGACAAAATTTCGGAAACGTTTTTCCCCATATCACTGTCACCCTAATGTACATACAAACATTGGGTAGTATGAATAAAAAAAAGTACTTGCTTTTTACCTAAAAATTTGTTTTAAAACTCAAAAATTCTTCGTTTTATATTAAATAATTTCCAGAATTTTGTGTTTTAAAACAAATTTTTAAGTAAAAAGCAAATATGTACTTGTTTTATTCATAATACACATATGTATGTATCTTGAATAAATAAAAAATATTTTCTGTATATGAATGCTTTTACATCCAACATACTTATGTTTGTATGCACATTATTTTATGCTAACACATAGGGTAAATTCAGTAATTGTGCAGTAAATCAAAGTCCTGCATAAGAAAATCATCACTTGGCAATACTTTTCTTCATAAAAAGTTCCTTTACGCAAACAATTGACAATGCTGCCGCATATTGTAGCAGATACAGCAGAATTTTTATTACTGTTGCAATAGTTTGCAGGATGGTTGCACAAATTTACTGCATTTACGAATTCACCCATACATACATACATATGTGTGGAAAAAAGCAAATATACTTTTGAACTACGGACGCGGCTTTTGCCAGTGATGGCAACTTTTTTGGTGCAAAAAGAACAATAAAATTAAAAAAAGGCACTAAATAGTAGATATCCATGTAAAAGCAGCTTAAAAAGCACAAACATTAAAAAACACTAAAAATGTGGCGTTTTAAAACACCAAAAAACACTAAAAATAGTGCTAAAAGCTCTAAGTTGGCATCGCTAACTTTGCACAAAACTACAAGAGCAAAAACTAATCAGCTGACGTTATGCTGCCACCTGTATACTTATTACACCCAAAGCGAATTAACACCAAGTGGCCTTGTTGACCATTGCCAGGGCTGTCAGATTTTTTCCAATCTATTTCGCCAAATTGAGTTTAAAAATCGCCAAAAGTCGCCAAAAATAAATTTTATGTATATTTTCTTAAAATATGTTTGATAATAAATTTGTTTTTAAATAATACTTCTTTTAATATAAATCT
Source organism: Panzeria rudis (assembly GCA_956483635.1). Classification (NCBI taxonomy): domain Eukaryota; kingdom Metazoa; phylum Arthropoda; class Insecta; order Diptera; family Tachinidae; genus Panzeria; species Panzeria rudis. Next base: position 167,284,387 of record OY101448.1, read on the forward strand.
TTATAAAGTAATCGTATAAAAAATTAACAGAAAATCGCCAAAAGTAGAAATAAAATCGCCAAAAATTATTTCTTATAAAATTTTCTCATCCAAATTAAAAATTAGCTAATGACTATAACTAATATAAGAAAAATCATCAAAACCATATTGTTTTAATTTCTTGTAGACGAGTTTTGGAGGGATTTATTTTTTAAAATACTTTCAATAAACTCATTTTCTTGAATTATAAAAATTTTTAAGTTCAATTTTGTTAAAAAATAGCCATAAAAATCGGCAACAAATTTATTCATCGCCAGAAAAATCGCCATGTCGCCAAATCAAAAATTTAGACGCCAAACAAGTTGAAAAATCGACACGTTTGGCGAGAAATCGCCATATCTGACAGCCCTGACCATTATAACAACGCACACACATAGAGTTGTTGTAGTTTATTTTTATTTGTACGTTGAGAGTTCGCGTTAAAGTTTTTCTCTTTTTTATATGGAGTTTGAATGATGGGGTGTAGTCAGCTAACGAACATCTGCGCGGATAAGGCTACCTGGTACTGAATTCGCCTTGATTACACCATGATCTATAAGAGTGAGTCTATACCTGATAAATTTTTATCATGATAAATGTCAAATCGATATCAAGATAAACAATTATCAGGTATAGACGTCATTTATTAGTGTTATTGCAGTGTCTTGACAATTTTGTCAGAGCTCAAGCTCAGACAAATTTGATATGATAAAAAACAAAAACAAACTGTTTGACGTTTCAATTTATTTAAAAAAACTAAAATGTTTACAGCATTAAAAAAAATATATACGAATAAAGCAAAATATGAATGCTTTAATTAAATAAAAGCAGTTTTATAAAAAAATAAGTGAAATAGTGCATGAATAGAGACACAAACTACCTTTACGACGCCAAACAAACTGTGATTTATCGCAACAAAAAAAAAACAACAACGTATTCCCATGTATACGAACAATAACAAAAAATTGACATCTGCTCTGCCGACGTTTTGTTAGTTGTCATGATAAAAATATATCAGGTATAGACGTAGGGTAAGAAAATACATTTATTATAAGATAGTGTCAATGTAGATTGAACAGGTATCACTACTACAACATCTGTTTTAGTAAATTTGAGAATGTGTGCGTCACACAGACAATAGATTTTGACACATCTCTGGTATGTTTCTATCAACAACAGGCATGTGTTATTGAATTTGGGAGATCTTATAAATGTGTACGACACACAGACAATAGATTTGACATATTTCTGGTGTATTTCTATCATGATCCAATAATATAGGTCTGTGCATCAGTACAACAAAACCGCCTTCCTACTGTGATTTTTAAAATAACTATATATAAAAAATATTGTTTGTTTTTTATATGAAATTTGACAAACACAGCATGAAAACAAAGGGAGCAAAAAAACATTCAGCTGATCTTTTGCACAGACCTGTATTATTGGATCATGGTTTCTACCAAAAAAATACATGTGTTTTTTGGTGTCATTGTCGTCGTCGTGGTATCTGTAATGAATCTGCCTTGGGTAGTGGCAACAAGAAAACAAGTACAATATTACAAAAACAACATTGCTTTTTATCATTGGTCGGATTTTCATAGCACAATTGTGCTGAGAGCATTCATACGTATAGCTGCCAGAGTTGACGATTTTTTGGGCCTAAAAATCGTCGTTTTGCTTCAAATTTTACGATTTTTAAAAATTAAGAGTTAACAAAATACATTTATCGTTTTTCAATCAATTCTAACGTATGAGTGTTTTTCTTCCGACGGGTTTTTTTTTTAATTTGGAACGATTTTCCGTCATCCCACGTCAAATTTGGTTTGTAAACAGACCGGTTTCGGCTATGTGCCATCTTCAGTGTTCTATTGAATACTAAATCGTTTTTCTGTTGTACGTCGTTTCTTTTATAATTCGTTTGTATACCTAACTTCCTTCCTTGATCCCTTTTGTATTCTGCTCCTATTTCTCTCTCTACCGCTCTTTCTCTCTCTCTCTCTCGCCTCTATATGCTTTTGTGTATCTCTACCTGCTACCTGTTTCTCTTACTATTATGTTTGTGTTTATATTTTATATTTGGTTTATAATCTGTTCTATTAGTTATCAGTTGTTTTATCCCTACGTAGGTAATAATCCGTAATTGTACGTTTCTGGGTTATCCTTTTGTTTTATTCATTTTCTACTACGTTGCCTGGACTATTGTTTTCTTTTGTGTAAAAATTTTAACGGTTCAAATATTACGTCTGAAGCAGTGTTTATTTGTTCATTTATTATTCTTCGGTCAAATATTTTTTTTGCTTGTATATTTCCAAGTTCTCTAATACGTTCAGTCGCCGTCCTTTATGTTGTGAATGTAATAGTTTAACTGTTTTTCTAATATGTCCTGGTGTACATTTGTTGTCGAATATGTGGTTTGCGAAATTCGATTCTGGTGTTATTCCTGGTTCTCTCAGTTTCTTGTTGTAGTCTCTCATGTGCTCGCGAAATCTTGTTTTTATCTTTCTTCCAGTTTGTCCGATATAACTGTGTTGGCATGTGCAAGTTAATTTGTACACTCCTTGTTTAACTAGGAAGTCTGTTTCGTTTGTTCTGTTCTGCAGTATTCTACCCAAGTTGTTTCTTGTTTGGAATGCTGTGTTAATGTTGTGTTTTCTAAAAATTTTTCCCAGTTTGTATGTTGATTTTCCCATATACGTAAAGGTAGCCCAGGTTTTCTTTTCTTGTTCCTGTTCCGTTTCTTACTTGCCTCGATATCCTTTCTAATCTTGTCAACTAGGTCTTTTTTATATCCGTTATTTTCCGCTATGTTATATATTATTCCTAACTATTTCATATAGGCCTCACGTGTTAGGGGTTTTCGTATGTGTATTATTGTATCTGTAGCGGTTGGTTTTCTGTATATTCGTATTCAATTCTATTTAAGCTCTTGTTTGCCCTAATCGTTAGGTCTAGGTAGTTTATCCTTTCGTTCTCCTCCACTTCCATTGTAAATTTTATGTTATTGTGTTGTTTGTTCAGTAGATCCAGAATTTGCTCCTCCATATTTCCTTCTATTACACATATAACATCGTCCACGTATCTTGCATAGAATGTTACCCCAAAATTTGTTTTTAACTCCTCTACGTATTTCTCTTCTAAGTTTTGCATAAATACTTCCATGAGTATTGCTGATGTTGGATTTCCCATTCCTAGTCCGTTGATTTGCCTATATATGCTATTGTTGAATTTGAAGTAATTTTGCTCCAAAGTGGCTTTTAGCGTGCTTGTGAGTTGCATTGAAAAATCCACGTCTTCTGTTTTATTGAGTAGTGTTTTATGTAGAATGTTTATTGTCTCTGCTGTTGGGATTGATGGATATAAGTCTTTTATATCAAATGAGACTAGTTTAGTATTTTCTGTTATCTGTATGCTCCCTATCTTGTTAACTAATTCCGTGGTGTTGGCTATTGTGTGTTTATTCTCTAGGTCCAAGGTATCTTTCAGTATTGTTTTTAAGTATTTCGATAGTCTATAGCTCGGAGCAGTTTTATAATTATGGGTCGCATTGGCGTGTTTTGCTTATGTATCTTCGGTAGAGCAATCATAGATGGAGCGGATGGATTCATAAGTGTTAATGAATATGATATGCCTGGTTTTATTACTTTGGTTGCCTTTTTTTATTAATTCCTTTACCTTTGCCTGGTATTCGTCTGTAGGATCTTTCCTGATTCTCCTGCATTTAGTATCCACTATTAACTGTTCCGTGTTTTCGATGTACTCATCCTTGTTGATTAATACCGTTGTATTTCCTTTATCCGCTTTCGTTGCTACGATATTGTTAGATTTAAGTTTTTGTTTAAGATTTCTAACAGCTTTGCCTTCCTTGTTACCTATTATGAAAACACGTTCATGCAAGGGAGAAATCACAAGATAAACTAAAATCATCTTATTATAAGTTAAGTGCAACCTAAATGTCAAATTGCATATAAAAGTTTTCTTTCGTACAGAGTTTGACAGTTCTATTTATAACCTACTGCTTTGAGTAGCTTATCTTGTTATGACTGTGAGTCATACATGATTGTACGCTTACCAATTACACGTACAAGATAAAAGCACCATGCAAGCGAAAAATCAAAAATGTTTGATTTTGCTTCAAGCATCGTCGGTGTGACGCACACAGAAAAAATTTCACTAATACTACTACCATGCTTGTCATGGATTTTGACGGTGAATGCTGCGCTTAATACTAATAAGTGTGGCCATACGAATCAACTTTTGCTGCGCAACTTTTAAGTATATGGGAGAGAGGTGAGAAGATTGGAAAGGGGTACACTGCTTCATGTACATGCAACTCTTCTTTTGTTTTCTTCGTAATATTAAAGCTGTTTTTGTCGGTGGAAACATACTATTACATGCATGTTGTTGTTTTTACTAAGATTGTATGAATGAGATATGTAGTCAACTAAAAACCACGTTAGAAAACAGAAGATGCTTTCTCTTTCATACAATTTTAGTAATGTTGTTGTATAGTGACGGGTCTAGTTAGTTGTTTATGGTTTTTCTGGCATACACAAACACAGTTTTGTAGAAATTTGTAAGTCTCCTTTTACAAGCTGGAAATTGAAAGACAGACATACGAAATGTGATGCCGAGGGGTGAAAAGGTGGGTGTGTAGCACTGTTGGGATTTGTCGTACAATTGTACCAATTTTGGTACAATCGCAAGTTGAATGGTACGGTGGTACACTCAATATATTTCCGGTACAATTGCCTAATTTCAAATAAAAAATATTGGTAAACTCCTTTTATTTTTTTTATCTGTTGAATTTTTAAATTTTTTAAATTAATAATTCCTATTAAAATGCTTATGAACTAAAATTAGTTGTTATGAAAATGTTGACGTACAAATATTGCACTTATAACCAGTTATATGCAAACTGAAACAGTTCAGTTAATTGCAGGTTAGAAAAAGTCATCCTTGCAAACATTTTACATAAATCCTTTGCTTGTAACTGAGTCAAATTTCAATCGTAATCGAGCGGTTAATAAGTTCGACTACGGCTACGACTAATCGCGATTATGATTTCACATTGTCAACATTGTTTGACGACTTAAAAAGTTTTGGAGAGAAGCTTCAAACTACTTCACAGTGAAAAATATAGGAAGTTTTTTTAAGGAACTACTTTTGAACTGCTTCCAAAGTATCAATAATTATATATTTTCAACTTCTCAGGAAGTTATTATTAGCAACATCCAAATAATTAATAAATATGTTATTCTACTTACGGAATCCTCTATGTGAAAGACATTAACTTGCTCAGCTACTCTCAAAGCAATTTTATGTATGTGTTAGCTTCGTGCCGTTGCTTGGATATAATATCAATAAAACGAATATTTACATACTACGGGACAAACAACATTTGCAACAGTATCAAAAAAAAAAATCGTTAGAAATGAGACAGATTTGCACCACTTTTGGCTCACAAGTTCAGGGTCTTATTAACTTCTTTAGAAGCTCCTTTTCACTGGGTTTAAAAGAACCCCTGCTGTTAAATATTTTTCCACTAGTTCAAGCTATTTTTTTTATTAATTCTTCCTAATGTATTTTTACTAGATTGTAAAATTTTGGTACAATTGATGCTCATTTGGTACAATTTTTCGATTGCGACGGTACTATCTCAAAATTGTCATATCACAACAGTGGTGTGTAGTACATTACCAAGATACAATAATACAGGTACTTGCATAAGCAAAAATTCTCGTCAGCTGTGTTGCGTATGTACGTGTTTGTTTGTGTATACAACGAATTTTGTTGCTGCTCAATATGTAATTTTTGACAACTCACATGAAGATTTGACAACCTAGATGAGAAAAATTTTCCAATGCATGTACCTGTATTATTGTATCATGGTACATTACTATCAGGGCTGTCAGATATGGCGATTTCTCGCCAAACGTGGCGATTTTTCAACTTCTTTGGCTTAAAAATTTTTGATATGGCGACATGGCGATTTTTCTGGCGATAAATAAATAAATTTTTTGGATATTTTTCAACAAAATTGAACTTAAAAATTTTTAAAATTCAGGAAAATTACTTCGCTGAAAGAGTATTTTCGAAAATAACTCGCACCAAAACTTGTCTGGAAGAAAATAAAACAAAGTGATTTCGATTCTTTTTCTTATATTAATTACACTCATTAATGAATTTTGAATTTTGATGAGAAAACTTGACAAGGAATAGTTTTTGGCGATTTTATTTCTACTTTTGGCGACTTTCTGCTAAATTTTTATGCGACTATTTTATAAAAAATTATATAAAAAAAACTATTATATAAAAACATATTGGCTACAAAATATATATTAAGATAAGCTACATAAAACAGATTTTGGCGACTTTTGACGATTTTTAAAATCAATTTGGCGAAATAGATCAGAAAAGATCTGACAACCCTGATTATTATCTGTATTCAGCGTTGCCAGAAGCTTTCCGAAGAAAATCATCAATTGGCGAAATAAAAAGCATATTTTGATATAAAAAATCATCATAAATATTTTATTCCAAAATATTATTCAAAGCAAAGAAAAATAATGAAACTTTTTTATAAAACTAAAGCAAAAACGCATTCTTAAAAGTTTATTCGTTTTCCCTACATTTACATTTCCTTCTAGATAGGAGAGTTAATACCTTTTTCGTAACCAAATATATAAAATATTCTTGTACGTTTTAAAATTTTATGTATTTTTTTCAATTATACATTTTATGTTATAGTAAAAATTCGTGAAAAAGAATTAAGATCAGGAGCAACCCCCAAAATATATTAAAAATTGCCATGATGGTAGGAATATCTAATAACGTGGCAAAGTCACTTTCACCGCGAAAATGAACAAATTCATGCACAAAATTATAAAGAAGTTAGGTAAACATAGCTCGAGTAAATATTAAAAACATGCAAAAAATCAGCAAAAAAGCTTTAAATTGATCAATATCACTAAAATATTAGATTACATTATTAGATTACATTATTCTACATCTTCAAGAGTTTCCCAAAACTTTTAAATGTTAAAAAATTTCCTCGGAAAAATTAACTTAATAAAATATGTAACGCTCCGTAAGTTCCGAAAAGTGTCCAAAAACATATGGTTGAAGTATGTAAGGGTTTTCTTATGTCAAATAAATGTTTTTTTGCTCTGTTTTACTAAAACTGCATCATCACAATGTGATTTGATATTTTTGACGCAGCCAAAAACTATAGACATCAATGAAACATATATTTTTATACAGTGGTAGAAGAAATAATAGGGACACATACAATTTTCAGTGTTTTCTTAAATATTTATAAGCTTTTGCATAAATAAAATTAAATATACAAATTAAATTCGCCCATGTAAAAAATACAAAGAAAGTACAATCCTGCTGCATTCGGAAATTTATGTAATTCAAAAATATATGCATATGTACCTGGAAAAAATAATAGGGAGATTTTATATATTACAGAACAAAATTATCTTTTACCATTTAATCATAATATTATTCCAATATTTGGTAGAAGCTCCTCTTTGAATACTTGCTGACAACGTCACATCGTTGAACTCAGAAGATTGGCGCAGATATTCGTAGAATTGGAGTACTAAGGTTACTGAATTGTGTCCCATATAACCAGTTAATTTGCAAGTTTTCATGTTCTAACATTTTATTTTTTTAGAGCTCTACAGAGGCGCTCTATGGGATTCGAGTGTGGTGATTGGGACTGTCACTCCATAAAATTTTAGCTCAAAAAAGTTTATGAGACGCTATTGTGAAAAAAGAAATTACCCCTATTATTTCTTCCCCCACTTTATAAAAAAAAATTGAGAAGAATAGTTAAGCAGGGTTCATACTATGGAACGGGAGTGACAGTTTTGCTCTAATTTTTGCTTGCTAGATAGTTTGGGCACTAATTTCGTCATTCAACAGTCAATTACAAAAAAATCATAGTTGATTTACAAGTCAGCGGCCATATTAGTTTTTGACTGATAGTATGTACCAAAAAGTGTCAGCCAAGAGTTTTATTTGTAGCATAAAAATTACAAATTGCTATTAACAGTGATTTGTTAAAAGCATTTCTCTGGTACTATGATATGGAATGTTGTCTTGGGATATAACAGGATTAAGGTGTAACTCGTGATGTCAAAACAAAAGCATCTCAGGAGTTGCTATATATTATAAAAAATTAAATTATTTTTCTTACTTTCCATGTTTTCTAGTAAATTATTTTATTGAATGGCTTTTAAAACCCAACATTAATGTTGTTTTGTAAGTCAAAACCGTCATTAAAAGCTGATGAATTTTTGACCATCGCTCAAGTTCGATAATATGTGCACCGCCTTTACACATTCAAAGTCGCTAAAACGGAAAAGTGATAATTTTAGAAGAACTAACTAAATTCGGAGAACAGAAATTTTATTATCCGAAATTCAAAATACTTTAGTCAGAGAAAGTTCACGCACTGCAAAATAACCTACCATAAACTTTTATGTTAAGAACTATGGAAAATTATAAATTAATTGATCTAAATAACTCAAATAACCATTTAAAATATTTAAAAGCAACTATGAAAAATCATTTGGGTGAATGAAAAATCATCATTTGGGAAAGAAAATCATCAAATCATATTTTGCTTTAAAAATCATCAAAAATATGATAAAATCATCATTCTGGCAACGCTGTCTGTATTTTTCGATTCTCTCTCTTCGTTTTCGTCATTTGTATACACATTCACACACATCCCATAAACAATATGCTAAAACCGATGCTCTGTCTGTCTAGTAATTTCCAGCTTGTAGAAGCTTTTGGCAAGTTCAAAAGAGAATTGAAAAAATGTCTGCCCATCAATTTCAGCCTTGTAAAAGGGGTCTAAACAAACGTACAAATTTTTTCAGAAGTAGGAAAAGTTTAATAAAGAAATCAATGTGCATTCAACACTATATAGTCTCGGTTTTCTTTCAGAAAGTCTGAGCATTTCGGTGAGAGGGGAGAGAAGAATGGGAAGGGGCACACTCTTTCATGTTCTTTGAAATCCCCTTTTGTTTTGTAATTCGTAATGACCAACCTGATGTTGGCTGCAGCTTAATTTTACATTTTCTTTTAAATTTCATTGAAAAAATTTCAATGTGTAGACATCAATGAAAGTTTAAAAGAGAATTAAAGAAAATTTCTGAAAGAAAACTTTCATAATCTGAACCGAGACATAGTAAATTAATCTACCTTGATCTATGCATTATTGGTTTATGGAAGAAAAGTGAATCCAAAGCGTATTAATACCAAGTGGCCTTATTAGTGCAACAACAACTGGACTTTACCAATCTGTAATGTTAAATGCATATATAAAAAGTTGTTGTTGAGTTTTTTTACATAGAGTTTGACACTGGTAAAGTCAGCTGATGCTCATTTTTACTAATAGGGCCACCTGGTATCAATTCGCCTTGGGTGAATCCCTTCAAGGCGAATTGATACCAGGTGGCCCTATTAGTAAAAATGAGCATCAGCTGACTTTACCAAAGTGTCAAACTCTATGTAAAAAAAAGCTAAACAACTTTTTATGTATGCATTTAACATGACAGATTGGTAAAGTCCAGTTGTTGTTGCACTAATAAGGCCACTTGGTATTAATACGCTTTGAATCCCTTGTTATAATTTGTCATTTTACTTGAATAAAAAAAAACAATGTGTAAAATATTGCAACCCTGTTATTATTTGCAGTCGTTTGCATGGCAACCCCTTTATCCGTTTCATACCAACATGTTCCGTGACAACTATGAACGAGCAGCAAAAACGAGAACAAATTGATATTAAAAACAGGGCGAAAGTTAAACGGTGACGACGACGTCGACTTATTCAATGCTTAAGAAAAATATTTTCGGAATATTCATTGTGAAAAAAATATTAAATATTATGTACTACATTAATCTAATACAAATGAATTTAAATATAATTCAAGTATTTCATATAAGTATATGAAAAATTTTCCAAGATTTTCAAGAATGGAAAAAAACTTATCAAAATATAGTGAATCGAAGAAAGAAAAAATTTTTATGTGAAAAAAGGTGGTGGTGAATTTGCAAATTGGTAGAAGAAAAAAAGTTATTCATACAAGAAAAAGAAGAATTGGAGAAAGAAAGAAAAAATACAACTTATACATATGTGTTGGAATAAAGAATAAAACTTAAAAAATAAAAGATTATTTAAAAGATTTCTTAAGAATTTAAAAAATAAAAACGTAAAAGAAAACATGTTAAATCATTGAAAACGAAAACGGACAATAGAAAAAATATTTGACATTTACAAAACGATTCGAAAAAAATGTACAAGGCTCACAAGAAAAAAATGGATATAAAGTGAAATTGAAAGCTTTAATTAATTTCAACGTATAACATATACATACATATTTATGTACGGCTATGATAATTTCTATAAATATTTAAAATAATAGTTTTGTGCAAAAATCAAAGAACATAAACATTTCTTAATAAATACTTTGCGTTTTTTGGGTACGTACGTCGATCGTACGTACACCCGTAGCACGTCGTTCACCTTAAAAAGTATCCAATTAACCAAACCAACTAGCCAGCCACCTTATTTTTTTCTTAACCACTTGCTTTTGTTGGTCACACGTACTTCAAGCAAGTGAAGAAAAGAGGTGCAAGAAATATATCTAATAGCAAAAAGTATAATAAACAAGCTCCACCTAAAAAGCTGAAAAATATCATCACACCATATTCTTCAATCACTCGCTCTAAATAGTGTTTTGCTGAATAACGAAAAAAAAACTTTTCTCCCTTTGAAACATAAATATAATAAAAAATGGAATATTATTTAGGTTTGTAATATTATTAAAATAAACAATTTTATGTTTTTTAATATATCTAAGATTTCGTTCGGTACTCAGTAAATTCCAAAAACATATATACTGCATACATACATACATGCATCCATACATATTTTTTTTGCATTTACAAAACCCATATAGATAGTTATTGTGTAATATCGCCCCGTTTACAAAGCACAAAAAAGAAAACATGTGTTTATTAATTTCTCATTTGAAAATTTCACCTCACAGCACTGTTGCCAGAAGTGCAGATTTATCTGCATTTTGCAGATTTTACCCCTCCAAAAAGTCGAAATGTAGATTTGAAGATTTTTTACCTAAAAACGCATAATATCTAATAATATGTCAACTTTTTCCTTATATTGCTACTACTTTTTGTTACTTTTATGTGAGTGCGATAATACCTACATATATTTTTCAACATTTTGTAAGGAAAACGAAAAATGGGATTTGGACTCGGAGCTTATAGCATTAAAATTATTGAACTTTACACATATTCTGAAAAAAAAGAAGCATGGAAAATAATATCGGAAACAAATCAAGATAATTCTGATTATGCTTTTTCGACTCAAGTTTATTCAAAAGACATATAATTCTTTTAACACATTCATTGAAAGAATTTTTAGTTAGGTAAAGTTGAATAAAGCAAAAGTGTAGTCTAGGATGACAGAACATAAAAATGATATAACAAAACAAAAAACATCAGCACACACATCATCAACAACAATTGACAATGTACGAATTTTGGACAGAGAAAATATAGAAAGAAAGAGATACACGATCGAGAGCTTGCGAATCTGGGATGGCATATGAGATTTAAAATTGTACCAACTGTTGTCGAAAATTGTACTTTTTAAGGCCTTATTGTACCAAAACAGATTTTTGAAACCAGAAACATGCATTAAGTATAGCAAATATATCGATTTTCCCACAGGAAATTCCACATTTTGGTTACGTGCGACATCAAGCAATTAAGCTTGTATTTCAGAACCATGTGCATAGTTGGATTTTTACTAACTTTTACTTACATAAATATAAAGAAGTAAAAACAAACTTACGTTTCCTTTAAAAAAAAGCATAATTTCTTGGTGTCGTGACAAAAAGTGAACTTTCCTACGAAAATGCTCATATAGTACTATCTGTGCCAATAAAGAAAGTGTGCTTAAGTCAGATTTAGCAATTAATAATAAAAAATAACTCATTAATTTGGACATATCTGCTATTGGAAGGTAGAAGAATATATTCGCAATAAAGTTCTGAAATATTCGCATTTACTACAGTGCAAACAAATTTATAAAAATTGTTTTTTTAGACTTTAATATGTATCGTGACCTGCAAGAGCTTTAAATCGCAGAGGCTACGTTTTGTGAGCTGGTCTTATCTGACCGCTTTAAATATTCCTCTTTTTAAGTGAAACTTTGTTCCCAATACTTCGTAAAATTTAAAAAAAGGGAAAAATATTAATTGTACTAAATAAGCCATTGGTGTACCATTGCACTTTAAAAGTTTTATTTGTACCAAAAATGGTACAATTGTAAGAATTTTGCCATCCCTGTTGCAAATACAGCAAAACATAGAAAGAACGATGGACATAAAAGAGGATACTAATAATATCAACATTAGTTATATTGTTTCAATAAAATAAACAAACTGTGATTTTGTGCTTAAAATATTTCAACTTTTTTATACATACATATTTTTTATATTTTCATTTATTAAAATTTTTTTATATATATACCTTATTTATTATAATACTTATCAAAAGTTATGAAAGGTTTATGCAACAAATTTTGTATGGAAATCTTTTTCATAAACCATTCATTAACATTTGATAATTTATGAATATGGCCCTTAATGTAAACCTCAAATACAAATATTATTGTAATTTAAAAAAAATATGTAAAATGATAATTTATAATTGCAATAATGTGATGATTTCTAAAATTTAAATAGGCGAAAACTAATGAAGAAGTCACCAAATAATTGACGAAATGTTGGGTACAAAATGTAATAAATTTTTTTATGAACATTAAATATTTTAGGCCGGATTAGCTTAAAAAATCTTTATACATTAATTTATATACTTGGCCAAATAATTTCTACAATCAAAAGTCCAAAGTCGCTTGGAAACTGAACTTAAGTAGGTGTTTTGTTTACATTAGATTGCCTAAAACTTAAAAATTCCCACTGTTTTGACATATTGATATCTCCAGATATGCTTAAAAGAATATGTATATCGGATATTAATGGCTCGATTATCGATGGCAACCGAACTTCAGTTGCGTTGCCAGCCGGCAACTGAAATTTTTTGGTTGCCAGAAAAGCACTAAAAAGCAACTGAAATTGACAGCTTTCAGTTGCCATCCGTAATATGATTTTTAGCAACTGGCAACGCAACAGAAATTCGGTTGCCACTTTAAATAATTTTCTCAACAGGACTAAATTTACACTGAAATATATTATAAAATTTGTGCCATTAAACGTGTCTTGTTCGCAAATAGGAAGTAAAGTAACGCATGGTGGGTGCAAAAAATGATCTGAAATAAAATTCCAGATAGTTTTGTTCACTCCATATGTTCTTCCACCCCAGCATTGAGCAACTACCAATTTAGTCCATATAGATATGCATGTGTGTATCATATTTATGTTCACACCTGCATGTATTTAATTTTCTGGAATAAGCTGTTAATTTGCTTAAATAATACATAAAAATTTTATTAAAAATGGTTTTGAAGATTTTTTGAAGATATAAAAAAAATTCAGATTTTGCTAATATTTTCCTGAAATTTTTTTAAATTTTGCACCACTGGCTACACTGCCTCACAGTGATGTAGCTATGTTAAAAATGAGATTGATAAACACTGCCAAGGTTTTACTTAATTTTTATTCTGCTTAGTTTTTCAATATAAATTTTTTGCAATTAATATCTTTTTGGAACAATTCAAAAATACCAACGCTGTTGAAAATGAAAATAAAAAAATCATGAGGTAATAGCTCTTTTTAGACAAACAATTTTTGTGTAATTTTTTTGGCGCGGAGTTGCGGGGTTCAAAACTTTTATTTTGAACCTGCCATAACTCCTACAATTGTGCACAAATATAAACAATATGTATATCATTTAGTAGAAATACCTTTCTACTGGTATATACATTTTTGATATCCGTTAACCCATTCTGAACCAAATACTCCCCCTTATCGTGGTTGGCGATTTTCACCTTCGACTACGACATTTTCGTAATAGATTAAAGACAGCACGCTACATTTTTCTTTAATCTATTACAAAAATGTCGAAGGCGAAAATCCCCAAATACGACAATGGCCGCTTTTAAAAATATTTAACCTGACTTTTTGCGTAAACACACCGTTATCTCAAAAAATTATCAATATAGCGGTACTTAAGCATGTATAGAATTTTACAGAGAACCTTCTAAGTTTTCATTTGATGTGTTACCTAAATATGTTACTTTTGAAATGCGGAAGTTATGCAACTTTAAAAATTTGTTTTTAAAAATACATAAGCGGAGTTCAGTGTTTGATGCAAATGGTCTTGCGAAAGTGCAAATTCAAAATGTACTTTCGCAAGACCATTTGCATCAAACACTGAACTCCGGTATAGTTTTTTATGTATGGCATTGGCCGGGTGCAAAGATTTGTTTATTTTCTTTTATTTATTTTAATAATATTAGTATTTCAAATACTTTGAAAAACTTCTATTATATAAATTTATAAATTGTCTATGTATGTATATATTTTGTTGATGAAAGTTTTGTTATATGTAGTATTATATTATGTAGATAATTTGTTAACTAGTTATGGCCCTTTGGGCCTAGTTACTTAAAGTTGAATAATAAACTGAAACTGAAATCTGTAAAATTTGAATTATCGGCCATGTTCTGTAAACCGAATCCGAGTAAATTTCTAGTTTTCGAAAAATAAATAATGACCCCATTGATATATCTTAAATTATATATGTATAGTAAATTAATTTCAGATATAATATTTTAAGCTCTAAAAAAGAGAAAACTACAAAAAAGTCTGAAAAAAAATCGTTATTGGTGGATTTAATTTTTCAAAATTGAGCGTTTTTAAACCGACTCGATTTACAGAACAGACAGGTATTTCTTATAAAATTTACACATTTTGATTTTAATTTAATTTTTCAATTATAATAAATTATAATTTTATTTAGAGATAAATATGAAGCATGTAGACAAAGAAAATTTTGACTGTGCGGAGGGTTGAACTGGTGGTTTGCAGTCAAGAGCTGAATATCATCTACCTTTAATCAATTCATACTGTCACTCTTAAGGTACGTTTACACTTGGCAAATATTTGCCCAAAAAAACGTAACCACTATATTTGCTGTTGGGTTAGTATGATTTAATTTGGTTTTTATATCGCAAAATAAAGTTAATTTTGCTGCAAAAAGCTATTTTTAACCCCCGTTTAAAAAAAGTGGTGTTATAAGTTTGTAGTGTGTATCTGTGTAGATGTACGATCACTCGTACAGAAAAAACGGTTGGACCGATTTCGATTTAGTTTTTTTCTGTTTGAAAGGTGACGTAATCGAAAGTGTTCTTAACTATGTTTGAATAAAATTGGTCCAGCCGTTTAGAAGATATCATATCCTTTCTAGATGTGTCCTGTTGAATCTGTGTGTCTTTGACATCGTAGCTCCCAAACGGCTAGCTCGATTTTAATTTAGTAAATATTGTTTGAAAGGTGCCTTGATACAAAATCTTCCAACCTATGTTTAAAGAAAATTGGTCCAGCCGTTTTGAAATTACCATCTATTTTCTTCGGGGGTTTTTAAAATTTTTAATTTAATGTTATTATATTATTTTTAGTAAATGCGAACCAAATAATAAACAAATATTACAATTAAAGGAAATACAATTTTAGCTTGTCTGTTGATCACGTTTTTTTTCGGCAAATATTTGCCAAGTGTGACCGTACCTTTAGAGTTGTATTTCATTTTATAGTTATTGATATTCATTTTTTTCTTTGTCTTGTGTTAAGCTTCTTTTTATTATTTCTCTATTCTAGTATGAATTATCATTGATAACTAATTACAAGACCAGGAATACATAATACAAACGAATGTACAACAAAAGCTTATATATTGCAAGAACTAATCATATAAAAACGAACCGCAACAAATTTTTATTTTGATACATGTATCAACCATATATTTCAAATTGAACTCCAACAATTAAGCAATGGATACAAAACTTTACATGTAATTCATACATAAAAAACCATAAACAAAAATAAAAAATCCATTTAAAATTACGAGGGGCGAAAATAAACACATGGGCTGGCGAGGCGACCTGTGTTTATTTCATCGAGTAGTTGAAAGACGTAAGCCCAAGGCTTTGTGTAAATTTTTATATAGAAATGCTCACTTTTGTAAGAAAACATTGATTTTGATGGTAACTGTAAATCACTAAAGGTCCGTTCGCACTTGGCAAATATTTGCCGAAAAAGACGTGACCAACAGACAAGCTAAAATTGTATTTCCTTTAATTCCAATATTTTTTTAAATATGGGTTCGTATTTACTAAAAATAATTTTAAAATAGCTTTTTGCAGCATAATTAACTTTATGTTGTGATATAAAAACCAAGTTAAATCACACTAGCCCTTAGCAAAAGTAGTGGTTAGTTTTTTTTTGGCCAAATATTTGCCAAGTGTGAACGTACCTTAAGTTTAATAAATCCAAATATCGTAATGAATAAAAAAATCACCACTATTTTTGATATTATTAGAAATTTCAGAATTATAGATTGAAAGTTCTTGCATTTGAACAAATATTCAAAAATACTGAAATTAATTTATATAATTTTGGCAAATAATTTCTAAAATAAGGCGATGCGATTCCACAAAGGGTTTTCCAGTTTTATCAGAATTTTTTTAAAAAATTATGGCTCCCACATTTGTCTGCAAATATCGGACAAATATTTAGCTCCGCCAATTTTACAAACGCACATACTGATTAAACCTTTTTGAGCTTTTCTGCAGAAACGCCCGAGTCTTGGTAGGAATCAAATCTGCGACCTCCCAGTTAATAACCTAGAACACTCTTCAGTACGCGGGTAATTAAACTAACTTTTGATGTTCCTTAGAAAATTAAACTTTATAAGGAATTCTTTATTCTACAGATTATTTGAAGCTCATAAAACCAATTGTTTTCATATTAAAAGCGATTTAGCAAAAATAAATTTGGAAATGTATTCATTCTGAAAATCATTTGTATTCCATGGTATTATTTAAGCTTGTAAAATCATTTTTTTTGTTATGCATTTATGTTTATAAACCACATGAAATTACTGGCGATTGCTATTTTTTGTTTCCTTATTGATAAAAATTAATAAAACCACAAAAAATGCTTAGCTTTATTTATGCCGATTTTTCGAAATGAAATTCCGATTTTTTTTCACGATAAGTGCAGATTTTTGATCAAAATCATTTGGCAACCCTGGCCCCAGGCAACAAATCGTCCGCTTATTATTGGCTTGCTGCTTTCTAATGCTTTTTCCTATGTTTATGGGTCAAACCAATAATAAGGTGGCGAAATGCTGTTAAAATTGCTTCATGTAAACAGCGTTATAACAGAAAGCGTTATAACAGAAAGCTTAACCTCAAAAAACGAGGACAATTTAAGAGTGGACCAGGACACCAGTACAATTGTCTAAAGCAGGACAATCCTGGAAAACCAGGACGTATGACAGCCCTATTTCAGGCCCAACAATTTTAATTACGTTACGTTTTACATATTCAAATCTTTATTTATTTTACTACATACATACATATGCATCTGCTGCTTTCGAATTTCGAAGACCTTTTCTGTCCCATTTCTGAAAGACAAAATGATTAATTATGTACTGTATGCAAATTCCGTATTCATACACTCTCAATTAAAAAAACACATTGCCTTGTAATAAATTAAATTACTTATATTACTTTTTTAATGCAAGATTATGTTTATAGAGGGAGGTTATCCTTAATAAAACGTTTAAATAAAACTAAATTTCATTCAAATTCTTTTTAAGGAAAAGCTGAATTCACTAATTTTAAAAAACAAAATTCGTATTCGTACACAAATTTTTTTTAAATCAGATTAGAAGCGGATGCAATTACAAAAGAAAAAAATAAGCCTTTTTATACTAAAACTAGTTTGATTCTTAAGAAATGTCATTTTGATTATTTGATTTGATTATTTGATTTGTTCAATAGAGCTACTTTTTATAAATTCGTACAAGAATAATAAAAATATTATACTTATTTATTTTGTTACAATAGTTTTTCTGTTTTAAAAGTTGAGGGTGTACGAATATGAACTTTGAATGTATGTACATATGTATGTATAGAGCTAATTTATGTACTATAGAATACATTTGTATTTTATGTTACTTCAATTCATTCATTATATTTTCCTTTATTCTACTATAATTGTTCGTTTTTGCAGAATTTGACATTTTACATATTTTTTTGGAAATTTTCCTTTAATTACTCATTTGCTAGAGGCTTGCATTTTCATCCTTCATCTTGTGTTGTTCTACGTTTATATTCCTATACATTATATATTTTTTTGATTTATGTATTATTATTTTTGCTTTCTTTAACTTGCCATATTGTTTGAAAACACAAATAGTTGTAGTGTTGCCGGTATGCATATATTTTTAAAACTCGAAAGTAGAAAAGGATAAAATTAACCAATTTCAATAAAATTACAGCTAATTTAAAAAAAAAATCATTATCGATCAACCTTCTCGAATCAAAAATTTGATTGAAATGTTTATTTAGTAATTTGTAACATACTTTATAAATTTAGATACATTTCATATTCCATACATATAGATAGGTATCGGAGAAAAATTAATACGAGAAGTCTGTATGTTGCGAGGCCGAAATTTACTTTAGCTAATTACATTTCTCTTCTTTTGTTTTTATTTCTTATTCCATCATGCACATGGCCCTCCAAATTTTTCGTATGACAACAGAAGGCCGGAATAATTTTATTCAAAAAGAAAACTGTTCGTATTCGTATGTTACTTAAACAGCGATTCGAAAGTATTTTCTTCCGATTCGAATTACAAAGTAACACACCAGGCTTTCAGTACAACCGATTAGGGTTATTACCCACGTTTCGGCAACACTACCTAGTTGCTTTATTTCCTTTCCATAAGTTAGAATTATGCATTGAACTAAAAAAAACTTGTAGACTTTCTTCATTGAAATAATTCCATCTCTTATAAAATCAATATGAAATAAAACCCGACAAACTATATACCAAATTAAAGGGTAGACTTTGAAGCAGAGTACGAAAAAACGTAGCGCAGCGCCGCAAAGAGCGTAGCCAATTTATTAATGCGCTTGCGCCGCGCCAATAATTTCGCACTCGGTAGTGCAGTTCATATTTCCGGTTCCGGTTTGGATCGGAAGTTGGGTCGCTAGTGCAGTTCACACATCCGGTTTAGGGACTGGACCGGAAATTGGGTCGGTAGTGCAGTTCATATATCCGGTTCTGATTTGGACCGGAAGTTGGCTCAGTAGTGCAGTTCACACTTCCGGTTTAGGGGATAGACTGAAAATTGGGTCCGGTATAGTACTAATTACGCTAAGAAAATTGGGTCGGTAGTTTCTGTTTGGACCAGAAGTTGGGTCGGTGGTTGGTTCATATTTCCGGTTCCGGTCCGGAAGTTTGAACCATCTAGGGGCATCATATTTGTATGGGATCAAGAATAAAAAGTAAAAAAGAACGATATAATGCTACAAATCCAAATGTCCTAAAATTATGTCACTACGAAAGATGTATGTACATATGTATTTTGCAGCACTGAATAAACTTAAACTAACCACTATTGGCATAAAAAAGAGCATGCGCCGCTCAATTGGCGCAATGTGCAGCTCAAAGCGCTAGACAAAAAAATTAGTGCGCATTGCGCAAAGGGCGGTGCTAATAAATCGAATGCGCTTGCGCTGCCCTAACCAATTGCTCCTTTTTTTCGCTTCCCTCCTTGCGCTTCTGCGCATTTTTAATACGCTTTGAAGAAATGCGTAATGAGCAAAAGGAGTGCGCAAATCTGAACTCTGCTTTGAAGCCACAAAAATGTTTTTGAACACTCCTGAACACGAGAAAAATTCTTTATTGTGTATATCTTCGACGAAATGCGGGCGTAAACAAGAAAACTTCACTTTAGTAGAAATGAATGAAATCGTATAAATTTAGTGTCAAAAATAGGTAAATATTCTAATTTATATAATTTTTTAGTTACTCCGACTCAACTTTTTGATTGGTGCTCTTGTAACGTCATCAATAGAGTGATAAAACACTCCTCAATGTATGTGTACCGAACCCAATATTCCAGTTCTATTCATCATTTAAGCTAATTTCATGCCAAGTTTTTATCAGTCGTATGCTCGTAAATGTTTAAGTTTTATATTTGCTCGATGGAATGAAATATAATAAATTTCTGCTATTATTTTGACTGTCACTATATGTATGTAGAAATACTCTTACGCCCTTTTTCACAGTCCACAGTTAACAGTTAACGTATACTTTAACGGCCGAATTTGCCGTTAAAGACCACGTTAACTTTTAATCACATTGTGAAAAGCGGCGTTAATAAAACAAATGACTTTTCAGTTCTGTTAAGTTATTAAAATTTGAATATCAGTTAATGCTAAAAAGTTTCAGCAAGTTTCGGATTCGGCCGAATATTCGGTCTTTTTGCCGAATATTAGGTTCGGTTCGGGTTCGGCCTCAAAAACTGGTTTCGGTCGGACTCTACTGGATATCTATATCTATATCTATTGCTTTTGTATATCGTAGATCTCTCAGGTCTTTTAATCTATTGTTTCTACCTACACATAGTACTAATTACGCTATGAATGAGCCGATGTTACGAGTAAAGTAAATAATCGGCTATGTTCTGTAAAGCGAATCCGAGTAAATTTCTCGTTTTCGAAAAATAAATAATGCCTCCATTGATGCATTTTAAATCATATATAATCCGGTATGTTCTGTATTTCATGTGGAATTAAAATGTGTGGAATTATCAAAGCATTGTTGTTATAAATATTTATTTACAACAACAATACTTTGATAATTCCGCACATTTTAATTCCACATGAAATACAGAACATGGTCGAATATATTAATTTCAGATATGATATTTTAGGTTCTAAAGAATAGAAAAATACAAACAAGTCTGAAAAAAAATCGCTATTAGTGGATTTAATTTTTCTAAATCGAACGTTTTTAAATCGACTCGATTTACAGAACAGGCAGGAATGTTGTTAATTTAGATTTTTCTTTATTATCTCAGCATGAATTCAAAATGCGTATAGAGAATAAGGATTTATTAGATTTTTTATTAGACAAAGATTACATATTGCTAGCCAGTAAGGATATTGTAATTAGGGTTTTTTTATTCCCGGACTTTTTTGTTTCCAGGGAGAGCGGCGAATAAAAAAGAAATTCCCGGGATCCCGGGAATTGAAGAACGTAATAAAATGTTTACCAAAAATTTTAATTTCCGGAATCCACTGATGTTTTTATGAGCATAATTTTTTATTTTAAACTGAGCTTTATTTTAAAAGTATTTCACAAACAAAGCAAACTTCGTATTTAAAAACTATTTTTAGATCAATCAAAAAGAGAGCATACAAATCATTAGTAAAATCACTGATGAACTGAAATCAAAGTATTTTTTCTGAGCATTCATCAATGATTTTAACATGTGGTTGTCACATGACGGAAGTGATCAAAAGAGCGATTAAAAGATTGTCTAGGATAAATGTTGCTGACAAAGAGATGTCTTAGAATATTTAATTCAGTCCTTTACTTCTTGGTATGCAATGAAAATTCTCTGCCCTTAGAAAATTTTTAGGTTTATATTCTTTGTTTCAGATGGCTTTTTAAGAGCGTCAATAGCGATTTTCAGTGTTTGATGCAGAGTGCAAATGCAAAATATCGTAGCTTTTTTATGAAATTTAGTTAATTTTGTTAAATTTTATAAGAAAGCTACGATATTTTGCATTTGCACTTTCGCAAGACCATTGCATCAAATACTGAACACCACTAATGTATTAATTGTTTCATCTAACAATCGGTTTCTTATTCAAGTGCCACAATTTTCAGTTGTTGAGAAAAGTCTTTCGCCCTCTAGAAGTTGTCCGGATAGTTATGAGGGCGTTGTATAAATTTTCAATATTTTTGGTATTTTTTCCGCTGTCTTCAAATAATTTCAATTGCTTTGTTAATAGCAGTGATTAAAGTTTCCCCGAAAGTCTTCTATTTCAACGCATCACTGTCATCTGAAGTAATATCTATTTCCCAATTTTCTTCGTCATTAAATTCATTAAATAGACGTGCATAAATATTTTCTGCATGTCTAATTACCGTGAATTTTGGAGCTTTCAAATAATTAATTTAATAGACAACTATTTTCTCTCCATTCTTCAATCCAATATAATTTAATATACACTTTGAGCCTTCGTTGGCTTCTTTCCTCTTACAGAAATATTATTTCATGATGATCGATAACAATTTAAAGAAAAAGAAGAATTTTTCGATTCCAAAATCAGTACTTTTTTATGTGTATAAATAGATTTGTAATCCCGGGAATTCTCGGAAAATAAGCGATTTCCCGGAATAAACCCCTAATTGTAATCCATTTGACTTAATTATATGAAATAAGTCGATTCGGAAATAAATTAGCCAATTTCCTTGTGTAATTTGTAGTAGTTTTATGTAAAATGTCCCATAGTGCACCTCAAAGACTTTCTTTCCCTTCAATTAAAAAAATTATTAATCTGGAGTAGAGATGGGCGCGTATCGACATTTCCCAACACTACACGAACACGAATCCCGGGTGCCCAACACGTATGAAACACGCACACCCAACATTTTCAAAACACGAACACGACACAACACGCACGAAATCAAATCCAAAAACAAAAAAAACATTTTTTATATTCAAAGACAAATTTTTCTTTTATTTTAACATTTCTTGTTCTATTTGTATTTTTATTTACATATTTTTGTTGAGAAACAGTAACTTATCAAGATTTTCGCTCAATAATCTTATGCAGCAAGCTTCTGCCATATATTAATCTAAAAATCGTTTCGTACTTTTTCGTGTCAGGATTGCTCAACACGACACGACCCGAACACGAACGAAATCAGATTTTCTGTCACGAACACTTCGTGTTGAGTCGTGCATGTTCGCAAATTTCATGAAAATCCATTCAGTGGTTTTTGCGTGAAGCGTGTTCGGACAGACAGACAAAAATTGCAAAAATTGGTGTTTCATTCTCTACATCGATTACAGTTTACGCCACCATAAAAATTTTCAAAAAATATTTCATGTACAGACACGCCCCTTTTACAGTTTTATTACTATATGTATAGATATAGATAATTCAAACTATGTAATATTAGTGAGTAGTACAAGTAGTAACTTACATACTTATATTTTGGAGTTTGAAGAAAAAAATTTGTGATAAAAAAAGGACAATTCAATTTAAAAAAGGACACTTTTATTGAAAAAAATCTAAAAGGACATCGTGTCAAAAAAGGGACTGTCCTCTTAAAAAAGGACGAATGGTCACCGTAACAATAGTACAAATACTGATATATGACGAGAAAATTATTTAAAAAAAAAAATATGGCATACGACCACGGACACTTTCTTGTTTTGTACTTTTCAAAGCAAGAAGTAGAAGCCTGAACTTAGTTTTCTCATTGCTAAATTCGATTTAAAGTACGTGCATAATTAGCCTGATGAAAAGATCTATCAAACAGCTTAGCCAATCTGAAATTTCTAGGAGGTAGTTATATAAAATTGTACATTGTAAAGCAAATCAGGCCAATCAATGCAGCCATTAGTAATATATCAGTAGAGCTGATTGAAGTTTTCAACACGATTCTAAAGTATGTAGGTCTATAAACAGGCAAGTAGACTCATAATTGCCTGTTTATAGACCTAGATGATAGAAAGTTGGTATCATAAATTTAGGGCGTCACTGTACTATCATTAAGTCTAAACATTATATTCTTTCAAACAGATGCAAAAATTACATCATTTGGATACGGCTTACACATGAAAATGTGAAATCACACCGCAAAATCTGCTAGCACATAATTTGTAAGATTTATTTTGAAAGCAAACCGTATGTATATTTTTTAGCTCCATATACTTATACATACATATGTTCAAAAAGATTGTGCATAATATAATCAATGAGCAAAAGACAAAACATTTGCTGCACAAATCGATAAAGTTATACTTCATATAAATAAATACGATACATACATATGTACATACATATGTATGTATATATGTACTAAGTATTTCTAATACATACTTCAGTGAATTTTTATACATTCGAATATTTTTGGCATGTTACTCATACTAGGTACATATATATTATAAAAGAAGTATACAAGTAAAATTTCTTATATAATTATACAAGTTATACCTTTTCATAGTCTAAACGCATTTTATTGAAAAATAAGCTAAGAAATTTATTTGGAACGATTTTCCGTCATCCCACGTCAAATTTGGTTTGTAAACAGACCGGTTTCGGCTATGTGCCATCTTCAGTGTTCTATTGAATTCAATAGAACTAGAATTGAGTATTCAATAGAACACTGAAGATGGCACATAGCCGAAACCGGTCTGTTTACAAACCAAATTTGACGTGGGATGACGGAAAATCGTTCCAAATTCAAAAAAACCCCGTCGGAAGAAAAACACAACACTTAAGAAATTTATATTTTCATTTGTTTTGCATAGTATATTATTATAATCTAAATTTATGTTTTTTGCTCTCATTTTCGTATAATTCATTTTGGACGATGATAAATTGGAACAGGAGGTTATGTGTATATGAATGGTGATGCAGTGAAGATACCACCACCTGTTGCTACCACCGTTTATGCGAATGTTCCTGTTGATACGGCAGTATTAGCGACTAATTTATATGGTCCGACTGCACAATTGGCAGCTCCCGCAGCAGCACACATCCCATTGATAGCAACAGCTGCTGGACCACAGGCAACACATCATCAAGCTCTACAAGTCGCTGCAGCACCTGGTCAACATCAACAATTGATTGCAGCACACACAGCTGCGACACACACACAACAGAATACATTACAATCTGTTCAAGCAGCAGCCGCAGCGGCTGCTGTAGCTGCAGCTACACCACAACACACAGTACATCATCAAATACAGGGCCATCCACAACAACCCCATTTGCAGTACGCTCATCAGCAAACAGCTATTGCTGGTGGCCATCAGGGGTCTACGATTACAACAACGATCGATAACACCGAATATACAGTCATGAATGGAGCCATAACTCAAGACGGCACAGTCGTCTGTTACAGTCAAGACGATTTACAGGTTGGTGTAGTTGGTACGTCTGTTGCGGCAGGCGGTGGTAATGTTACGAATTTAATTGCTGTAGATCAAATGTCTGGTACACCGGTTACAGCAGCCACCGCTCAACAGCAGCAGCACAACATACATGCTCAACATCATGTCATTCTTAATAACGGTCCACCTACGACTTTAAATAATGCTCTACAACAATCACAACAACATCAGGTTGCCGGTAGTAACAGCAATATTAGTTCTTCATCAAATTCAAGTGTCAATACCGGCGACAATAACGGAATACCATTGGAACAACTTAAGCAAATGTTGGCTACACAATTGGAATATTATTTTTCAAGGTTTGACTTTATTTAATGTATTTATTTATTTTTATTAAGCTTTGAGTGTGGCCATTTAAAAAATCGAGATGACAATTTATTCGACCTTTATGTTAGCGCTTTATGAGAAGTTTAAAATTTTCCACTGTTGAGTTTTTAGTCATCAATGGGATAACATTTCACAATTAAAAGCATCCAACTAATTTGGTTCCTTAAATCAAGCTCAAACAAGTGTTTTGCATTTATCCAAAATTCGGCTAAGGGGCAGGGCCATTCACATATTACGTAACGCTCCAGAGGAGGGAGACGGATTAGATAATTTATACTAAAAATTTTTTTAAAAGCGTATCGGTGTGGGGGTGGAGGTATAAAAACTCAAAGTAGCGTTACGTAATATTTGAATAGCCCTTAACATGTAACAAGGGAGTTTTGCATCATACATTTAAGCTTATTAAAGAGAAGTTTGCAAAAAAGATCAATTTAATATCAAAATATCATTTATTTTTTATTTATCGACCCAAAAGAGCAGTATTATAAATTTGAAGTGTGTACCTGTGTGTCTTTTGTGGCACAGCCGCTCTCAAAAGTAAGCTTGATTTAATAACTAAATCCATCATTTAAATCAATACAGTGGAAAATAATTATATAAAGCCAGGATAAGTTTTCTAAGCTTTTTGTTTGAAAAAATAAGCTTTCGGAATGCCTCAAGTTTTTCCCAAAAATTGCTTTACTTCATATACCTTTAGTCCAGTAAGATCGTACAAAAAAGGGACAAATTTCAGAGAAGGAGTGTTCTATTTGTATATACAAGTAATTAAAAATTGTAAACATAACAAACGTTTTTATGTTATCGAAGACTTCTCGGCTAACACTTGTTTATGCAAAAAAAAAGATAAGTAAAAATGTTTATATTATACTGAGGAAAAAAAATAAAACTTTTTATGAAGTGTCCTATTTGTATGACTATGGCTGTATATCTGTGGCTTGGAACTAAAACGGCCAATGTCAAAACACTCACTTTTGAAAAAATTGCAATTGAAGTGATGTTGGCTAGCACATAGAGACATTGGATAGAGGCATTGGCTAGCAAACCCCTTATGAAGGTGTTCTGGGTTAAATTTGATGTTTCAGCAAAATAGAAAATAGAAATAAAAGAAATTTAATGCAACGATTAACTCAAAGCAGCAAAATATTGACATGGACCCTTTTAGCTCCAAGCCACAGATATGTGTATACATATAGTACAAATGTACATAAATATGTACACGCATAAATAATTGAACATCAAATAATTTGATTTAATTTTATTATAGAGAAAATTTAGCAAACGACTCTTGGCTGCTATCACAAATGGACAGTGATCAATATGTACCCATATGGACAGTGGCTAATTTTAATTTGGTTAAAAAACTAACTAAAGATATTAAACTTATAACAGAAGTGCTTAGGGAATCACCGAATGTGCAAGTAGACGAAGATGGTCTAAGAGTAAGACCAAATCATAAAAGATGCATTATAATTCTACGTGAAATTTCTGATCAAACCCCCGTTAAAGATGTTAAGGTAATTAAAAAAATATATATCAATTATTTATATGTATGTATAAATAAAAAATAAAAAACTACTTTCTCCATAAAGAACATTTTTAACAATGAAAACTGCCCACGTGTTATTTCGTGTGAATTTGCTGGCAATAATTCATGGTATATTACTTTTGAATCGGATGAGGATGCACAAAAAGCTTTTAAGTATTTGAGAGAAGATGTTAAGGAATTTCAGGTATGTAATATACATACATACATATGATAAATAAAAGTAAATATTATTTTATTTGTATGTGTATATTAATATTTTTAAGGGAAAACCAATAATGGCTAGAATGAAAGCAAAACCATTTATAAATAGACTACCAATCGGTCCAGTATCAACTATGAAAAATGGCTTCCGTTTGACTTCACCACCAGCCGCTGTATACGATCCGAATGCTGCTGCTGCAGCGGCTGTTGCTTATAGTGCAGCGCCACAACGTTTTGTTTATGCTGCAAACGGAGCAGCAATGACGCAACCACCAGTACCATATAATGGTCAATTACATTTAATTGTAAGATTGTGTAATACATATCTGTTTTATATCACATTTTGCTTATTATGAAAATTTCGCTTTAGCAATTCCAACAGCAACAGTTTTATCCCGGTATTGTTGCACCTTGGCCCACGGCGGCTGCTGCAGCTGTGGCAGCAGCCGCAACCACAGCACATGGTCAGAATTTCTATGAAATTGGTAATGTTTTTACAGCTAACGGAATGCCTCCTGCAGTACCTGCATATGCCACGACAGCACCACCTCCTACACAAACTCCTGGTTTAACTGGCAGCACAAAACCGCAAAGCGGTGGAGGTGGTGGAGGCAGTGGAGGCAGTGGACGCTATAACAATCATCGTAATAATTCTGTCAACAGCGGTGGTCAAAGCGGCGGCCATCGCAAACAACCACGTAACACCAATCTACAGCAGTTGCATCAAACTTCGCAACCTCAATCA
Organism: Panzeria rudis; assembly: GCA_956483635.1. NCBI lineage: Eukaryota > Metazoa > Arthropoda > Insecta > Diptera > Tachinidae > Panzeria > Panzeria rudis. The sequence goes on from OY101448.1 coordinate 167,312,516, forward strand.
CAACTTGCTGGTAGCAATATAATTGTATCTAGTGTAAGTGTTGGCGGAGCTGGAGGTTTAGTAGGCGTTATGCCTACAAGCATTGTAGATCCTCATCAACAGCAGCAAACACTGACGCAACAGCATCAAATGCAACAACAACCACCACCGAATCAACAACAACAACAACAACCGGCTTCAAGTCTGCAACAGTCCGGTTCTCAGCAAAGTAATAATGCAAGACATTATTCAAGTATGAAATCAAGCACTGGTAAGAAAACGTTCGATTTAATTTTCGTCTAAAATCATAGCACGAGAAATACATCGGTTTCTTTTTTTTTTTTGTTGTAAAGATTTGCATATACAAAAAAAAAAAAAAGAATAATAAAAAAGAATAAATAAATAAAAAGAATGCAAAATAAGACCGTAAAAGAATTTTTGGGAACTCTATTCTTTTACATGCACAAAAAACCACATTTAAATTAAATGATTTAATAGTAAGTTTTACACAACACACTGAACACCGCTTACGTTTCGTAAGCATACATAAATATAAATATACAAAAGAATAATGAAATTGTATTCGCGAGCAGAATATTTTCCTCTGAAAAACATATTCACGTTTATTTGATAATCATAATATAAAATATATTTTAGGTGGCATCCAAAAAACTTCAATTGATAAATCCTATGGAAGTGGCAATTCGAGCGCCCTTAGCAGTCATCATCATTACAGTGCGCAAAATCAAACTACTCATCATGTACAAACACAACAACAACCTCAGCAGCAACCTCAACAATTGAGTGGAGGTGCTGCTGCAGCACACATTCAACAAACTCACTATCAAATGCCTTCCTCCAACACACAAACTGGTACAATGCAGCATACTTCCTATACGACTCACACTGTACCAACAGTGTCAGCGCAACAGCATCATCATCAGCAGCAACAGCAAATGCACCAACAACAACAACAACATGACCTACAAGAAGATGTTAGTGTCGATGTTGTTCATCAATCACAAATTGTTGTGCAGCATGTCCCACAACAGGGACACCACCATAACCCTCGTAATAATGTATCATCCTCAACCTCTTCATTGACAAATTCAGTTGGTGGAAGTGGCGTCGGAGGTGGCAGTGGTGTTGGAAAAGATCCACCACATTGGTCTCAGTCTCGGCCAAGACGAAGAAGACGCGATGACGATAATTCTGGCATGACATACTCACCGAACAACCGCGTTGGTGGCGGCGGTGCAGGAGGAGGCGGAGGGGTTAGTATTAATACATTTTATATTTTATTACTTACCTTTAATTGTTATTAATTGAGAACTTCGTCCAGTTGCACTGAAAGCATAGTAGTAGATTTAGCTGTTGACAGTTTTGGTGTGTTAGATGGCGTATTTGGGGTGTAGATCTTCATTTAGTATGTAGTACACTGAATAAGATTCAAAATCAAGCAGAAATATTCTTATTTTTAAAATTAAACCGTGATGAAATATAACTAATTTTAAACCCAAATTGATTACATCATCACAAAAAAAAGTGATTTGTACATTTGACCAGACCCATCTACCTAAATGAATTTCGGCACGCACTGAATCCGAATCTGTGACCCGTTTGGCTCTTACACACTAAAAACTTGAGCAAATTTCGAAAAACTGTAAACATGACTAAAAATCGGAAAACTAAAATTTTTTGCTACTTACTTGAAATTTTGAGAAATAGAAAATCAGACCTCCTCGTATTTGAATTCAGAAATGTACAGACAACTTTTTTGTGTGCCGGTGTAATTGGTATTTTTTCATAATATGTGTTATTGCTTCATACTTCACATATCGCTCATTTCCTAAAACAACGTCTTAACATAAAAAAAGAAGAAAACAAGTTTTGCAGAAAATTATTTTAAAGTTTTCAATTTACATACAAGTTAATGGAAAAATAAAATGATATTCTTCTGTCTAGAGGTGAGTATACAAGGACTAATTGTGCATTATTAACTCAAAAATCTAATTTTTTGAGTTGTGACCTTATTTGAGTAAATGAGCGATATGTATATTATGTAATCAAAAAGTACATAAGTCAAAAGATGCAGAGCATGTGTAAAAATTGAGTTCTGCGTCTCATCTTGCGCTTGTATATGCGGCATACCATGCCAAATCGGCCAGTTTGTGACCCGACACCCTTCGATTTCGTTCATTTTCGGATATGCTTTGGCACGTATTAAACGCATACCAATTTTCAGTATTTTACTCCCATCAGGTCTGGAGTAATAGATTTTTCTAAATTTTTACCTAAAAATTTTCATTTAATAAAAATAATAAAAATTGATACGTTAAAAAAGTATGGTATCATTTTATTCGTCTTTAAATGCTCTTTCAGAAAAAAAAATCGGTGTAATTTTCACTTAGCTATTAACGTTTGAAAATGAAAATCGACATTTTCAAAAAATCGACCCCTTCGATTTTTTTAATTTCCAAAAATGCTACTCTATATTACGCAACTTTTAGGAAAATTTCAAGATGTGATCTCAACTTTTTCTATTTTTTTTCAAATTTCTTAAATTTTATTTTTGTTAAATATTAATTTATCCATAACACTACTTAAAATGATAACGAAGTCCAAAAAATTATTATTTTTAAGTAACTTGAGGTCACTGAACGTGAATATTATATTAATATTTTTTAAGAAAATAGTTTTGCAGATATTTGCAGTAAAAACTGGAATTTTCGGGTTTTTAAGTTATTGACAGAAATCTCGAAAAAAGTGCATCTAAAGCATAAAACTTATACACAGTTTTAAAGACTTCTTTCTATTCCTTTAGCCAGTGATTAAAATGTATTTATCGGACTAAAATCTAGCGAGTTATATGCCTTGAAAACCGAAAAAATTTAATTTTAATCAATTTTCAATAAAATACTGAAAATTTGTATGGACATTGGGTTTAATACGTGCCAAAACATATCCGAAAATTAACGAAATCGAAGAGGGTCGGGTCACAAACTGCCCGATTTGATATGGAATGCCCCATATATTTCTTTATGCAATAAATGTAATACAAGCCCTATGGGCTTGTGACATATTTTTTTAATAAATAATTGTGTATAATAATTATTAAAAAATCTTCATTTAATTAATTATACACTAGAACGACCCCAGACAATGTCCTGTGCTGTAGACATTAGCATGTGATTGTCATTGAAAATCCACTAGTGACCTTAGAACTATTGACTAAGTAGTGCTTAAGGGCGTTTCAGACTATAATAAAACTATTAATACTTTTGAAGAAAATGTCTCCCTGATACAATTGTTGTTTGAAAATTAAAAAAAAAAAAAAAAAAAAACAATAACAAATTATGATGTCAGAGTTTCATTTTCCTCAAAAGTATTAATACTTGTATTATAGTCTGAAACGGCCTTTATGGGACCATATGGAGACATTGGTATCTGCGAGTCACTAGTTCATATGTACATTCTAAAGGTGTCTACTCACGAAGCAACCTGTTTTACTTGTTCAGCACAAACAAGGCAACCATTCCGAAAACCTCAACACTATTTGTACATTCATTAATCAAATTTATCTAATTGTCATTATTTTCAAATTATATTCAGGGTCCGAATCGTCGCTTCCGATATCGAGCTGATTCGATCGAGTTTTCTTAGTTTTAGATTATGACATTCGATATCGAACAATGTGTTTATATTGTTCGATATCGAATGCCATAATCTCAAATTAAGAAAACTCGATCGAATCAGCTCGATATCGAAAGTGACGATTCGGCCCCAGGGCTATTCGGGAAGTCACTTTCACCACAAATACTCGCTTCTTTCACTTTTTGCTATTCCAAAATACGTTAGAGATGTGAATCCTAGAAAACACATATTTTCTTTAACTCTGTATGTATTCTAAAATACTTGTTCACCAGCCTTCAATGTCATTTACGTTCGATGCCAATTTTTCCGCGTAACAGTCCAAAAAGAGTTATAATTTTCAAATACTATTTAATCTTGAGACATATATGCTTCGCCAGCAGGTTCTATCAACAAAATCTGTTACCAAAATTCTTCTTCACCGATATAAATTCATAAAATACTTCCAATCTAATTTCTATAAAATTCGCCCGAAGGTATAAATATGTTTTTAAACAAAACACCACATGTGTACAGTATCACAGTAGTCCAAATATATTACTTATAAATATTATTCATTAATTAAACTCTCACTGCTTAGTTTTATTTTAATATATTTTTTCAAATCCTCTTTTGCTTTTAGTTTTGTTCTGTATGTGCCAGCTGTTATTCAATGTTGTTTATGTTTTTTTATAAGAGATTACAAAATATAGATTACTGCAAACGATATTTCTTCGCACGTATTTTAGAATCTGTCGACGTCGAACTGTCGAAAGTGAACGTTCGTCGACGAAGAAGTGAGGCGCGTATTCCCGAATAGCCCTGATTATTTATTTTCCTTCACAATAACGACACACGCCAGACAATGGTTGTTGCAACCAACTGAAAATATCAAAATATTTTTATTTACAGGCAAACATAAATTTCATGAGTTTCAAAGCTACTACATACGATTACACCAACACTTGCAGCAACATACCTTTTGCCTCGTCTGTATCTAGCTAATAATTCTATTCATCACTTTGAAAAACTTTTTACAAAATTTCCACACTTGTAATAAGGAGGATGTAACACAATAACAAATATTTCTTATGACCAGATTTTGTACAAAATGTCGTTTTTAAATGTTTAAAAATTTTATGAAAAAGAACGAAAAATCGTTTCCAAACAAAATTTTTCCGTACAAATTTTTAAACATACAGAAAGGTTTTAATTTTCAAAATCAGGACCTTAAACATATTTGTCCTTACATAGGTTTTGCCATTATTAACTTATTGTACGTAAATTGAATGGAGAACTAGAAAAACTGTCACTTCATTATGTACAATGAAAAATTGTCATGAAGTTAGCATAAGTGACAAAATTGAACTTGGTCTTAACGAGCTCCTCCATAAAATTTGGCATTAAAATACTAGCAGCTTTCACTCATTGTTCAAATTCTTGTGAAAAACGCACGATTTTAACATTATCATGTCATTGGAGGTCAGTCGTGCGTTCATTATTAAAAAACTGCTCGTCATTCAAATGAGTGCTTGTGACCGATGAAAATTCTATGATTTTAACCTGTTTGCATGCATGCGCAATATTATTTAAAAAATATAAATATAAAAAAATGTCACGACTGGGATACGAACCGGTTTTCTTCGGATTTTAAAGTAAGCTCTCTACGGCAGAGCCATATCTATGGAAAATATGTCGAATGTGACGATTTAATTCCTTTTTCGCTAGATAATTAATGAATTATTTTATATATGCTTATCTAGCAATGTCGAATGCGTTTTTCATGAGTTCAAAAACCACAGCTTTATTATTAAGATTTACGATGGCGTTAAGAATGCGTTCAAAGTAACAAGTTCTTAAGAAATCGTTAAAACACTATTTCATTTTCCACGCGTTCATTTATTTTTTGTTGGAAGGATCTATCTGTAAGGGTACTTTATTCACCACAAAGAGTGAAAACGTCTACTAATTGCTCTTACAAAATTATAGAGCGACGTTAAATTAATTTGTAATCACATTTTGTATTACTATAAAATAAGTTGTATAAAAATCATAACTACATACATTCGCCTGGGCAACTAAAGACTCGTCTCCGCAGTCAACGTAATCGTCGACGAGAACGAAACGAAAACGAAATTCCATACATTAGCAACGAAAAAAAGCTCTGAAGCGAATTTTTTACTACATCATGATTAAAAAAGTGGGCAGCCTCACGCCCATTCAAAATTCACCACTGCAGTGCATCATATAAAACAACTTGACTTAGCAATGCCAATACAAATATGCTGATGCCCTTTTATAGGGTATAAAAACTCCGAAAATGGCGTTACGTAATATGTGAATAGCCCCTTACAAAGTATTTTAGCGACACTTAAGTGGTTAATTTACGAACATGCCCATTCTTTGCAAAGAACTTCTACTAAACTGATTCTTCTGAAACTTTGCATACACATTTAGTTATCGTTACAATACATTATGGTTAGAAAAGTGGACAGTGCCACGCCCATGAAGAGTAAAATATTCATTTTAAATACTTCTACCTGTCCGATTCTTATGTAGTTCTCGCGAAAGTAAAACATTATTATCAAAAATATGGGCAGTGCCACCATAGTTTGTTGTCGGTTTATTTTTGCAAGACTAGTACCCCCGTAGTGGATAGTGTGCAATACTATTAACCGGGAGGCCGCAGGTTCGCTTCTCGCCAAGACCCTGGGTGTTTCTGCAGAAAAGCCAAAAAGAAAAAAGCTTACGCAGTATGTGTGTTTTTTTTTTATTATTTTAATAAGAATTCATTCATTGTTTTTAATATATTTTTAAAAATAATTTGCATTTCGAAAACGAAATGATCGTTTTTGATTTAAATCAGAGGTGTTCAAACATGCATAATCTTATTCTGTGTTTGTGTATGTATTTCGCGGCTAAATAGATAGGCTGTGCATCTCACACACAGTATACGTGTGTTGATGTTAAAAAACAGCCTATGCGCGGCTGAATAGGAAATTGAGAGAATGGCCGCCACTGATTTAATTAAATACATATTTTCTTACCACATTCTAATGATAAAAATTTTATAGGAATATTTTTTATTTTATTTTTGTTTTAAATTGTTTGGAAAAATATTTTCGTTTTTAAATAGAAGCATACATTTTTGTTTTAAAAATGCTCTCTTTGTCGCCTCATTATATAAATAATAAAGTCAAATCTTAATATTATAAATACATTTTTGTTTTAAACATAATTTCATGAAATGCTGCAATTTTAAAACAAAAACGCAAAATTGTTGTTTGAAGAATGCTTTTTTAGTTCAGTGTAGAGAAACGGCTGATGTTAGCAGAGGCTTTGGCGGTTATATATGTCATTTAAACGTGATGGAAGGAGAGGGTGCCTGCAGCGGCGGATGCAATATTACTGCAGAAATGTATTCAGTAGCTTGCAATCCCACCTCCACCACCATCACCACTACTACCAATAATATCACACAAAAAGCCAATGTCACCATTAGCAACAGCAACGGCTACTGTAGCAGTAATCAAACACCTTCCTCAACTTTTCTTTATAAATATAAGGAACGTTGCCTTGAAATGTGCTCAACGATTTATTATGACACGAGTAAAGAAAATCGTAATGTAATTAGTAATAGTTTGAATTCTTCTATAACTACCACTAAAAGTGTCAACAAAAACAACATTTATAATACTAATAATACTAACAATAGTAATAACAATAGTAAAAGCATAATTCAACAACATCTAATAAAATCTTCTAATTTTCAACAGCAATTATATAATTCAACGCATCATTCTCAACAACAAAGTGGTGGTAACTCGGGAGGAGGAGGATCAGGTGGCAGTGTTATTTCGTCATCACAAGGCAATAGTCATCATCATTCAAATCGCAATGATATTAGTGGTGGTAGTCATCATGGCGGTGGTGGCGGTGGTACCAGTTATTCGTCGCATCGTAATGATAATGAACACCGCGGTGGTTATAAAGGTAACAATTATAACCCTCATTATAATAGTGGCGGCGGCGGTGGGTCCCACTCCCACCATTCTTCGAATAATACATCATCCCATCATCACAATCAACATCACAATACAGCGATATCAGGTTCCTCACAACAACAACAGCAGCATCAACTGCAACAACAACAACATCATACTACTTCCTCTTCATCATCATCGACACAACACCATTCAATGACATCATCTTCTACTCATCATTACAATCCACATCATCATAATAATGAAGGTGGTGGTGGTGGAGCTAGTGGAGGAGGAGGATTGGTTGGAGGTGCAGGAAGTGGACGTGATGTTGGTGGTGGAGGCCGCAACTATGAAGGTCGTCATACGTCTGGTGGTGGTTCTAGTTATGCTGGTAATAATGATAGATCTGGTGGAGGTCATGGTAGTGGAAGTAGCGGTGGGGGCCGTCATCATGACAACTATCATCATAACAGCCATCACCAGAGCCATCATCAACATCACCATCATCAACAACAGCAGCAGCAGAATGCTGCACCACCACAAGCGCCGCAATTTGACTTAGAAGCAGCAGCTTTTCCACCACTGCCAGGTGAGTTTGAATATAATATTTTTAGGTTACAAAAAATATTGGGCTTCTTATTCAGTTACCCTTTGATTTTTTATATATCGTCAGCTTATTATTGCTTTGGCGTTCCGTCCATTTTGGAAAAAAAATACTTGGAGTGGATTATATACATATATTTTGGATGATCTCATTCTAAATTCAAACCCCGTTTCATGAAATTGTTAATGGTTTCTGAGATATACATATACCATCCACTTTGGCGCATATACTATACAACAACAAGGGTTGTTTTGACTTATGCGTCACTATTTAGTGCAAGCAGAAAAAGTTTTATGCACAGTTTTGGAAAATATGCTTCACTTTTGCTTTATTATCCATGAAAAAGCTAAAGTTTAATTAAAGCTTATTTTGCTTAATCAGAGAAACAAAGAATAATAAAAAGACATCGGCGCAAAGCATTAGTGTGCGTATTGCAAAAGCAGGAACATACAAATTTATACCAAATGAATGCTCGAAAGGACCTCTATAATGTTGCCCACACACGGAACATTAGTAAAAACATTAACACGTTCCACTTTGTGTTCCATCGTGTGTGACAATGTTTTCCGGTTAAAATTCGTGTTTTCTTTTTGGTTCCTCAAATATCAAAATTTTTTGATATTTTGCGTTTCCAAACACAATGTTCCATCATATGTATCGATGTTTACTGTTTTTTCTATCATATTTTGTTGAAAGCAGTCGAGCTCTGAGGTGCTGTTATATGACTGCATATATATGTACGTTTATTTGTTTAGTAGTAATTTATTCAATAAACTTGCAGAACAGGGGCCGAATTACCGCTTTCGTTATCGAGTAGGCTTTCGTATCGAATACAATTTCGTCACGTATCGAATGGATGGATTACCGCATTCGATAGCTAACGTATGGAAATGCTTAAAAAGTGTACCAAGCTTATATTATACCGGTTGTTGAATCGACTAAAAATGTGTAATACATTAAAGAAAAATTTTGTGTTTCTAGCAGCTAGTGCAACAACCAAGTCGATTGGCCAACTGTAATAAGGTTTATAGGTAATGTTCCATGTTTTTTTGCAAAACAAAAAAAAATTTAAAAAATATTGTATTCGATCGCTCTAGTGCTAACGAGTGGAATTTAAACAGCAGCTACTCGATTATCGCATGCCGTAATCCCAAAAAGAATATTTTCGAACAATTTTACTCGATCACGTATGCGGTAATTCGTCCCGTTTTCTTTTTTCGTTCCATTATTTATCAAAAATGAGACACTAATGGAACATATGTTTTTACTAATGTTACTTCGTGTGTGGACAGCATAAAATTGTATATACATAGATACATACATATACAAAAGCAGCGTTATACCGATCAGTTTGTGAGAAAACGGTATCTTTACGTAAAAAGGCAGGTCACAAATTTTAACAATTTAGTAATTCCATTTAGCCGGCTGTGACCATTTTACACACATTTTTTGTTATAAATCAAGAATATAAAATTTTTTACTAAAAAACGTTGCGCCTCGCAAGGACATTAAGCTTAAAGTCGTTGAATAACGGATAGACACTGATAGAACACGATTTCTGTTCAGAATGGTCGTCAGAAAGCTGCGACGAGTGTGACCCTACAAATCTTAGTTTTAAAAAAGACTCGGTATAAATTCTCTAAAATTTTGACTATGTATAAGGTACACAATAATTATAGATATCTGTTCAAAGTGTTTTAATTGTATTGTGTATTTACTGTTTGATAAACAATTAATTTTCTTATAAAAACCTATTTTTAAAATGAGACGGGTGTGACAGACGAGTGTGACATAGTACAAAAATTTAAAAATTCGAAAAAAAACTATTGATTTAATTAATATAAATAATTTAAACATAAACGCATAAAAAATAATAAGACATTAAATTATTTGCTATGCGTTCTATTATAGACAGCAGAATACTCTAGCTGAATATTGTTTTAAATTCTATAAAAACCAAAAAAGAATATTCTTTTCAGAGATAACGGTTTTTATTAATAATGAGAAACGGAATGAAAGAAAATCTGAAATAAATATTAAACATACAAACAGGGAGAGCAAAATGTTTCTTGCCTAGAGAAAAGTGCCTCAAATCAATTAAAAAATATTAAATAGTGTATGTTTTATTTTTTCTCTAATTGTCATTCTCTAAACAACATCAATTGAGAGATTTTTATTAAAAATAAGAAAATTATTTTTTCCTTGCATAGGGCCGTTTTACGTGGAATCACTCAATTGCATGTGGTTCGCAATGGGTTAATGGACTTGAAAACTTTGTATACCAACAAAAATATCTTTTATCACTTTAAAATGATACCGATATCTTTGATATGCCTGCAATATTGAACCCTGTAACCCCGAAATTACACAACACTTTCCAGTCATATAGGGCTATAACGTAATGAGATAATTTTCTTAGTTACATATTTAACAGTTTTGGTATTCTAGATGTGTTTCCTTAACAATTACACATCTGTTTGTATGGATACCGATCGAACCCAAAATCTAATCAGCTCTTAAAATTATAAAACAACGTCGACAGCTGCAACTTTTATTCCACTTATTCTGTAACTATCTGTCGACGTCGCGTCAAGACAATATCAAAAATAGGACACTTACGTATTCGTTGTTGTTGTAACAGCTCTGCTGCTGTTGCCGGGAGTTCTTTCCTGAAAATTATTAGATTTTTATGTGATTAGTATTATGGGGGTATGTCATCGGGTGGATGTTGGAGTTGGAGAAATGTCGCCACCTCAGTAGGCCTTAGCCATAGGTCAATAGGTTGGAGAGTTGTGGACCTATTTGGGCAATTAAACAAATGCACAGTGTCGAGGGGGCTTTGAAGGCAACCTGGGCACCTGTTTAGTGCACCTGGAACTATTCGTTCCTGGTAGCAGTTCCGCTCCTTAACTGTGCCAGAGATTGTCTAGGCAGCCGCCGCTCACTTCCTGAGATCGCAGGGGGTCGGGTATTGAGAACATTTGATGCATCTATAGCTATTCATAGTTTCGGTGACCGACTGTTGATGCAACATTTTCATGGCGTTCGCTATAGACACCGAGTTGACGTCGGGTGGGGTGACGTTTTTGATGTCATCGCGATATCGCCGAAAATCTGATCGGATGCGTCTTAGGAGAGGGTCCTGCATCAGAATTTGATGATTTGCAAGGGTTGGCAGGTGATAAGCCATCAGGAACTGCTTTGTTAACAGTACATTATGTTGCCTCACGGGTAGCATTAATGTCTCCTCATGTAGATAATCTATGTTAGTCATTTTTACACATCCTGTCGCGATTCTGAATGCATTGTTTTGTGTTGCTTGCAGCACTCTGTATTGGGTGTCACTAAGGAACGAGGTCCATATTGGGGCGGCATAGTTTAGGAGGGAGCGACCTATCGCCTTAATATGTTGCTACTATGTTCTCCTTGTTCATGCCCCAAGAGGTTCCTGAAAGTTCTTTTAGGAACTTATTTCGGGATTTCATCTTTTGGTTTATATAGGTGGCATGCGATGAGAAGTGTAGGAGGCCATCAAAGACTACACCTAAGATTTTGGGATTTTTGACCGTAGGTATAAGTCTGCCTTCGACAGAGATGTCAAGTTGCATCCTTACTTCTTTCGTCCAAGAAGTGAAAAGTGACACCGACGATTTTGAGGGTGATAGCTTCAAGTTACGTTCTTTCAGGAAGTCTGTGATGGTGGCCAGGTATTGCGTTATTTTGTCACTTATATCGGGAATGTTTACGCCGGATGACATAATTGTGCAGTCATCAGCTTATGACACTAGCGAGACTCCCTGGGTGGGGTGGGAATTTTGGCAAGATAGACATTGAAGAGTATAGGTGATAGTACTCCTCCTTGTGGAACACCCATTTTTATCTTGCGGTTACTTGATTTTTGGCCTCTAAACTCCACAAACGCTTGTCTACCATTGAGATAGTTGGCAATCCAGCGTTTGATGTCGTTGGGAAGGGTGGAGCTCAAGATATCTTCAATCAACAGTGAATGATCGACCTTGAATGATCGAAAGCCTTGAGAGAGGGAGATCCAATGCCGTCACTATTATGCGTTAACACGATCTATGTTGATTGAGGCCATTAGACGAGGGGATACTCCTGCTGTGAAGCTTCGCGTCTTGTATGGCGGCTATGGGTACGTTGTTGTACTGCATAAAATTTGTGATTTAAACTATCTTGTTGTTCCGGAGACCATTACAATTCAGTTGTAATATCTGGAACGAAGGTAGGGAGTCAGGGTTATGCCTAGGCCGCTGGGAAGGGTGTCTATGTTGGGGTCGGGGTACGGGGTTAATTGTAGGGGATCCCGACGTTGGATTTAGTTGTTGCAGGGGAGGGCATTGCACTGGGTATTGTCTTGCGCTATGAGTGAGTGTTGAGTGCTCAGAAGAGTTTGGAGAGTTGCCATCAGGTATGCTGCTTGAACAGCAGGGGGCTACATAATTGTCATTCCAATATCTTCGAAATCACAAGTTAGTGCATCTTCTCATATGACACCAGTTATTACAACCATTGCACTGGATAGATACTGTATTGCTCCTAATTACTCCTTGGGATATAGCGCTCTCCCGTAGGATGGGCTGTACACTTGCCTGAGGTAATGTTGAGGGAGCTAGATTTTGTGGGAGCGGAGTAGGATGGGAAGTGCTGGGATTTGAGGGTTGTGGGGCGCAACAACTAGCTACGAAGCTGGGAGACCAGTCGCGGTGGCTGGTGACACCGGAGTACCTTCTCAGGTGAGACCAGCCATTGCAAACATTACACCTTACTGAGGTAGTGTTGCGCTGAAGGCGCACGTGACACACAGAGCAATTCCAGGTGGGACCTGGGTTTTGCTCGATGCCAGCAATAACTAATAATAGGTTGAGCAAAGTTGCTGGCATAGTTTGCTCACCTGGGGAAAAAAAGTTCCGGTTTGTATAGCTGTTGCTGAGTTGACAATCTTTGGCCGAGTTGAACTCGGGTAGTTCCGGAACGTAGATCCAATTGTCGTGGGAACGTACGTATTCGTTGTCGGCTTCACTTGACTACTTTTAACTATCTCGTTATTTTCTAGGCCGTAGTGGATAGCAAGTGATTGTCAGCATTAGTCAATTGTTGTCCACAACGAGTAAGTATGACCTACTTTTTTTGGTGTTGTCTTGACGGCACGTCGACAAATAGTTACGGAATAAGTGGGATGGAAATCGATGATTCGTTCGAGAGATGTCGTTGTCGAAAATTTTCGAAACAAGTGTATTTTAATTACTCTAAAACTTATTCTCAAATTGATTTTCAAGCATTCAGCTACCTTTTTTGGACTTGAAAATTGCATCGAATGCCTCAAGTTTTATATAAATCGGTTAATATTTGATTATTATTTTTTATTTTTTTGAAACTACGTATTATCACGGTAAAAGTGACTTTTTTCGATTTTTTGCTGTTCGTCAAGCTTGTGAATTTGGCAATTACAAATTACTTGAATGTAATTGAAGTGAAAATGTAATCATTACTCCACAAGCCTGATATAAGTATATATGAAAATTCCAAAAAATAACTTATTTCTGCTTGAAAAATACAAATAAAAAAATAATTATTTCTGAAAAAAAAATAATAAGAAAAAAATAATTATTTCAACCCAAAAAAATAAGAATCAGAAAATAATTATTATTATTTCTGCAAAAAAAAACAGAAAGTTACTATTTCTGGCAAAAAAAAATTTTTTTAATTTCAAAAGCGCGCAATTTTATGAACATCTAATTCATTACGATTAAAGTGGTATACTTTACTTGATTCCGCGATATATAGGCTGGGTTCCAAAACATCAAAATACATTGTAGTGATGCAAAATCCTAGTTGCTTTGTTTTTGTAAACAAAGTAAAGTCGCATCACTACAATGTATTTCGATGTCTTGGAACTCACCCTTACTTATATGTATGTCCTTTTTTTTAAATTGTTAAGGAATTTGTTTTTTGATCTCATGAGTAATTGATTCAATTGACAAATTGATTGAAACCAATTTTTTTTGAATACTGTTTTTATTGAAATTTTTCAGGATTACTTTTCCTGTGTTGGTTATTTTGCATCCAGTGCCTTCATACCTGATTTTTCTTTTGAAGTTATTACATTAATTAATATTATTAAATGGTTTTTGCGTTTGCGCCGGTAACTGAGTTTTAGATACATATAAAGCCACAATCCGAGAAATTATCTCCTCCGTAATGTTTAAATTAAACTAAAAATTAAATTTCATTTAAATCTCGCTGAAAATTTACCGGGACTAGCGCAAAAACTATTCTCGGGAATTCCTGGCAAATATATCCCAGTTGAGAACTGTAGTACACACGTATTTATATTTACCTTATGAGACCGATTTAAAATGTTATGTTTTTGTTTGAATAAAAATTTTAAAAATAAGTGCATGTAAAATTATTTTTTAGTGCATATTTCGCGTTTTTTGTCATATTTTAGGTGCCTAAAATACCATTTTGTTTAGTGCATGAAGTCCTTGTTACCAGGTTACTTTTTTTCAAAAGGTGAAACAATTTATTAGATTAGAAGTAATAAGAAATAATCCGACTACTTGGATTATTGACAAAGCGTGTTGCATTTATTTGTGTAAACTACTAACAAATTTGAAACGTCAGCATTAAAAAAAAACTTAAATATAATGTTGAAAACTTTTATTTAACTAAAACAGTTGTGAACCTCATATTCTTATTTTTCAAAAAATATTCCTCACGTTTCAACAATACCGGTTAATATACTGGTAATAAATACTGGTTGAATGTCATGTGAACAAAAGTGTCTACCTCTGCACTTAATGCCGACTTTCAATGATGTGCAATATACTTTGAAAATAATCAAAAGTAATCGTAAGAAGTAGTCTGACTATTTTTTTTTTTACTTTTGACTATTTTTGATTATTTGAAAGTAACCCTAAATAATCCCGATTATTTTTAGATTTTTTAGATTATTTGTAATCGTAATCAATTAGTAATAAAAAATTTACTAGTGGATTGTATAATCATTACGACTCTTTTTAAAAAACTCGCTCAAAAGGAAATAGTGTTTCATGGTTTCTTGAGCACTTGTTTCTTCGAATGCGTTCCGAATGTCATTGTAAATCGTAAATAAAGTTGTTGAACTCATTAAAACGCATGCGATTTTACTACGTAATATATTGCTTAAAATGTCCACCGAAAAATGACACATTTTCATAAAACAAGTTTTAGCTCCAACAAAAAATAAGAATCTGGTATCTGATGGAAATCTATCGATTTCAAATCTCGTCGATTTCAAAAAACAAAATCTCCTGAAACGTGACTTATTGATGTTTTTATTGCTTTCGAGGCTTAGAATATTTTATTCGATCTTAAATTCGATTTCACTGTATCGTGCAATTTAAATAATACATATTTGGCTGTTATTAGTTTTATGAAATCGGGCGATTCGAAATCGATCGATTTCCATCACATACCAGAATAGCTCAGTTGTAGAGAGCATGTCTTAACAGTCAGAAGAGCACGGTTCGTATCCCAGCTGCGGCACTATTTTTTTTATTTTTGTTTGTTTTATATTTACATGAAAAAATGTCTCCGAATTATTTAAATTTCCGCACAAACACATGATCTCCAATGACACGCTAATATTAAAATCATGCATGTTTTTCATAAATCGAACCAGTTCGTCATCACTTGAAGCCATGATTATACACCATGGTCGCTCATACTGGCACCAGAGTTTCGAACATCATTAATCGGGTCGTATATGTATACAGCCGAATGAAAACATAAGTTCTCACTAAAGAGTAAAAAATAAACACCAACTTCATTCAGTCGTATGAAAGCTTTTTGTTTTTTTACATTGTTGTTATTCTTTTTAATAGGCACACAGTAGAATAATACAAACACATGCTTATAAACACTAATACCAAATTAAAAACTCAGTTCTCTCGATGGCCAGCACTCTTATACACACATGATTTGTCATGTTATTTTTTGCTGGGAATTGATTACTAATCGCAATTGCAATTTGGCGGCTATGGTTACACTGTACAACAGTCCGAAAATCCCCAGAGGTTTCATGACGTTTTTTTATGTTTTCGAGTCGCTGAATCCGCATCTGAAGTTATTTTTTTCGGGTCACGTCAGGTTTTTGTGCTACAGAGGGGGCATGTCCTAACCCACCACTGTCGGATAGGGTTAATATACATGACAAACCCCATTACTTATTCAAGGGGAACATTTTTTCCTTTGGGACCTCGAAAACATAAAAAAAACTGTCATGAAACCCTACAGGATTTTTAATTTTTTGAAAATTGTTGTACAGTGTTATTAATACCCTCTTGTCGATCAAGTGCGTGTTACATATGTATGTGTATTTATCATGTTAATTTACTTTTAACTTTTGAGAAATTAAAACGAAAAACGGGATTATAGAATAAATATGACAGATGAGATAATATTAATGATATCGTAATGTGGGTATCCTATTAAAGATCATAGAATTTCTATTCTAACGACTTTTATTAATTGCTTGTTGTTGTGATTATATCTTTTTATATCAGGATTGATATTTTGCTTTTGCTTAAAAAAAGTAAAATCGTCGGAAATTAACGACCCTAATATGCACCATCTAATAGAGTAGCATTTCATTTTAGAAAAGAAGACACCACAAGAAAACGACAAACGTATAACTATTGTTTATGACAGATTAAGTAAACATATTTTAAAATTTCAAACATATTAGGACCTTTTAAGTATATACATACATACGTATGTACTTCGAAAAAATAATTCTTTAGAACTTTGAAGAATCAAATTTTGATTATTATTTAAAAATTTGTTTCAGCCACATCATCTTCAGTGGCCTCTAGTAATGTTGGTGCATCCAGTGGTGCCAATAGTAAACAAACTGCCAGTGCACTTCAACAACAACATCAACATCAGCAGCAACAACAACAACAGCAAGTGAGTTTAAATGATGCTACAACATCTGCCAATAATAACAACAACATGACTATCAATAATAATAGTAACAATAGCAGCAACAGCATCAGTAATACAGCTGAGCAACATCAACAGCAAACTCATCAACAACTGCAACACCATCATCAGCAGCAGCCAAAAAACGTCAATACTCAACCCTATCACCAGCAGCATCAGCAATCACAACAAAATACAAGTAACAATTTTATGCAACAAAATAGTTCCTCAATTAATTCGGGAAACGGTAATAACGGTGGTAGTGGTTGGGCAGAAAATCGTTTAGCTGATGTAGTACGCGGTAACGGCAACAATAACAACGCCAGTGGAGGAGGAGGAGGTAAAAAGTCTCGTAAAGATTCCGGCCACAACACTAAACATAATTTTTACCAACAACAGAGAGGAAATGCAGCTATCAGTCCAACGCCCACAAGTGGGGGAGGAAATAATAGCAGTAGCAACCTTACAGCCACTATCGCTCTAGCTGCTAATCCAATAAACAACAATAACACCTCAACCTTAACCAATTCACCCGCCATAGAAAGTGCAAATATTGAAGATTTGAAACTACGCGATCATTCAAGCGCCAACAACAAAACTAACAGTAATAAGTCATTGACAAATAAACAAAATTCTAATTCTAATAACTCTGCAACTGTGATAACGTGTTTAACACAAAACAAAACAATTACTACAAATATTAAAAGTGGTGGTAGCAATAATATTGCTGCAACATTTAACATCACAGCCACATCTCCTACTACTGATTGCAACAGCATTAGCAGCACTTGTAGTAACAGCATTAAGACAAGCGGTGGTGCAACTACTAATCCTCCTGAAAAATTCAATAAGACTGAAGAATATTTGGTACATGCCATAAATAATCCAATTGCCACTGGAGGAGGAATAGTAGGAGGAGTTGATGGTACTAATTATGGTCATAAAGCAGCGTATATTCATGCTACTGCATGTACTAATAATAGTGGCAGCTGTAACAGTATCAACAATGATTGCAACAACGAACGTAATACGACAAAAAGCGTATCCTCAACTGTTACTGTGGCCGCAGTGTGTAGCGTGGCCACAATGACCACAAACCTTGCCGAATGCAGTCTAAATAATCATAAGAAACCACCTGCCATTGCAGCGTTAATTGCCAAAAAAGAGACGCCAAAAGATGCTACCAAGCAAAAGAATGCATCCACATCAACTAGCTCAACGTCTACTGAAAACATAGTCGCCGCTGTCGTCTCGTCAATGAATAACAGCTCCAGCACTATAACCAACACGATTCTATCATCTACAAGTGCTGGAAACTCGGCAGCTTCACGTTTGAGTTATGCCCAAGTAGCACAACGTAAAGACGATAATGCCACAACCGTTAGTATTTTGCCGTCTGCATCTTCAAACAAACATGAAGTGGCTGTAGCAACCTCGGTTGTCCCACCTCCCTCTGTGTCTACTTCCATAAATTCTTCCTCATCAGTCGCTGTTAATAAAATTGAAGGGATTGAAAAAAATGCTGTTATTAATAATTCATCTTCAAATAGTAGTGCAAGTACTGTTGGCTGTTCTAACTCAAGTCCAGCAGTGAGCTCAAACTTGTCATCATCCTCCTCATCTTGCTCCTCCTCAGGTGCTGGTGCTGCATCTATAACTATAACTGGTGCTGTGAACAGTGGCGGTAACGTTCCAGTAACATTGCGCACTGAACTTTCCAAAGAAAAAGGTAATATTTCAAATATGGATTTCTTTACTATAATTTAAAGAATCATTATTGATTAGCCTCGTACGATAAATGAAGCTTATAATGAAATAGTAGTACGCATATGCATGTACATTAGAATGACCGCATCGATTGAATTCATTAGATAAAAAAAAATTATATAAAATAAGATAAAAACAAGATCAAGTTCATTTAAAAAAATCATATTTCTTTGGAAATATCTCATTAAATATGTAACGGGAAGATATGTAATGTGATTAGGGACGCATCCTATACCGATATATACATATATGTACATCTGATGACTGACGATGGGAGTGTGGCGGCTTCCGAAAACATCTTTGTTCTGTTGTGCTATGTGCGTTGAAAATAAAATTGCTATTGATTTTCTCTTGTTCCTTGGAATATTAATCATGTCTAATTCTTTATGAATATAACGTTATGAACTTAAGCCTATATAAGTTAATATTTTAAAATTTGAAAAGTATCGTTGTAGCGACAATAAAAATATCGCCGGTACAGATATATCTGCAAAGTCGAATTATCGCCGATATAGCGGTATCGGATGTATCCTCAGTTTTAAGGTTTTTTGGCCTTTTGTTGGTTCAATTAATTATCTATAAAAAGGTCTGGGTTGTGGGGAAATTAGAACAAAGTCGCGGCAAAACTATCAGCTGTTTCACACTTGTAAATATAGTGTACAGTGCTAGAAAAAATAATAGGCACACATAAAAGTTTCTGTATTTTCCTAAACTTTTCTTTACATTTAAATAAATAAACTTCAATATGAATATAAGGTTTTGCTAAATATTACCATCAAATTTATAAAGTCTTGAGACATCTCAATTTCGTCTAAGTTACGAGACTAGCGCATACGTCCGGGGAAATGTAACACCAAATTTCCTGAACTGCATAAACTCCCACCTCAACGGCATTTCTTTGGCAGTAAATGGAAACGTGTTGCTCTGAAGCATACTGCAATAGTCTACATCGGCAATTTTCTGTTGAATTCCGCCAATTGGAAAAATGTAAAGAAATATTTAGGAAAATATAAAAGCTCATCTTTAAATAACATATAAATTTTTTGTATTTATTTCAGACGTTTCCCGTGAAAATCGTCAATCAACTGGAGGTAGTATTGTGAATATTGGCGGCAGTAGTGTTAATAGTAGTAGTTCCAATAACCCCTCATTTTCATCATCTAATACAGCCACTACACGTATTCAACGTGTCGAGTCTAAAGACTTTAAAAATTCACATACACGGGAACGTAATGATACTACTGAAAGTAGTAGCAGCAATTCCGCTAATAGCAGTGGTGGTCGCAGATCACACAGGAATAGTAATATTATTTAAGTCCTCGTCCTAATGTTATATAAAGAAAGAAAGACTTCAAATTGTAAAATCAGACAGTTGATTAAAAAAATAATAATTTTTATGGAATTTACTATGTAAAAGTTCCAAATGATAAGACACAAAAGAACTGATTTAGTCCGCTATTCCTAAATGCGAAATATGTGTTTAATTTTATTTTATTTTTTTCTAGCAAATGCATGTATATATTTTAAAAATATATATATGAGTGCTTATCAACTTGGAACATAACTAAATATTAATTAGAATTGAACAGCCAAGACATTCGACGTTAGTGTCAACATATTTTAGAAAAACAACAAGAAAAATAAAAAAACTAACTAAAAAATTTAAGGTTTCTTTTGCACTTAATAAAATATTTACTAGAAATCTTATTTTTTGTATGGTAGATTTTTGAAAAGAAATTTTTTCTATTTTTTATTGATTTGACTTTGTAAAATGATTAATGTCTATTGTTATAAAAAAGACTACACTAAAAAAAATATTAAAACTACTCCTATTATCACTACTACTACTACTATTCTCTACTGCAACTACTATTCGCCTAAACTTATGAAAAAATAAGAACTTTTGCTAAAATAAGACAAATGCTAATAACTTCGTAAATAATTAACGAAATATCATCTTAACTACAAAACTACAAATATAAATAAGTTATAATTCGTCTACAGTGTAAATGTATGCGTACTAAAAGTAGCTATACAAGTAAACAATTAATATCTACACTTCACATAACAGGAAGTTTGTTCAACAAAAATTACCTTAAAGGTAAGTTCTACTTTATTGTGAATTTAGCAGTTCAAACCTTTTGTAACTGTATACATAGACAATATTTTAACATAAATAGCATGAAATGATTTGATTAATATATTTTTTTAACAAAATATGAATTATTATACTGACCCGACCGAATATATCGCACCGTTGCCCAGAAAAACAGAAATGAACTTATTCAAAATTAAATAAATAGTGATTTCTTGAGCACTTGTTTCTTCGAATGCATTCTGAATGTCATTTTAAATCGTAAATAAAGCTATACGCCCATGTTCTGGAAAACGCAGCGTTTTCAAATCGCTTACGGTTTGAAGAACGCAAAGCGCATTTCAGCATGTTCTGAAAAACGCGCGATTTGCTAGCGTTTTGTTATTTTTCGAAGTTGTGTCCGAGCAATGAAAACAGATGTTTTATCATAACAAAATATAAACAATCAAATAAACTGTAAATTAAAATGCCTACAGCGCTCTTGCTTGCTACATTAACTTTAAAAAAAGATACAATCATCGCCAGTTCATACAATTTACAAACTCAAAGCAAATCTTTAAATTTTATATTTTAAATTAAAAATGTGAAAAAATGTTACAAGATTTTTTTTTTAATAAAAAGAAAACATATTAAATTTAAATTGTGCATCATTTAATTTTCTTTTTAAAGCGCAGTTTAAATAAAATAGACCAGATCGCTTCAGTATACACTAGAGGTTTGAAAAAAATTATTTGCATCACATCGTGTTCTGAACATTACTTTACATCTGCTATAACCTATCTTAACAATACTATCGATACCATTTACCTTGAGATCCACTAGTTTCTTTGTCAGTCTAAATTGGTTTATTGGCGTTCTTGGTCTTGTTGGTGTCCACCATGATCCTCATCATAAAAAGTGGCATATCCTGAGATATGAAAACATGCACATCACTTTCTTCTGCAGCCCTATTTCCGGTAAATTTCATTTTCTTGTTCGCAAAATTTTCAAAATCCATGTTCTCCGCACGCATTGAATATGTTGAAAGATTTTCCTCTGTTTTTTTTCCATATTGTGTATATCGGATGGTGGCCAGCCCACACCCTGCTCCAGACGATGTATATCCCCGTCCGGCTCCTCCTCCATTCTGACACTCACAGTACAGGCACCGTCAGTAGCAAGGCACAATAACACTTATTTTATGAAATATGAGTGAATTTCACAATGGATTTTTATAAACAAGAACTAATTTTAACCACTTTAAAGTTGTTACAAAATACTTTATTTGCATGCCGGCAAGTCGCTAATCATTTCCCAACAAGAGCAGGGATACCAGGGGCCGTACGAACAAAGGGGCCGGTGCGAACAAAGGTTTTTGTGCCAATATGCCGCCCAACGTGGGGCCCGAATTAAATTTTGCACCTGAAATTGCCTGACGAAATAATGTAAGCAATAACAATACGTTTCAACGCTACAAAATGCGATTTTGAAATAATTATACGAATAAATGGATTTCAAACAAAGTGATACAAGAAAATGCCGTTAAAAATTAAACAAACCTTAATAATTAAAAAGCAAGTCATAAGGCAATCACCTACAAAACCATTCATTGACTTAGACATTCGCAGTTTTACTAAAGTCAGATTAAATCGCAAATATGAAATTTACCTATGTAAAATTTATGTATATAAATAATGAACCAATTCAAACTGAATATCATATTATTTATTTTGTAATATCATAAAACTTTTGTATACATTGTATTGTTTTAAAATTTAAAAATTAAAGTTTTGAAATTGAAATGTATGGAAAAGTTTTATGATTTTACAAAATAAACAATATTGCATTCACTTTGAATTGGCTCTATATAATTTTGGATTGTGCTCACCAAGGCCTTCATTGCAAGAACTAAAGAAACTAATTTTACGGCGGAACAAAGAAATCAGATACATGAAATCTAAAAACATTGAAATTTTTCGCAGACATTTTGAGTACCAGAAGTAACTTTAAAAGCAGGTTGTCACTGTCACGCAGCATTATCAATAATTTCTAAACCTTTTAAAAAAAAATATAAGAAAATAATGTAAAAAAAATCATAAAAGTAGTAGCCCAAAAATAGTTATTTTAAATCAGTTACCACTCTGGTGGTTCAGATTTTAAATACAAATGCTTTTTCCAATAGAATACGATTTCTAAGACTACTCCATACATTGAAAATGTAACTTTGGATTGTCAAAAAAGTCCGGGCAAATTTTTGTGACACTAATCTAAAATTGATACGGTGAAAATTTAAGTTGAATCGGACAACTTTAAGACGTGCCCCTTTGAGGTCAAAGTTCAAAGTTTATTATCAACAGTTTATTAGAAAATTCGCTAATTTTGCACTGATTCTGCTGAAAATCGTTTTCAATCAGGGCTGTTATGGAATCCAAGTCAGAATTGTCATTTATGAATTGAAAATCGATTCGGATTTAAATTGGTGTTATGAAACCGTCTTCGTTTTGCCATGATTGGATAGTAAACAAAACCCGTGTTCGAATTAGTTGTTTTGCTTTGTTTACATTTTTTAGTAGCTTAAAAATATTTTCGCAATTTTTTAAAAACGGTTTTAGTCTCTTTCTCCCACACCATGGCAACAATGTTACCAAGTTGCCTGAGTATACATACATTTTGGCGCAACGAATTTTTATTGAGGAAATAAAATCTAAAAATTGCAATATTTATCTATTTGTTGTTTTACTTATATTCTATTTTATAAACAGGGTTGGAAAAAACCCAGGTTTTTAAATAAAACCGGCGGGTTTTTCCTTGGAGGTTTTTTTTTTATTATTGGGTTTTATTGGTTTTTTAAATGATATAATAATTGATCTAAGCTATATTGTCAAATTCGCCCTTTTCGGTATTGATTTAGCAAGAAATCTTCAATAATGTTATCGCATCGTTAAACAACGTTCAGTTGCATAATGAAGCTTTAAATCTCCAACAAATGTTACTCCGAGTTCAACAAGATCTAAATGCTTTACAAAGTGACTCCGCTGCAATTGGAACGGCCGTTGAAATTTTGTGTAATTTGTTGAACAATGCTATACTACTTTTAAAACATGATTTTGTTAAAAAGCTAATGAAAAGCTTATTTATACTCCATTCTAAATATATGTATATGCAAACTAAGTAGTAAAGATAACGAAAAGATAGCAGAACTATGCATAAATAAGTCAAAAGCACCCATATTTCTAGCACCTTGTTCGGCATTTAAAATTAAACATGCAGAATATTTTCCACAATCGTTATTTAAGGAAGAAGTGTTTATCAAATTAAATGAAAAACAATGGTCGAAATGTTAAAAATTAATAATGTTTACCTGCAAACTTTAGCGATTTTTTCACTTCAATAATCAATTGCCCTGCTAGTTCACCATCAATAAAATGGTTTAGTATGGAGTAATCTTAGAACTGATCGGAATATTTCTGACAAGAAAACTATAATATTGGATTCTGTAACACCAAATTCTGATAACAATTCCGATTCGAACAAGAAACTGATAATATCGATTTCTATAACACCAACATAATTTTTTTTTTGTCGATTTCAATTCTGATTCTGACAGCAATCAGATTCCATAACAACCCTGAATATTCTAAATTATATCCAATATTTTGTTTTAATTAAAGCTTTGTATTATGTGGGTCAAAATGAATAACTTTTTCCAGACATTCGAAAATGATGGAAAATACTTACCAAATAAATAAACAGAACACTGAAGATGGCACATAGCCGAAACCGGTCTGTTTACAAACCAAATTTGACGTGGGACGACGGAAAATCGTTCCAAATTCAAAAAAACCCCCGTCGGAAGAAAAACACAACACTCAAACATGAAAACATTAACCCTTCTAAAATTTAAAGCAGTAAAGTTTTTGATTTTGTAATTTTTAGACCCTAAGCGTGGATGGATGGTTTATTAAAAACGGCAAATAGAATTAGTACAAAATTAAAGTTATTTTCAGATTAATTGATTACACTATGCTAGTCGAAAAAACCGACAGAAGTGGCATCCGACTGACAAACTTATTTCGAGTACGCTGATATCAGTGGCGTTGATCGTTTTTCAATGTTTGCTCTTAAAAAAGATATATTTAAGATTTAAAATTTCAGTTTTTAGACCATTTTCATTGGATTAAAGGCGCAATTCTTAAGATAATTAGACGAAAAGTTAGTCATGCACTACAAATATACTCAACTAAAATTTGATCAAATTGGCATCCGCCAAAATTTCAACTAAATGTTGCTAGAACTCATAAATTGTTTTAAATTTAGCTCAAATTTAATATGTAGATAACTTATCTTCATAGCAATCATACTGTGAAATTTGCACGTGATTGGTAATATTTTAAAAAATGTATATATATATATATATATATATATATATATATATATATATATATATATATATATATATATATATATATATATATATATATATATATATATATATATATATATATATATATATATATATATATATATATATATATATATATATATATATATATATATATATATATATATATATATATATATATATATATATATATATATATATATATATATATATATATATATATATATATATATATATATATATATATATATATATATATATATATATATATATATATATATATATATATATATATATATATATATATATATATATATATATATATATATATATATATATATATATATATATATATATATATATATATATATATATATATATATATATATATATATATATATATATATATATATATATATATATATATATATATATATATATATATATATATATATATATATATATATATATATATATATATATATATATATATATAATATATATATATATATAATATATATATATATATATATATATATATATATATATATATATATATATATATATATATATATATTATATATATATATATATATATATATATAATATATATATATATATATATATATATATATATATATATATATATAATATATATATATATATATATATATATATATATATATATATATATATATTTTTTTTTTTTTTTTTTTTACTTTTTAAGACTGTTTATTATAAACTGCTTATATAAAGTGTTCGACGTGTAGCAACTATACAAATGAACTGATCACTTTCAGACTTCACAATATGATTTTACGAAGATAAGTTAACTACATGTTGTACTTTTATTGTTTGTAATAAACCAAAAACCACTGATGTTTAATCTATAAGCTATAAAATTATTGTTTTATTTAATATTAGAAGATCAGAGTGTTTGTTATACTAGACGGTTGATGTAACACTGTAACAATTATTGAAACAAGAGTTGTATTATATGGTGATGCCATATCTGAGCTTTGCTGTTGTAAGTGAGGGTTACCTCTTAACATCTCCCTCTCTGAGGTGATTGCGGTGACCTAGAAATTGTCTCGACAGGTTGTCCTTCGGCTAATTATACGTTGTGGAGTCCAATTTGGAGAATCTGTTGGGGTTGAATAACTTTCTTCATGTGCTGGAGCTGTTATTTTGAATTCCTCTAGTAGTATGTCCAGAGGCAAATTTGTTTCTTCCGGTGAAGTGCTATTTCCGGTAAGCCTGGGTCTTAGTTGGTTCGTGTGTGCTCGTACGAGTATTTTCCTATTACCAACATCGATCAGGGTATTGTAGATTACGTTGCCAATTTTCTCGATTATTTCTCCCGGCACCCATTGTTGTTTGTTTCCTTTAAAGTTTAAAGCATAAACCTGTTCACCATGACAAAATGATCTTTTGCGTGTTCCATGTTTGATGTTATATTGCTTTTCCATTTCCAGTTTTGTTTCCCCAGCAGCAACTTTAGTTTTTGGAATGATGCCGAATATTGTTCTCATTTTTCGACCGATGAATGATTCAGCGGGTGTGTTTCCATTCGGTGAGTTTGGATTGGGTGTTGATCTGTATACTTCTAGGAATGTTTGAAGTGATGCTGTATGCGCATCCTCCTCTTCAGATTTTTTGAGAGCCCGCTTCAAAGTGTCTACAAACCTCTCGGCTTGTCCCTTTGAGCTGGGGTGGAAACGTACTGTTCTGGTGTGTTCTATATCTGTGATATAGCAGTTTAGGTTATGTGTAACACTATTTATTGTAACGTCGCATTTGAAAGTTGCAAGAAGATTAAGTTTATTTCTGTTTGCGTCGCTTGCGCTGTCGACTGTTGTAAACGCTTCTGGCTTGCCAATGGATTCCCATGTTTTGACAGAGATAATGGAAATATCCGATGCGGTATCTATCTGTAGTCGAATAGATTTGTTGTTAATTTTCACTGTAGTATACTTACGAAATTTCTGAAATTGTAGTTTGTCGAATACACAGCATTTGTGTGGAATCCTGTGTTTTTATTGAGATTGTTTTTGTTGCTGTTTTGTGGTGGTGTAGGTTTGTTATTGAACCTAAAACTGGAGCACTAGTTGTTCTTGTGTCCAATTTGATGACACTTGGTGCATTTGTGTTTAGTGTAATTGCAAAATTTTACGTAGTGCAAATCTCCACAGAACCAGCAAGGTGTTTTTGGCAGTTTGTTTTTCTGGCTGTTGTTGTTGCAGTTTTATTGTTGATCAATTTGTTGACTGAGTAAGGGAGTTTTTGTTGATGTTGTATCATTGTGTTGTCTGATTTCAAATCCAGAATGCGCTGGGTTTCATCCACCAGTTTGTCAAGATTTGCGGTATCAGAGCATTCGTCTAGTATCTTCAGCAATCGAACTCGAATGTCAGTGTCCTTACCTGGCTTCAGACCCAATACAAAAATTAGGCATTTGAATTGGTCGATTCCTAGATCCGGCATTTTAAATAATTCGCATTGGAGGTTCACCCGACTAGCGTATTCTTTAAAATCTTCGTTCTCCGCTTTTGACATCTGTAAGCACTTGTATCGCTGCGAAACCTGCGTCTCGGCTTTGCCAAAAAGCCTGTTCAGCTTGTCAATAGTGTCTTTGAGGGTCGTCTCTACTGGTTTAGTAGGCAGTATGTAATTAGAGAACCTCTCGTGGACTTGACCAGACATTTTGCGCCAAAGTAATGCTACTTTGTCGTGATCCTCAAGAATGTTTGCTTCTTTTTGAAAAACGTGTGTATACCTGTTGTACCAAGCTTGAAATATTAGGCCGCTTTCAGGTTCGTAAGCAAAGTTTGCCATGGAGTGCGCTAGTGATTCCATCAGAGCAGCTTTTGATGTGCTGGGCGTTTGCGGTGTACCTGTTGTAGATGTGCCTTGGGACTGTAGCATCTGCGCCATTTGTTGCATGAGGATTGTTTGCTGTCGCATTGCTTTCTGTTGTTCTTCCAATAATTGTATTAATTTTTCGTCAGACATTGTTGTGTTGATTGTTCGCGTAAAAAATTCTGTTTTTTCCTTTTACCTCGTCGCCACTTTTGTTCTGCTTTTATTGTTTGTAATAAAACCACTGTTGTTTATTCTATAAACTATAAAATTATTGTTTTATTTAATATTAGAAGATCAGAGTGTTTGTTATACTAGACGGTTGATGTAACACTGTAACAGTCATTGAAACAAGAGTTGTATTATATGGTGATGCCATATCTGTGCTTTGCTGTTGTAAGTGAGGTTTACGCCCTAACACTAAATATTAAATTTGAGCTAAATCTGAAACAATTTATGAGTTCTATCGACATTTAGGTGAAATTTTGGCGGATGCTTGTATGAAGACTAGGTGTAAACATTGATCGATTTCTTCAAATTTTAGTTAGGTATATTTGTAGTGCATGACTAACTTATGAACCGAATTTCGTCCAATTATCTTAAGAATTGCTCATTTACTCCTATGAAAATGGTCCAAAAACTGAAATACTAAATCTTAAATATCTTAGTTTTAAGAGCTAAATTTAAAAAACGGTGAACGAATTAAGTGTACCCGTCGGGTGCCCCTTCTGTCGAAAAAAATAGTGTCGAATTCATGCACAGTGCTATAGTTTGAAATTAAGATTAAGCTCTTTCTTAAAAAGTCACTCTACTCTAAGTGTCACAATAATCCGAAAGTTTCCTACCAAAGTTTATTTTCTTCCATACATCCTAATTTCACCCTAAAGTACATATCGAGGGCTTATATTTAAATAGTGCTATCTACAAACACCAAACTTTTTAAGCAGGACAAAAAATCGTTTCGTTCTCGCATTATTAAAGTTTTGCACAATTAATATTCTACTAATACAAAACTTTACAATGTAATATGTCAATATTGTAGAATATTGATTCTTCAAAACTTTAATAATGAGAAAACGAAACGAATTTTCGCCCTCATAAAAAAAATTTTGTGTTTGCAGAGAGCAGTTGGGTGGACAAAGTCTATTTACCCCATCTGCATTCCTACACTTGAAATAATCAAATAAAAGGGTTTTATGAAGAGTCATGAAATAATTCATCGGGTAAATTTAGTTTTAAACAAAATGAACATAATTGAGAATATAGTTTTTTAACATTACGTATAGTTAGCTTATTCATAATACTTTTTATTTCGAAAGGTTTATAAAGTTGATTTTGTACAGAAATTTGTTTCACAAACCTTTAATAAATTTAAAATTCTTACTATGTGTAAATAAGGCTGATGTTAAGTTTTTAAGTGTAGGGGGATGTATGTATCAAAAATTGTTCAGCTATGACTCATTTGTATTCCCAGAGAAAATGGTAACTATTCGAACTTCTTTTAGGGCCAAATTCACAGACTGTAGTTCACTAACGTAGGTGGTTTAACTAACGATTTTTCATATACATAAATAACATTGGTTAAACCACCATCATTAGTTAACAAAAGACTGTAAATTTGATACTTAATTTTGTATAATTTAACTAAAGCAAAATGTCTTTTCTCGCACTATAATAATATTTTAAGTACTTGAAATAAAAATTTTAAAATATTCTTACAATAATAAAAATATGATTTTCATATTTGCAGGATTTTTGTAAGCGTATAAAACAAATGGATTATTTTTATTTAACAAAATAAATAATGTTTTTATTAACAAGGACCAGTCAAGTAATTTTTTTTTTTCTTTACTTTAATTATTTTATTATATAGTATGTAGTTATAACTAAATGAAAAGTAGAAAATCAAGATAACTAACTGAATGTATATAGCATAACTAAGATAAAGAGTAAATTAAATTTACCACATAATATATGTATATGTATTATATATAAATATGAATAACGATACATACTACGAAATATGTATATGTGTGTATGTACTTATATGCATACTTATGAACATGTATTAATTAAAGCAAAAAAAAACAAAGAAATAATTTAATTCTGAAACAAAAAGAGGTTATATATTTCGATTCGAAGGAAAAAATTTTCGCAATACATTGCATAACGTATACATGATTTTCCTTTCGAATCGAAATACATAATAAACCCGCAGGAAAAAATCAAAATGAAACGAAAACTTGTATATAAATAACGATTGCTAATGTTTTTAGCTATGTTTATAGGTCAAACTAATAATAAGCTGAAGAATGATCATTATATAAAACATAGATACATACTTTTCTAACTTACTGGAATATACATACATACATTCATTTTTTTATTTAGTTTATTTTTGTAAATAGATATACACTTACGTGTATTATTGTTATTTTTCGCTCTAACTTGCTTAAAATTAAAGATATTTTTTTTTTTATTTAATCACACACACTTCGACATTAATTTTAATAAAATGATTATGATAGATTTCTAAGAGCAATTCAATTTCTTATATTTAATCCGCCACTTCTACTCTGTAGTACTCTTGTTTCTCGCGTTATTTACATCCATACACACATACATATATACACATATGTATGTAAAAAAGATGTCTCGTTTCACACACTTCAAGAGAAATCTGTCTTAATTTTTTTATAATTTTTTTTAAGAGAACATGCCTGAGTTATAATAATACATAAATTTGGGTAAATTATACAAATATAAAATGTCACTATATCTTTAAAACTAAAGCTGCTACGGAAAAACTAATTATGCAGCAGATGAAAATACATAAGGATCGGCTATTTGTATTTAAACAACAAAATTACTGTTCCGCTGTGTTATCTATCGGTTTCAATAAATAAATGAAATTTTTATATGATTCCGGAGGAGTCTAATTTCGATATTTTTGGTTTACATCAAATAAAGGGATCGTTTATTCTTTCTAAAAGAAAGAATTTCGAACAAAAATTTAATACAATTTCCGACATTCACATCTGTCTTATAATAATTTGTACGAAAGTGGAAATACATATACACATAAGGGCTATGTCACAAAATACACCATTCCGATCGAAAATGGTATTAATTCAGTACTACATACTTTTTGGAGCATCATATAAATACTTGGGCATAAGCTTTATATATTCATAAAAAGCTTAATGTGTGCTTTGTTTGTTAAAATAAGTTTAAGCAAATGCCTCAAAATATGAAAAATTTAAAAACCATTGAGACCGGGTTGTGTGACATGGCCAATAGTAGTCGAACTTATAATGTTTTGGTTTTGTTTCTTCAGCTTTTAATTTTTTCATATTTCAAGTTTTTTAACCATACAATATGTAATTTTTCAAAATATTTCCACCATTTTTAATTATTCAGGGTGGTTATGGAATCTGATTGCTGTCACAAGCAGAATTGAAATTGACAAAAAAAAATTATGTTGGTGTTATAGAAATCGATATTGTCGGTTTCTTGTTCGAATCAGAATTTTTGTCAGAATTTGGTGTTACAGAATCCAGTTTTATCGTTTTTTTTTTGTCAGAAATTTTCCGAAATAAAGATTTATTTTGCTTTTTGTTTGTTTTTTTTTTTCTTTTTTAGGTTTAGTCTAGGTGTGTATCGAATATCATTTTAGCGAATACGAATAATAAATTTCGATTTTGCGAAAGCGAATAATTACATGTAAGTCGCATACTATACAAATGAAATTTTGAATATGCGACTGCATATGAATTAGTGAAACGCAAAAAAGATATAAAATAACTTTAAAATATGGTGCAAAAACATTGAATAATAACTCAAAAAATGAAATAAACCCGTGAATCCTTTTTGGTTCTCAGATACAAGAATAAAGTTTTAATGAAATCGCATAATGATTAACTTTTGTTTAACGCCAAGACAAGTCAAAATATTATGGTACCCGCATCGGCGAATTGAACCAAAGACTCGCTGTCAAGCCCCATATATAAAAAAATTATAGTTGATTGTTGCGCCAAGATAAAAAATTCTATTTGGTGAGTCGGAAACACATAATTCAAAAAACTTTTGCCATACAACCGAAATAATCAAATGTGCCTTCAACACGACTTTATTAATGGGCCTTGGCAGATACGAATACGAATATCAGAAACAAGCACCCATAGTTTAGTCTCGAAAAGCTTAAAACGGCAACTGATCGTTAAAATGATAATAAAAAAATTTAAACAAAATTTAACAGCTGATTGGAACATGATCTTTGTTTATTATCGAATCAAGGCAAAACGGTTTCATAACACCAATTAAAATCAGAATACATTTTCAATTCTGATAAATGTTAATTCTGACTTGGATTCCATAACAACCCAGATTAATCGGAATTAAAATTTTTCGTATTAATTCTTACGAAACTAAAACCAGTATCAATCGGAATACTAAAATGACTACAATCTACATATGTATATATTATGTATGTACTTATATATGAATGCGCCGATATAATTTATTAGCTTAAACACTTCATTTTATATACAGAAACAATTTTTAAACAATCTTTCGGAATATTTAAATGACTTTATTGATTTTGGAAATCTCATTGTTTTAAGTTATAAAAATCTTAGCATTTATTAAGATCAGTGTGGGGAGTGTGATACTAACGAAATACACAAATATTTTCGGTGTATATTTATTTTCCTATACATATGTACAACACAATAGCAAAAAAAAGAGACGATAAATCTTCACATGTGTATTTAAAACAAAAAAATAAATGTTATAAAACATAAAATTCTCAGTTTAATGGTTTCACTTTCACTCTTAAACACACAAACATATTTAAATACAAAATTGAAAAATTAAACCTATATTTATATTGATTTAATACGTTCATACTCAATTAGAACACCGACACATATACTACATGTTTTTTTTTATTAAAGAAAAACATAAAAAAAAGTCGGCACAATACTCGCATTAATAATTTCTAATTCAAACTAATTCTGTCCCTCGTTAAAAAGCATTAAATGTTTTATTATATTTTTTTTTATTTATCTTTTTACAACGTCCATTAAAGTTTAAATTTATTTAAACGTATACACAGAATGTTTCTAAAACAAACAAATCCCCACAACAAAAAAAAAATAAGAAA
This sequence comes from Panzeria rudis, assembly GCA_956483635.1. Lineage (NCBI taxonomy): Eukaryota > Metazoa > Arthropoda > Insecta > Diptera > Tachinidae > Panzeria > Panzeria rudis. Next base: position 167,345,966 of record OY101448.1, read on the forward strand.
ATTGGTAAATCTATTTTATTTTATATATTTTTTAGCTTTTTAATGTGCCATTGATCAAGTTGCATAATTAATAAAAATGCTTGATTATAATATCTGGTACTCCTGTTAAGTTAGGAAAACAATCGTTTTTTTTTTGTTTTTGTTTTTGAAACTAGTCCTTTATAAGGATTAAAAAATTATTTTTCTTAAATTAATACTTACCAACAACTCCTTCATTTTTCTTATAAAAATTTTGTACTGGTCCCTTCGAAATATTCTTGTTTATATTATGGAAATTTCATTTTTATACAACTTTTAATGAATATATGGATGTAAATATAATATAATATAATATAGGAAAACTCAAAACTCTTACTAAATTATCATTTAAATAGTCACTACGAATAATTCGGTTAATGCGTACGTATGTACATATTACATAAATAAAGACGATATATGTATATGAATACATTCTTTTCAATTTCATATTAAGAGTAAAATGATTACTTAGAATAACGCTGTATTAAACCAAAACATTTACAGACATGTATTTATAATAGAGATGAGCGATCTCGTGACTTTTAAAGAACATCGTGAACTGTGAACGTGATTTAAAAATCACTGTTACTTAAACCTGTGACTGTGATCATTGTTTTAAGTTCTCTTATAGCAATGTAATTATCAAAACACACATGCATCCATACAATAAAAACGTTGTTCTTTAATATACCAAGGCAGATTCAAATACGCCTTACAAGATATTTTGAATTTTAAAAAGAAATACTACTAAGGAAGAAGAGAGCACATGAAATAGCAACACTATTCGTTTATTGTTAATGTAGGTAAATAAAAAGGCTCCATGAAGAATCGCCGAAAAATAAAAATGAAAAATCGCCTAAAATTGTTCCATACAAATTTTGGGTGATTTAAAAATTTTTTTTTGTGATCTTTCATTTTGAAATTTTGGGCGATTTTTCATATTAAAAATGTTTCCATGAAAAATCGCCCAAAAATAAAAATGGAAAATCGCCCAAACATTTTTTCATACAAATTTTAAGTTATTTTTCATATGAAAAATCGCCCGAAATTTTACACCAAAAAATTCTGGTAATCATCAAAATCGAATATAGAATTTAAAATATTATATTAAATAATTGAAAGTTTCTCCAATGTGTTCCATCCATCTCCACCATTATTTGGCTTCTATAGCAGTAAAAGTGGTTTAGAAAATTGTCGTAAGCGAAGCAGATAGTTTTTAAATACCATGGAGTTCAAAGAACTTCCCGGTTGGACATGTCTTTCAGACATTTTGCAAGACCGATGCATGTCAGTGTTCAAGCGTCGATGACCTGTTCGTGACAGCTCAAACAGATCAGTGAGGACATTTTCGAACAAATGGCCGCTAAGTTCACACATGACAACAAAAACGACACTGTCACCCATCTTTTCATTGATGACCATGTAGATGACAGCATCCTCAAAAATGTCCCCATTACATTTTTTCGTTTGTTTCTTTTTTACACGTGTTCTACAATAACAATTTGAGGAATTTATCGTTCAGAGAGTATTTAATACAGGAAGTTTTAATAGACATTATAACAGAACCTTTATCCATTTTTACCCATTCTTCAAGTGCGATTTCTGTTAGATTGCCTTAAAAGAAAATGTAATCGGCAATTATCGTGTATGAAAAATTTCGAAATTTCCTTAAGTAGTCGTTGATGAAAATGTCCTCTACGACGAGTTGGCCAACCGGGTTGTACGTAAAATTATTCATATTTTGCAATTGTTAATGTTCTTGATTAAATCTTGATTAAACTTAAAGTAAAACTTTTAACTAATTTTTAATAAAGTTCAATTCTGTGATTTTTCTTTAATAAAGACGTATTTTATGTTCACGGTATGAACTGTTTGAAACTTTTTTTTTAACAGTTTCGTAAATACATGAAAAATAAATTCTGTGTAAAAATATCAGACATAACGGGAGAATGATGTATGCAATCGTTTATGCCGACATTTACGAAGTAAAAAAGAATACAAAATCTGAAAAAAATTTCAAATCTTTCTATGAACCTCAATAAAACTATTTACATACATCTGGATTACGGACGATTGTGCAAAGGAATTTATTTTATTTATTGCGTTCAATTGTGAGGTTTGTTGTAGTTTATTTCGATGTTCATGTGATGTATATGAAATTTGATTGTAAATCCCCAAACAACTTCTATATTGTGGTAAGTGAACGCCAATTTTCAGAGTTGTCGTAGTATTGGATTACTGTGACACAAATTTTTTTAAAGAGTTGTAATTTTGTGTTTTATAGTGTTGTTATAGTGTTGTGATGGTACATATTTTTCCGAAAAGCCACAATTTCAGCCTCACAACTAACAAATTATATTCGATAAATTCATATTGAATTTTCATTGCATAACCTAAGAGGCTTAGGGACTTCTCAAAACTATGAATAAGGTCTACTGATGACTTTGTATAAGCAGCAATGAAAAATGCAGTCATTTCGACAAGCTTAACCGACAACAAATTAACATATATTTTTTTTTAAATTAAATTGGGAAAATATCTCAAATAATAAATTCATTATATACATATGTAGCAATTAATGGTCGGTCTTCGGCAAAAACTTATGCCAATTCCAATTTTTTTGTCTGAATCCGAAGCGGATTAATCATTCGGACACTGCAAACAAGTCATTTAATATTAAACTAAAAACCTGCATTAGAGAAAAAAACGTTGTAAATAAAAATGCAAAAACTCTATATGTAATTTTGTTTTTTGAAAAATCTTGTTTAAAAAAGATATGGAAAATTTTATTTTAAATTCTTAAAATTGGAAAATAATTTAGTTTTTTCTATTGAATCAGTTATGTGATGGAAATCGATCGATTTCAAATCGTGCGATTTCAAAAATCAAATTCTATTGAATGATGACATGGATGTTTTTTTTTTCATTGTTTTCAAGGATTACATATTTTATTCGAACTTAAATTCGATTTCACTATAACGAACGATTTACAGAACACCTATTTATTATTTTTGTGAAATCGTGCTATTTGAAACCGATCGATTTTCATCACATACCAATATATTTTAATTTTTATAACAATATTTTTTGAGTAGTAATTTCTTTTCTTAATAGATTATCTTTCCAAATTAGGAAGTGTTTTGAGCTTCAAGTTAGTCTGTGATTCTTTAAAACGCAAAAAAAAAATTGAATCAGTATAAAATTGTATTTTTCTTTTTATATTAAAACTAAATATAGCGCCAACTAAAAAAACAATAAACCATATTAAATGTTTATAATTGTTTTTTTTTCACTCTGAAAAAGTAAACAATTGGGCTTGTAACATTTCAAAATCATTTAAAATTAAATATGTAAATAAAACTATTTATTATAAGTTCTTTGTAAAGAAAAAACTTACTGCCTGTCCCACAATAACGACAAAAACAAATTTAAATGTTTTATTATTGTTTTCAATATAAATATGAGAACGAAATCGAAGTGTCGTTATTGTGGGACAGGCACTTAAGTTTTTAATAGCTTTTCGTTTGCAATTGTAATAATTTTTAATTTTTTTCTCTTAAAAAAAAGCAAAACAATTTAAAATTCTATTTGCTAAAAGTGCCTATAAACAAACAAAACAAAAAATTTTGTATATATGTGTATATAAGTATAACTAATTGAAATAACTATTATAAACATTATGCTTTTGTATTTCTGTTTGAATTTAACAAATAAAAAAACATTTGGCCAATTCAAAGCCGTGTTTGTCTGTCATATCAGTACCATTTTTTCAGTTTCATATTATTTTATAGTGCATATAGGAAAATAAACTGTAGCGGATAATTTTCAAACATAAAATCAATACAATTCTACTCTACACATTAATGAATTTCATATTAGCGGTACACGATGTTTAGTGTGTTTTGTCTTGCAACAGTTTGTTCATTAATCGTGAATCTTCTGTCCAGCTTCTATCACACTCGCATATATTAACCTAAAACACAAATTTCTGAAAAAAAAACAATTACCCTTTTTACCAGGAAGTAATTACAGCATCAAGGTGTGGTTAGTCACCAAACTGCAGAACCGTGCACTGAACACGAAAAAATATTTTTATGTTATTTCTGTTACTGAATCAGATAATGACACATATATGTTTTTCAATCAGGCGCGGATATAAGAAGGGAGGTGATACTCCCCCCCCCAAAAAAACGAGTAAATTTCTATAGAGTTTCGAAAAGAAGTTTGGAAAAATAGTGTTTTACTTAGAAGATATCCCCCGTCGTCGCGTCGAATAATGGCTAATTTGCTTTGGTGGGATAAAAAATAACTGCGTTACAATGGATCGAAGTTAAACTTTCATGAAATTTTTAATGGTTTTCACCAATTGTCATTTCAGACGTTGTTTTGTGCAACAAATAACAGATTCCATAGTTTTATAATTATATTGAATAGCCCAAAAATACTATGTATAATGATAAAAGGAAAATAATAGCAATTCGAAAAAGGCGTATATCGTTTTATTTCGAAATCGCTTTTACAACGTTTTCTGGTAGTCAACATGTAATTACATCCTCCTTAAAGAACTGAGGGCCATTATTTGAACTTCCTGATAACGCTTAAAATAGTTATTATTAAGATAAACTATCTTGAATGATAACGTGACAAATAAGATTTCTGCATTATTACAACTGACCAATAGAATAAAATATATAATTTATATACTGTGGCAATATTGCAGTAGATACCGACTACTTTTTGTTGCTTATAACTGCACGTCTCCACGCGCAATACTTATTTCCGAACATAAGAAATAACGTCGGCAGAATAACAGCACAAATATGTTCATGTACAGGCTTATGTTCTGAGCTATAGAGCACGTATTGTGGTATTGGACATAAATTAAAAAAATTCACTGTGAATGGATCGACGTTTTTTGTCTTTATTTTAGTTTATTTAATTTTGTTTAAAACTATTTTACTTTAATTTGCTTTATTTTATTTAAAAAACAATGTATTTTTACCACAGCTACAAGTTTCTTTTGTTTAATTCACGCAAACAGCAAATGCCGATAAAATTTGACAGCTTATGTTCAACATTATTTCTTGAACATAAGTTTGAACAATTATGTCGCAATTTATTTGCAAATAAATGTTTCTGCGGTCCACACGTGAACATATGATGTTGGAAATAGAATTTGACAGATGAGAACATAATTATTTCCAAGTTTATTGCTCGTGGAGACCCCCAGTAATACGTAGTGGCAACGATTTACTTTGCAATAAACTGTCATTGAAGTTACCATATCTTCAGCAGAAACTATGGCAGCTTCAAATTCTTATTATTCACTTAAAAAGTTACCATGAGGATGAAGTAGATATTAGCTTATTTGTCGCTTCTTAGATTAATATTAACTTGTAATAACCAAAAACCATTTATCTATCAAATAACATCCTAAAAATAACTATTTGTAAGTTGTAATAATGGCCCTAAGTAAGTTACAGTTACAAATAACGGATTTACGACTCTTTTCACATTATATGATTAAAAGTTAACGTGTACTTTTCGGCATACAAAACTTGTCGTTAAAGTTCACGTTAACTATTAATAGTTTATTGTGATAAGAGCCGTTAGAAGGCATATTGGTTTAATATTGGTCGCTTGTCTACTTGACTTTACCAGCCTTAATATTTGCAGGGTATAAGAAGAGCTCTGATGATGAGATCGTGGTTGATCTCGAAAACATCACGGTGTTCAGTTCGACCCTTATACAATTCAATAATATGTCTTTATTATCTTTTCAATTAATACATGCTCTTAAAATTCCTTTCTCAATAAAAATAGCTTAATTGAAAGATTAAATTGAACGAACTTGAGCCTGGATAATAAAGTGTCTTGGGACGAAAACATTAGCATTACAAAATTAAAAAAAAAATGTAAAGAAAAAAATACATATTTTTTTAATCCTGGGACCGAATCGTCGCTATCGAGCTGATTCAATCGAGTTTTCTTAGTTTGAGATTATGACATTCGATATCGAACAATGTGTTTATATTGTGCGATAGCGAATGCCACAATCTCAAACTACGAAAACTCCATCGAATCAGCTCGATATCGAAAGCGACGATTCGGCCCCTGGCATACTATACTATATAAAAAAATAATTTTTCAATTATCAGTAGAATCAAGGCAGACAATTTTGTGTATTTTGCTGTTAGTTTTCATAAAAAACCTACGATATTTTGGATTTGCAAGACCACTTACATTCAATACTGAATACCGCCATTAAACTTCACATTTGTTTTTAGATTTAAAATAAAAAGCTACAGTGTTTTGCATGTGCACTTTTGCAAGGTCCTTTGCAATAAACTATGGCTGTATTCAGTGTTTGGTGCAAACGATCTTGCGAAAAGGCAAATTCAAAATATCGTACCTTTTGATTTCCGGCAACTCTGTGTATTTTGTTGTTGGATCTTACAAAAAATCTACGATATTTTTTATTTGCTCTTTCGCAAGACCATTTGCACCAAACACTGAATACCGCCACTGAATTTCTCTAATCCACAAGTTTCTTTTGAAATTTAAAATAAAGTAAAAATTTCAAGACAAAATAAAATGTGCTGTGGAAAATGAAAATTTTAACTATTAAATTTGCAGCACGAATTTTTAACTTGGACTTTTTGAAACATACAAAATTTATAACTGGTTTGACACATAAGCTCCTCTTTAAGGTATCGAATCGTATTTACATACGCAATACGTCATCGTACGATATGTAAGACTGCTTTGAAATGGCCAACTATTTAAATATATATATTTTATTCAACTAGGAAGATACAAACAAAATATATTTTTGAATTGATTGGTTGTATTAAACAGTATGTGAGTTTGAATAATTTTTGCATAGCTTTTTCAGAACTATAATCAGAAGGCGTTTATTTGAAAACACCAATAGTTTATACATACATATGTATGTATATTTTATGCCTTAAACTAAATCTTTTTAATTATTTTTCTATTTAATATTATATAGAGATATGTATGTATTTTGTATATAATATGTGTATTTATGTAAATTAGGAATACACTTTAATGGAAAAAGAAACAACAGAAACAGTTATTTTGTATTTTAAAAATTATTATTTTTTAATTACATCTAAAATGCATTCATTTTTACTTAAATTTTTTAAATTTGCTTTTATGTTAAATAATATCTATATGTATATAACTTCTTAGTATGTCCGGATTAGGGTTTCGGATTTCCCGGACTTTTTCACTTCCCGGGAAACGGGAATAGAAAAATCGAGTTCCCGGGAATTCCCGGGAAAAGTTAATTTTCTAAATTAAGTAGATATATTAAATGAAGATTTTCATCGTTTTATTAATGTAAACATTCTTTTAAAATAAAAATTAATATAATAACAATTCTAAAACAAAACGTTAAGAATTTCTAAGTTAATTCAGGCAAAAAGAGTATTAAATTATTACACGATGAGCGATCTGTAAGGACTTATTGACGACTATTACTGTGATTATTTGTTAAAAATTTAATTTCAAGTCCTTCAAATCCTTTTATAAATGACTTGTAATGTTTATTTTTCTTGCTGAATTTCCGGGAGGATTCGTATCGTTAAATACAAACAAGTTACAGTACTATACTCAAGTGCAGCCGCACTCTGCCTAAATGATTTTTCATTTTATTTCTCTTAAAACATCTCCTTCAGGGCTCCAATAGTAGCGTCGGATTATAACAAATTTAAATCGTGGCAACAAAAAATTTTTACAGCTTAATGCTTACACTAAAGTTTCCAAAATGCTTGCAATAATTCTGCGGAAAATCACTCAAAGTTCGCTTAAGACCGAGCACTGCAATCATTGATAAGTATACTTAGTATTCCACCTTCTTGAGATATAGTGCTTAAACGGCACATAATTTTTTATTCGATATGAATCTATTTTATTTTTCTACACCTTCTCAGATGGCTTTTGAAAGTATGTACATAAGATAAAAGGTTTGTAACTGTTCAAAATTGTGATTGAAGTCTACTGACGATTTGGTAAAGCACCAATGAAATGCTGCATATAGACAGTGCTTAAACTCCAGCAAATAAATTTCATTTAAAATAAAATTATAACAATATGTCAAATAATAAATTTCTTAAAGATTAAACGGCAATCTAATAAATTCCAATCAAGCTATAATTTCTCTCGTAGACGGAGTGAGGAAAATGGCATGACTTGAATTGCATGAATTTTTTATGAAACTTTGGCACAAGTTTCAATCGTTCACATTTTTATTTTGTACAATTTTCATAAAAGTTGCATGGACATTTTTATGCTTAAACAGACGATGAAATATGTAGCAACTTTAAGAGAACTGAATTTAGTCGTACAATCAAACGCGCTTTTGTAATATTTGAAATAAACATTTAAAATTTTATCAATATTACAAAGACAAACTGTTTTATAAATACAAATTTCTTATATTAATCGAAATAAATTTCGCTGTCGCTTAAGAAATTTTATATATATGGAAAATCTCAAAATTTTCCCGGGAATATTAGCTAATATTTTCCCGGGAATTCCCGCCCGTGTATGTCCTATTTTCTTTCCACAACTTTCTGAAACCATTTGATGACATAAAAAGCTTAAATTTGGCACACTTTAAAACTCTGACTTCACCAAACAAAAATAGCGATTTTATTTTAAAAAATCAAAAAGGAAATAGATCTGGACAGTTACATTATTTAATTTTCAGCTCTCTTCTATTTTGTTATAGCAGCCATAATAATACACACCCTGTGAGAATTTTATGTGCGTACCTATTACGGTTCCCAAGATATAGCCCAAAGTCAAAATTACCTTTAGCATGTTTTTTGCTTTTCCCTGTAAAATAATGACAATATTAGTTGGGCGTTTTGCGTTTCAGGTAACGATATAATTCTTAGTATGTTCGGGGTTTGTCCTATTCCCTTTCCACAACTTTCTGAAGCCATATAAAGATGACATATAAAGCTGAAACTTAGCACACTTAAAGGACTTTCTCTGCGGAAGATCGTAACGGAGCCAGATTTTTTTACTTTCGGTCAGTGGGCGGAGGGAGTGGCTGTTGATATTTGCCATAAACCTCCATATGTGAAGCCGAACGACAAGCCCGATAGTGTTGAAGTTTTGCGACTTCCTTACTGACGATCGGACAATTCAAATAGGTTAATTAATTTTGTTAAACATGAGGGGGAAAGACAGAAAAGGTACCCACCATACAGAGTAATTAATAAATTCCCTATATTTGCAAAAATACAATAGTGAGACTGTATAGTTTTGATGTGGGTTGCTCGTGAGACGGGTACCCCCCATATAAAGCAATATCTAATTTCCCTATATCTGCACAACTATAATAGTGATTCTATCCAAATTTAATGTGGGTTGCTCTTACAATAAAGTGCATTTTCCATCAAAATTTTGGTGGCATAAAAGGGGGAGACTGATACGCCCAAAATGCTGTCGGAATGGGAGGGGGTGGGACGGGTATCAGGATTCTCATAGAGAGTAATTTGTACTTATTCTACATCTGGATAATGAGCCTCTAAATTTTATGGTAGTTACTCTGAGAATTAAATAAATTTTCAAGCAAAACCTGTAGGTATGATAGGAAGAGACGGGTACTCCTACATTGCGTTTTCAAGCAAAAGCTTGGATGTATAGATGTGTGGACGGGTACTCTAATACAAACTAATATCTAAATACCCTATATCTGAAGAGACATCATAGCGAGACTCCACATTTAACGTAATTTAAACTGAAACAAATTGCGCTTTTAAACAAAATCCTGCAGGAATAGGAGTTGAGATGTGTAACCCACACACTAAGTAACTATTAATTTTCTTATATACACAGACAAAACTATAATTCGTATTATATTACTAAATTCATAAATTCAAACATTTATTTTACGGAAATGGGACCTATCACAAAATTCGTAAAATTAAACACTAAAATTCCTAAATATTTAATAAGAGCCCAAAGAAAATAATAATAAAATTTAAAAACAAATTCAAACACATGTGTGTTAAAATAAAAACCTATGATAATTTTTTCTGTGTATGTTTTCAACCAAAAGACTGTATGCATAGGAGGGGGTGATGGGTACCTCTTACACAAAGTAATTTGTAATTATTCTATATCAAGAAAATCACCATAGCGATACTTTAAATTTGATGTAAGTTATACTAAAAACACATTGCGTTTTTTTACACTATGGAAGAATTGTGTGCCTGGCAGGGTTAGGCTTTTTGGGTAGTTAAGTTCATAATTTCAAAATTGTCAGCCGGCATCTGAAAATTTGTGGTTGCAAGAAAAACACTAAATATCAACTGAAATTAACAGCTCTCAGTTGCTAGTTGCCATCCGTAATATCGTTTTTAGGAACTGGTAACCCAACTGAGGCTCGGTTGCAATCCTTAATCGGTCCAGAAATGTTGTTCGAATAGAGTTTACGCTTTTAAGTGCTCTTTCTTATTTATTTTACTTCTATTTAATCGAACATGATTTTTCCCAAATCTTTTTCACTTAAGATACTGATCATATAGAACATAGAGCGAGGTTCGTATAATATAAGAAGTCGCTGATCCAGCTTTTGGTTTGGGGAACGTTTAAATGAAAAATCATTTTGTAAAATTTCTTTTAGAAACTCAATAGAAAAGAGATATATTTTATTCGTGGGAGGGGATATCCCTTTTCTCATCCCCAGGATCCGCGCCTGATATAAGCAACTGCAAAATATAGGCTGTTATTTAAAACAAAATTCTTCGTTGCTTTTTTATTTTATTTAAATTTGTTTGCAAATATCACTTCAACTTTTTAATTAGAAAATGAAAAGTTTGTTTTGATACGAGGGTTTTAAGAATTTTGTTCTAAGAAGTATCGAACATTTCTTTAATTAATCGTGTATGCATTTACTTTTTTATTTTTAAATAAAACTTGTTTTCTGTTTATCGTGCATTAATTCTTATTATTTCTTATTTTATTTTTTTATTTTTTGCAGATCTAAAAATATTCTTTTAAAGCATACTAATATTATTTGCTTTATAATGTAATTATACCAACCAAGTCATCATTTAGGCGTTTTCGGTTATTGTTTTGTTATCTCTATTATTTTTTTAAAATAAATATTATGTTTGATTTAAAATATTACGCACATTGTTAACATATTTATAATTGTTATCTTTATTAAACAAAACATACAAATAAATTGAAATTATAACTTTTAAAACAACACAAAAATATTATATTGTACCAAAATACAATTTAAAATTACTAAACATATAATTACATAAATGAATAAATAAAATAGAACTATATATTTAATACTAAGTAACAATAAGTAACAATCCATTGTTTAGTATATAATATGTATAAATAATTTAACTTAATAGTTATAATTGGTGAATATATGAATTCTTTAAAACAAAAATACATACATGCATATACACATAAAGAACATCTTATTTAGTGTTAAGTAAACCTTATTACACAATTAATTAATTGACAAAGGAAACCAATTGGCAAATAAAAAAAAACATCATTTAATAACAACAATATTAGAAAATCAACAAATATTAAAAATATATGCATATATTAACAATACAACAATAACAATAATTCTGTAATATATAAATACGAAGTAAAATAGAAACTTTTTAAGTTAAATTTATTGAAATAAATATTTATTATTAAATATTTATATACGTACATATTATATTAAAAATATAAACTTAAATCCCTTTAAAATATAAATTATATATAAAATAGTTACATATATATAAATATATATAAAACATTAACTATAAGATATCAGCTTAATATAAAAAAGTAGGTTAAAATTTATACTAAAGGATAACATGAAAAAGAGTTAGAAGGAAGAATATAGCTTCAGATAAAGAATAATTAAAATCGAAGTCGTTGAAAAAAATTTAACTATAAAGCAAATACTTAAAAAAGTATATAAAAAATATTAATTAAAACTAAAATAATACTAAATGTTATTTAATATTAAGCCTAATTAAAAAATAATAATATGTAATTAAAACAAAAAAGAAAACAAAAAACTAATATATATTCTGTGTTATAATACTAAATGTAAAATAATTTAATAATAACTAAAAATTAAGTATTTGCTTTTGATTATTAGTTTTTAATAATAAAACACAAAAAAATCAATAAAAAACGCAAAAAACCAAACAGGAGAAAACAGAAACATAAACAATTGTTTTATTTATATATTTGGATCTTCAAGTGAAACATTTAATAGATAGAACTTTGGAAGTAGATATTCTGTTTAATTCTAATAAAGTATTTAGATGCAACGGCTTGTTTATTAAAAATCAATTAAAGTATTCGCCTCTTTCATGACATTCGTATTCGCCAAATTCAAGCGAATATTTCACGAATATATTGCGCATACGTTCAAAAAAATAATACAAAAAATATACATTAATTAAACAAAAGATATTGATAATTTTTAAAATTTTACGTAAAAAAAAACAAACAAAATATATTTCACAACGACGTAGTATTTAAAAAGTAAAGTCCAAGGCGAATTCATACTACGTGGCCGCAAGAGCCCAGCTGTTTACGTAAATGTTTACACATTTGGCCTGTCAGCAGTGTTAACACCCCGTCTTCACGAGATATTTGATATTTCTTAACATAAGAAATAACGTCGGCAGAATGACGTCACAAGAAATTCATGTGTTCAAACTTGTGTTAAGGGTGGAGTAAACGTACTGATGTTTGGACACAAATTTTATGTATTCATATAGTAAATTTGCACTGCATTTCGTAATTTTTTTTATAGATTTCACTTTATTATTTTTCTGTTTGTAAAAATTTTATGAATATGAACATAAATAATATGCAAAAAATAAAAAAACAGCTAAAACATTTATTTATTAACTTTATTTATTCTTTTTTCAATAAAATCAAACAAATTGTAAAAAAACACACATACATATTAAATTTGACAGCTTGTGGTCTAACATATTTCCTCGGGCTTGTGTTTTAACATTGATTTCCAACCATGTGTTAGGACACAAACACATTCGGTCCACACGTTAATTTCTTGTGTTAGGACAGAATTTTGACAATTGCTAACACACAAATTTCGAAACTTATGTCTCGTGAAGACGGGGTGTAATGTATCAGCTTTTTTGACAGCCCAAATGTAAATTCTCCACTGCGAATTCTCTTGCGACTACCTGGTGTTGATCTACCTTGAGTAAAGTCTTGTTTGTACATATCATGTTAAATTAATAATCAAAGCTCGGTAGAGGAATGTTGAACTTCAAAAATAAAAGTTTTAAGTCTTTGCTCCATCAAGCCTATTGCGATTCGGTATGTAAATAATCCCCGCACCACTAAACATTTGCTCGCTCGGAACACTCGGTGGTGGTGTCAATAAATATTGCGTGGATATAGGTAAAAGAAGCTCGTATTTTTCCTTACTTTCCACCATGTCAGTGGGTCGACGTCATATGCCACCCGTTTTTCCACTAATTTTTCTCGTCGAAATGTCATAATAATGTTAAATACTTATAAAGGGTGTTTTTTATTGAGGTATAGAACTTTATGTTGGCATCACTTTTTTAACTGGCGGCCATTTTGTCAGCTGTCAAGTGATTAATATTTAGTTTGGTTTGCCATTTCATCATGAACAGGTTGACAAAAGAACAACGCTTGCAAAGCGTGCAAATTTATTTCGAAAATAATGGTTCAGTTCGCGAAGTTTACCGCAAGCTCCGTCCATTTTATGGTCGACATAATCGTCCATCAGAGCAATTAATTCGGTTAACCATGGATCGTTTTCGCACTACGTTTACTCTATGTGATAATACGCATCCGCAGAGACGTCGAACAGTGCGCACCGAAGAAGCAATTGCCGCTGTAGAGCAAAGTGTTGAAGAGGACCCGAAATAATGCTGGAGAGTCAGTTACCGTTAATGGAGACCGGTATAGAGCCATGATAACCGACTATTTTGTTCCCGAATTGGATGGCATGAATGTGGATGAGTTGTGGTTCCAACAAGACGGCGCTTCATGCCACACAGCGCACGTCACAGTCGATTTATTGAAGGAAACATTCGATGAGCGCATAATTTCGCGAAATGGACCTGTCAATTGGCCACCAAGATCGTGTGATTTGACACCATTGGATTATTTTCTTTGGGGATATGTGAAGTCGCTCGTCTACGCCAACAAACCAGAAACGTTAGGGGACTTGGAAGCCAACATTCGTGGCGTTATTGCCAACATACGGCCCCATATGCTCGAAAAAGTGGTTGAAAATTGGACCTGTAGAACTGGCTTTATTCGAGCCAGCCGCGGCGGCCACATGCCCGAAATCATATTTAAACATTAATGGCATAAAATTATCCTTCCAATAAAGCCAAATTGATGGACATTAAAACGATTTTCTTGTGTTTTATTTCAATTCGAAGTTCTATACCTCTAAAAAAAACACCCTATAGTATTGTGACAGTTATTCTCAATTTGTTGTTATTGACGCAAAGGGTAAATTTGTTTCAATTAAATTTAAAATATCAAGTGCCACTAAATTTTTAGATTGAATATTAGTAGTCGGCGAATATTGGCTCAAATATTCGTATTTGCGAATATTAAAAATTGATATTCGTAACATCACTAGACCTTAGTGCAGTAACCACGTACCTCACAGAATTTTGGTTACAAATAGAAAAATATCGTTATATCGACCAGTTTGTGAGAAAACGGCACTTTTACGCAAAAAGTCAAGTCAAAAATTCTAAAAATTGCATTTGGCTCGCAATGTGTTTAATTACAAACTATTTATGTGTCGGCTTATGATTTTCTCTCTGTGCTTAACATAATTATAAAGTACTTTTTCTTTCAACCTTGTTGGATACTTTTTATGAGTTCTTCAACGAGTAAACCGTTAACGGTATTTAAGCATTGTTTTGCCAAATTTCACTAGTTGTACTAGTGTTTATATCAAAGACTATAAATATATGTAAATTTCAAATGTACTAAGTGCAACATCTTTATATATTTATAGTCTTTGGTTTATATATAAAATACTACTCGTCATTTAGAAATCAACGAAGCACTACATGCAACTTTTAAGATCCTTTTACAAGGTAAAGTTTTGTGTAAATAAATAGAGATTTATTCTCCATTTTTAATTCAAAATATTAATTCTTGTTTGTTTTATTTGTATATTTGTTCCTCATCGGATATACGCCGAATCACAATGGGTTAATGGATTTAAACAATTTGCACACCATTAAAAAACCTATCTAATAGCACTTTGAGATTATACATATATCGTTGATATTTCGACTATGTTGTACAAGTTATGACCCATTAAAAATAAAATTGTTGAACCCTCGTAACTTCGGAACAAAGGAAGCTTGCAAAAAAATTTCACAATCAGGCATGTTCTGAAAATCACATAGCCTTAAATCAGTGCTGGCCATCGAGAGAAATGGGGTTTCAATTTAGTATTAGTGCTTATGAGTATGTGTTAGTAGTATTCCACTGGTGTTTATTTTTTACTCTTTAGTGAGTACATTGGTTTTCATTCGGCTGTATACATATACGAGCCGAATAATGTTCGGAACTCTGGTGCCAGTATGAGCGACTATGCTTTAAATCACATGTGATTTTAAAATCAATAATGGTCCTGCAGACATTTTTAAAATCATATACGATATTTTTCTTTCAGAAATGATATTTGATGCTCTATACAATAGAAAAATTAAAAGAAAGAGTGAAATTATATATGCATGACTTACATATTGATTTTAAAATCAAATGTGGTTTAAAGCCATCTGATTTTCAGAACATACCTGAATATTTTTCAGTCATATATGCTGTCCTCCTAAGAAGGAGAGTCACATATCCATTTTAGTGGTTTTGAGATATTTAGCTTTTACAAAAGGAAACAAACCTAAAAGTGGTAGATGTGACCATTTTGCTTAACGTTTTCAGTCAACATACAGTTTTTTAAGCTTACAGGGTTTTAAGCTTAACACAAAAACCCTAAACTCGTTCTCGATTCCGAAACTGCCCTTATCTCAATTTCTTAGGAGGGCAGTATGGCTATTACGCCATGATATTGTTTCTTTAATATTTAACAGATGTCTTCTTAACAATTCACATCTGTTTGTATGGATATGCAGCAAAAAGGGGAACATTTGAAAAAAAGTTTGATTTGCAACACAAAATAACGGGCATGTTCTGACACTCCCATTTCGCATAACATTTGCAATTGTGACATGAACTCGCAAGAGAGGTGTTTTGTAAATCGCAATCGCCAGACTTTTGGCGAGTTCAAATCGCAATAGTAAACTGAGTGAACTGATGAATTTAGACTAAACTCAACTTTAAAGAAACAATACAATGACGAATAAATTAAATTAAATATGTTTTCTTTTTATTTGCATTCTTTCAATTTGTATTAAAAATATGAAACTGAAAAAATTTTGTTTGGTTTTGTTTGTCCATTGTTTTCTTCTGCACAGGGGATTTCAATAAACAGCTGATCTATTTAATACGGCAAATCGCAAGCAAAACGCGTGAGTTACAGAACATGAAAAATCAAGTTTGGCGATTTGCACCTCACATGCGATTTGACAATCGTGCGAGTGTCAGAACATACCTGTAAAGCGGCATGGCAACTTATCAAACTGTTTGATCAAACAGAGACAAAAACGCCAACCACGATAAGGGGGAATGAAACATTTCCGCCCAAAAAATCACATGTTCTTTCTTTTTCACATCAACTTTCAAATGAAGTTTGATGATATGAATTTGATAAGTTGCTGTGCTAAGCAAAACAAAATATTACCAATACATACATGAATTTGATCAAACAGTTTGATAGATTGCCACGGCTCTTAATAAGGCTTTTCAATAAAATCGTATTCTGCCTGTTCATATAATTCGATACGGAATTGGGTTGGAAACGGAACTATAATTCAATTGTGAATGCGTTCATGAAAGCGTAACGAAATTGCTTTGCTCAAAAAGTGTTTATTTTCGTTCAGTATTCAAAATATCGTTTACTAAGTTGAGTACTAAGTAATTAGAGACTGAAAAATTTGTTTTACCTGCTAAAGGCATAAATTAAAGAGCTCCTGAACTCCAATCCATGAACAATTAATTCCGTTTCTCAACGGAAATTTCGCCAATTCAAGTATGAACGGATTTCATGAATGCAATCAACCGGCTTTGTAGAGAAAACGACACCAAACCAATCCGTATTGTATTCTGTGAACAGGCTGATTATGAAAGTTTACAAAAGCGGAAATCACTAAAACTTGAGATAATTTGAAATTTAAATACTAAAAATAAATTAACAAATAAACCAACTTTTTTGTTGATTTATAATCAATTTTAGGGCTTGTTTTCAATTTTGCATCTTCTAGCGAATATTCGCAATTCTCGTGATGAAAGTGACTGCAAGTTTTCAACTTCTTTACACTTTTCGCGATGTTTAAACAATATTATACTTTACTATTATGTCGCTGTTTGTAAGTTATTGAGAATTGCATAGTTTCGCGGCATAAGCCATTCTTTCCAAAATTTTTCCATTTTTATAAAGTGTGACTGAATTTCAATAAATTTTTGAACGATGGGGTATGATACGGCTAGGAAATTACCCTCAAACAATATAAAAACTGCAAGCTGTTAAAAGCAGTTTATTTATGGTTAAAATAAGTTTAATGGAAAATAAAATGAGTATACCCGGTGTAAATATGCATAGTCTTGAATTTATACTTCATTTTGGTAAATTTCTCAAAATTTAAACTTTGACCTGTAAGGGTCAAACGTTTATAGCTCTCTGCCTTGGCCCAAATCTTTACCCACGCTTCTATTCACAAATTAAATTTGGCGAATACCCATAAAATTTAAATTTCAAATCTTTTGCTTTAACTATTTATTAAACATATTTATTATAATATAAATATTTAATTAGTTGAAAACGAAATCTAACCTTAAAGTAAATAAAATAAAAATGTTTTCTATTTTTCTACGAAGAGGAAAATAGCTTATATAATTAAAGAATATGTCAAAGTAATAAAGAGCATTTAACACGATTTCTCTTTTACCTAAAATGTAAAATTTTGAAAAATTAAAAATTTATTAAAAACATAAAAATTCAGTATGTGCAAAAGATGACCAAATTCTCGAGATCATGAAAAAAAAAAAAAAAAATATAGAATAATTTAAATAAAAACGACATCATTTTTGAATCATTTCGACAGTGGAGAAATTGTTCTTAAGAACAGCTTATCTAGAGGGATTATGAAAGAATCACTTCTTGTTTAATTTCATCCTCATCGCCCATAGACTCGCTCTCAGCTGCTTCGGCTTCAGCTACGCGTTTTTGGAGATGTCGCCATAATGTGCTTTTGGAAATTTGAAATAAGTTAGCAGCATGATTTTGTGACATTCCTTCGTGTACGCAAGCATGCACTGCTTTAGCTAGTTTTAATTTAAGATCATCTTTTGACATGCTATCACGTTTTTTGCATGTAACAAAGTCAGGCAACTGACCAGTTTGAGAGAGACGCACTTTATGGCGGTGCAAAGTTGACATGGGTATATCTAAATCTTGTGATATGCTTTTGAGGGATTCACCTGATTTCAGTCGTTCGTAGGCCTTTGTTATTATCGGATTTTCACGTGCTGTTTTCATATATAGCGGATGTTTGCGGACCCTGCGCCAGAGCACGGTTTTAGAAATGTCGTAACGTATGGCGGCCTTTTGTAGTGATAAGCCCTCGTTTATTACTGCCTTACTAGCTAGTTCTAAAACGTCAATCTTGTCAGGATCGAGTTTGACTGATTTGTTTAGCTGTTCAACACCGGTACTACGCACTCGCCGCCACAGTTCCGATTTGGAAACATTAAATTTGTCGGCGGCCTTAGGCAAAGACATGTTTTCATTGACCATGGCTAAGAAGGCCAATTCGACTGCAGATGTTTCTGAGGTATTCATAGAAAAGTCTTTTGACTCGTCGTGACTAGTGTTGCTTGTAGATATTATGGAGGCATCTTTAAGCAAGGTAAAACTTTCATCTGTCGTTTGTAATATTGATATGGGATCGTCGCTGCCTGTATCTTCAGAAAGTTGTTCCATATTGGCTATTATCCTTTGAGTACCCTGATGATGTTTTACCTTAAGGGTTTTCAATTTCGGTTTTACTTGTATAATTGAAGCTGAAGTCGTTGCTGCTGAGACAAGTGGTGTTGAGTGCTGCTGCTGATGCTGTGTTAAAGACTGGGCTACTGTGACAGTTTGTTGGTCTTGTACAGTTTCACTTATATGTATTAAAGGTTCATCGCTGCTGCTATATTCTTCTATAATATGTGTGTCACAACCCTCATCCTCAGTTACTTCCATGTTAGTGGATTCCGCCGGTGATGTACTTGGTTCCAATTTGCCGCTATGGGTAAGTGTGAAAGTGCCAGAGTTTTCCGTTAAAATAAATTCATTGCCTGCTGTAGACCCCGGAACATGTTCTATTGAATATGTTATTTTGTGTTGCGGTTCATGATATACATCTAAAAAATCGAGTTCCCTAGTGCCAGTAGAACTATTTGCAGCTACAATATGAGCCTCGTTGGGGATTACAGTTTGTGTTTCAATCATTTCTTCCTGATGCAATGAATCGCCCGAACCCTCAACTGTTACCTCCGCGTTTGGTAATATGCTACTCACGGGCGCCATAGTAGTATTGCTATCTAGTGCGATGGTGCTGTGGCTGCTACATTGTGCTGTCTGTAATGCATTTGTATTGCACTCAAAACTTATGGCACTCTTAATACCCAATACATTGATGGCTTCTAAAAACTCTGACAAATTTGTGGATGATAAAGAGCATTCTCCCAAGTATATAAAAGCTAACACATTATCCAGCAAATGACCTTTAATATCGGGAATCATAAGGCAACATTCTTGCCCAATGGGAACATCAGTTAGAAGACAACGTAACAAGTCACTACAAGATGATAAAACAAAACGATGAGCTTTAACACAATGTCCCTTGGCCACTAATGTCACTTCACAGCTCTTCAAATCAGCTCGGAGATTTTTATGTATATCTAATATTGTGGACGAATGGCCCATCCATTTTAAATGATTCATATTTTTGCACTATTTAAACAATTTTCTCCAAATATTCTTTTTAGTTAAATATCAAACGGAAATAGTGGAATTTTTGTTTATTTTGTTTTAATTTCTTATTGTTTTTATTTTTTATTGAATTGAAATACGAATTTCCTCTTATACGCGTTTCTGATGTTTCTGTGAAAAAGGAGAATGAAATATAAAAGGGTCGTGGAAGCAGTATCGCTACGCTTCGGAATTGAAATACAACAACATTTTTATAGTTAGAGTTGTATTTTTTAATCAACAAAGCTGCCAAGTTCTTTGTTATACAAAAGATTGAATTTGAAAATATAGGGCGCTTTCAGCAGAACAACAAGCTACCAATAAGTTGTAGCACCTTTCTATTTTGTTCGTTTTTCTGAACTACATGCTCATTTTTGCAATAAGCAAACCAAATCAGATACTTCAACGTACATAAATTTATTTGATTAAGCATTGTCTATATACATATCACATTGATGGTTTTCGATATGAATCTATTTTATTTATCTATTTATATTTTGTAATGCTTAACCATTAACAAATAAATTTCATTTCATATAAAATTATGACAATATGTCAAATAATAAATTTCTTAAAGGTTGCCTAAAATATTTATAATTTATTTTCATTTCATTAATTTATTAATTTAATCGAGCGCATAGGGCCATATATGATTAAAGGAGTAGAAATAACAATAGTTATGTAAGCTAAGATAATAGTATATATGTCACTAGTAATTCAAATTAATTCAAATTATAGGGAAACAATAAATGAAACAATCCTTTTTGTTGGACATGAGTCTTGGCCAATAAGTTTGGAGCAAAATTCAAACAAAACAGTTTAATGAACTAGTTTGAAACATTATTATACAACATATATTTAAAACTGCGAATGGAAGGTTGAAAACCTTTTAAGCTAATGGGTAAATCATTGAAGAGCCTACACGCTCTTACTAGAAATGATCTTTAAAACAAAAATTTACTTGATTTGAGGAATAATTAATTGGGATTTACGGGTAGATCTTGAAAAACGAAATATTTGATAACTCAAAAGCAATCGAAATTAATCACAAATATTACGAACATCGATTCAAATGCATTATACTGTGTCTCTCTCCCAGCTGAACTAAAATTTGATCAAGAAAACTTGAAATGCATGAATAAGCATAAAGTATGTGGTTTAATCGGCCCCACCATTATATATTATTATTGAATATGTTATTGTACATATTATTGTCGATTTGAGCCATAATATTCGGAATTGCATAATTTTCTTTTAAGCTTAGTAAAAAATGGCTAGCTATCATGAGCAATGTGCCAGGGCCTTCAACAAATAGGAGCTTCCTTAAGGCCTCATTCGACCCACGCCTTCACACAGGAATTAGGGAATCCTAAAGTCAAATCCTTGAGTATAAATCTTCTACAATTTGAGCTATATATGGTTCTCATCCAGGGTCTTCAACAAATTGTGAGGTTATATTCTCACTCATCAGATTACTATCATGCGATTCATACGATGATTAAAAAACCATAAATTTTTTCAATTTATCTTTGAAAATACCTTCTAAAAACCTCTTGTATTTATATGATGATTTTTATTTTTATGTTTTTTTATAAATTATTCTCAAAAATTGCTATATTTACTCATGCATAACAACACAGACCATAACACAATCGCAGGGAGGGAGAAAATAAGAGGAAACTCAAATCAAATTAAAGAAGAATAAAAAAATAAACATGGAAAACAGTAATCGTACTATTTTTCCTACCCCTCTTTCTCCTCTACGTCCCAAAAAAAATTGTCATGATTTTTAGTCAGGGCTAAAAATCACCGTGTGAAGCGCCTGTTTCAAGTGTTTAAAAAATCATCAACATTTACATATATTGCAAAAACTTATTTAAGCCAAAATTCTTCTTATCGTGTTATCATTTATTCAATCTTGAGTTATACATATATGGTCATCCTGGTCGATGACAATTTGTGAGAAATTATACCACTCTTTTCAATCGTCTTATTTTTGTTAGTGCCCTTTTACACACACAAAGTTTACTTTGCAAAGTTCTAATTCAGCCGGTAGAAGGACAGAGAGATAAAGTATTCCTCCCTTTGTCTCTCTACCGGCTGAATTAAAACTTTGCAAAGAAAACTTTGTGTGTGTAAAAGGGCACTTAATTGTATCATCGTTAGTTTATTCAGCAATTAATCATCCAAAAATCGTAGTTATCACAAATTGCACAATGTATGGGGAAAAATCAAAAGACTTCTGACTATTATTGTGTAATCAAAAATGCTGTAATGTGGTGGCAGCATTGTTCAGTGTTATATATATTTTTTACTGTCAGAAAAATTGGGCATATTTTCTTTGAAAATATTGTATTTATTGCATAGTATAGGTCGAAACGACAATAATATGTACAATATCATCTGCAATAATACTGTATAATGGATCGGCCGCTTACAAAAGGGCAGCTTAATATCAATACTATTGAGTGTAAATATTTATAGCCGCGTTTTACTTTATTTATATTTTTAGTACGCAAAATTACATCGCTGCCCATATTGTATGCGGCCATTCCAAAACAGATGTTAACCAACAACAACAAGTACAACCGTATTACATAAACTGTCAAAAGAGCAGAAAAATTTTGCCTAATCTAGAGGAATTAATTGTTCAATTTTAAAATTCCTTGGATCTAATTGTGCATTATGGCAGCCTTAATTAGGAATTTTGCCATAAAATTGATAACACAAGCTGGTGCTAAACATGGTAAATACCACGATCTAATGATCAAAAGCTAATGACCTTAATCGATAATTTTACTCATTAAAGGTATGACGGCTGGAGCTGCAAATGTCGGTGCAATGCGCTTAGCTAGCACTGCAACTGACAAACGTAAGTCTATATAAACCCTCTTCGGGTGTTGATAAAAATGTTTACTTTTTTAATGCAGCTACAATTCGTAAACCTAATGAGGCTGCTCGTACAAGTCTTTCGGATTTTGGCCGCTATGTGGCCGAATGTTTACCCAAGTATGTACAAAAAGTGCAACTAACAGCAGGCGATGAACTAGAAGTCCTTATTGCTCCAGAAGGCGTTGTACCTGTTTTGCAGTTCTTAAAAGATCACCATCAGGCTCAGTTCAGCAATCTTATAGATATTGCTGGTATGGATGTACCTTCTCGTAAATATCGCTTTGAAGTTATCTATAACATTCTCTCACTGCGTTATAACTCACGCATTCGTGTCAAGACCTATACTGATGAGCTGACGCCATTGGATTCTTGCTGCGAGGTCTTCAAGGCCGCCAATTGGTACGAACGTGAAATTTACGATATGTATGGCGTATTCTTTGCAAATCATCCTGATTTGCGTAGAATTCTAACTGATTATGGTTTTGAAGGTCATCCACAGCGTCGTGATTTCCCATTGTCTGGTTATGTTGAGGTAAGCTAGATTTTTTAATTCACTTGTTGATTTGGTTCTAATTGTTCACTGTTAGTTGCGTTATGATGACGAGAAAAAACGTGTAGTGTGTGAACCTTTAGAACTGGCTCAAGAATTCAGAAAATTCGATTTGTCTGCCCCATGGGAACAATTCCCAAATTTCCGTAATGCTAATCCTCCAGCTGAGATTGTTGAAGGTGAAAAGAAAAAATAAGGACAATATTATTCGAACATAAACAAATGATAGTGCATATAAAAAAATATGTAATTTACCGATAAAAATCTGCAAATAAAAATATACATATAGTATATGTCCTCATATGGGTAAAAGTAAATGATATTTACAAATATTTTGAATGTCTATACACATCTAACATTGTAGGCTTTCACGTATACACATAAAATATTATTTAATCAATTTTCATTCTCAATAAAAATATCGATTCTTGTTAGCCTGCTAACCATAGACGGCTTTCATGGGGTCGGTTAGCCGAATGGATTTTTAATAAATAAAAAAAAACTGAACACAAGAAAAGAATTGCAAGATTCTAACGAGTCAACCGTATCCAACTTTGCAGAACATCCCTAAAAATTCCTGCAAATTTCAAGCTCAAAGCGCTAGAAACTTCATAGATTTTCGGAGTAATTAAAAAAACCTTTTACAAAATTTCCACAATGATATCTCCCGAACCGTTTAGCCGATCTACATCAAATTTGCAGCATTTGGCGGAGTTTTTTAAGTCCTGAAAAGTTAATGGATACAAAAAGTCGATTTGACAATTTTACATAATAAAAAAAAAAATACTTCAAAAAATTACGAAAACGAGATCTCTCGATTGAATAAAGCGACTTTTCGCAAAAACTGTACCGCAACAACACTGTAAATACAAAATTACGACTCAGTATATGCATACTAGAGATGAGCGATATTTCTGTACCTGTGATTTAATCACTCTTACTGAAAAATCACGAATCACAGTTGTGACAAAATTTGTCAAGTAACTACTACTTCCAAACAGCGTTACCGTTGGGACTAGGGTTTGGGAATCGGGAAATCCCGGGAAAAATCTACTTTCAATTTCCCGTTTTCCCAGGAAAATCTCAAAAATGTACCGGGAAAACGGGAAATTAAAAGTATACGTTATTTCATAAATATATGTACTTTTTTGACCATACATATTTATAAAATCGCGTAAGTGATCGTCAAATTTATTTTGATTCATATAAGAAATTTGTATTATAATCCTGTTTTTCTTTAATATCAAAATTTTCAATTTTATTTTAGATATTACAAAAGTTCGTTTGACTTTACGACTAAATTTACACGATCAAATTGTTAAAGTTCTCTTTTAAAGTTGCTATGTTTTTCAACTTCTGTTTAAATACTAATACCCTGCTTTTCGACGTCGAAGGACATTTTCCATTCTTAAAATTTCATTTGAAACTAAAACAAATTCTAAAACTTTGTCCTTGTTTCAAATGTAACTATAAGAACGACAGAATTCCTTCGACATCGATA
Organism: Panzeria rudis; assembly: GCA_956483635.1. Classification (NCBI taxonomy): domain Eukaryota; kingdom Metazoa; phylum Arthropoda; class Insecta; order Diptera; family Tachinidae; genus Panzeria; species Panzeria rudis. Next base: position 167,371,121 of record OY101448.1, read on the forward strand.
AACAGGCAGTAAAATGTCCATAAAATTTGTTTAATACATAATAAAAATTGTGAACGGTTCAAATTTATACAGAAATTCCGTAAAAATTGCATGAAATCGAATTCATACCATTTCTCTTAAGCAGAGACAATTTTTTGCTTGATTCGAAAAGTACATGCAAGATGAATTTAGTAATAGATGTCGTTTAATCGCTATAACAGAGCAAAGTGGAATACTTTGTATAAGTATCAATGAGTACAGTGCTCTGTAATCGTTTTCTAAAGTAAATAATTTAATGTTAAACTAACTTTGAGTGATTTTCCGCAGAATTGGTGAACAAATTTTGGAAAGTGTAGTGGAAATTTTAAGCTCATAGAATCTGTAAAAACTTTGAGTTGACACTACTTCAATTTACTATAAGTCGACGGAATTATTGAAACCCTGAAGAAGATGTTTTAAGATAAATAAAATGAATAATGAAAGACATTTAGACAGACTGTGGCTCAGGATATGTAAAATTCAGCTCAGCTGAGTATAGTACTGTGACTTGCTTGTACTTAACGATAAGAATCGTCGTGGAAAATTTTCAAGAAAAATAAGAAACATTACGGCAAGTTCTTTATAAAATGATTTGGAGGCCTTAAAATAAAATGTTTAACTAATTGCGATATAGCCGTCAATTAGGCTTTATAGAATCTTCTACTGTGTAATAACTATAAACTATATTTGCTTGAACTCATTTAAAAATTCTTACTTATTTTTTAGATTTGCTTTAATATTAACTTTTATTTAAAAAGAATGCTTACATTAATGAAACAATCGAAATTTCGTAAATTTTCATTTAATAAATCTATTTAATTTAGAAAATTAACTTTTCCCGGGTCAATTTGACCCTTTTTTGACGGACTTGCCACTTTTTCTGACCCTTTTTTAAATTCACCCTTTGTATCATTTTTAACTAATTCATGCTATTTTTTTGCCCCAGTTATCATAAACAATACAAGCGGTCGGAGCACAATCAGCTTTCATGTAGATACATATTTATGTTTTAAAGCACTTTGTATGTTAAGGAAAAATCAAACGTATACCTGTGGCAATAAGGAATAGGTACTTAAGTCGAGATAAGCAAATTTTGAGTTTATATAACCATTGTATTCTTTCTCCATATTTAAAAGTACCTCGGGCAAAATTTTCATCTATTTCGTACGATTTGCAGGAAGTTATAGCGTAATGACTTGCTGCTTATCTTTTTCGACTTATCTCATATGAAATAATTGCTTAATTCAGCTTTTAATATATTACACATATCCAAAATATGACTTTAATTTCCCAATACTGCGTTCATGTCATATTTACAATAATCATGTACCTCTGCAATTTTGTAAAAACAAAAATATTTATAATAACACTTGTTTGACATCACACTATATTTAATTTATAGTTGTTTTTGTTTTTATATTTATTTTTCTACTTACCTTCTCACAACTATAATTTAGAATGGGGAAAAAGCCCGTCAGTGTGGTATTGGCATAAAGTAAGAAAATAAAAAGACATTCTGCCTGTTCATGAGGATCCGAATCGGAATTGCATTGAAAGCGGAATTCCAGTTCAATTCCAATTGTGAATGCGTTCACAAAAACGTAACGAAATTGCTTTCTTCAAAAAGTGTAGAGTCCGACCGAATATTCGGTTTTGTATTCGGCTAAAATTGTGGTTTCGGCTGATATTCGGCTTAGGCCAAATTTTTGGCCGACTACCGTAACTTTTTATTCTGTATAAACAAAGAAGTTATCGAAATAATATTTTGTAAATTTAAAATATGTCACCGCCACGAATCTGTCTTTTCCCCGTCCCATATCTTTGCAAATTGAATAAAAATGTTACTAGGTTTTATAAAGCACAACCAAAAGATATAGTACCATAAATTATTAAACTTTTTGCTGCCAAAATAAATAGCATAAATTCGGGAATGGTAGACCGATTTCGATTAAAATCGAAAATCGATTTTGTTTTATAATAAATCGATTTTTCGCAATCGAATTTACGTCTGCGATTTCGCACTGAAGCTGATTATTTGCCTTTTAAAATAGATTTTATTAAACAATATCAAACTATGAAAAAAGTTCATTTTCAATCTTCGCGATAGATAAATTCAACACTGTCGAGAAAAATTCTTTATTGTGTATATAATCAATGAAACGCGGGCGCAAATTAAAAAACTTCACTTTAGAATCGTGTAAATATACATAGTGTAAAAAATATTGCATTTTATTATATTTTTTTAGTTATTCCGACACAACTTTTTAATTGTGCTCTTATTTAGCAGAAAGTAACGTCATCAATAGAGTGATAAAAGTGATAAGTTTTATTTTTGCCCGATGCAATAAAATATATGCAATTTCTGCTATTATTTTGACTGACACTGTATATCTTATGTAAAAATACTTTAATAAAATAAATGAGCAGCTCTGTGCGAGTCAACAACACGCATCGTTGGCAATTACTTCGTAAATGCAACCAGTCCACTGTTCGTTTATTGGCCTTCGAGTTTTGCGTCTCACCCCCCGCATGTGATTAGCAAGTTGGTGGCAGTTAACGGTGCCGAGTTACTGTTTCGTGTCGTTGCAAAAACTTATTTTGATAACCTAACCTAGCTTTCTAAGAAAGCGCACTTTAAAATCGTAGTGGAGCACCAAACAAAACTCATTGGAACAAAACAGGAGAGGAATTTGATGATTCCGGCACAGATCGGCGCGAGTTTCTTGGAGGATGCTCCTTAGGCGAACGCCGTAATTAGTCATGGCGATATGGTAATTTCCGGGCCAAATAATTCGCTACAAATAGTAACTTAAAAATTACCAAACCAAAATAAATGAGTTTTTAATTTTTATAATAATTAATTAGATCGAACAATACGATCTTTTTAATTATAATGAAAACCAAGGCGAATTCATAACAGGTAGCGTTATCAGCACAGATGATTGTTAAAGGAACTGCCAAACTTTCCTTATAAAATTTTTTATTTAAATAAATTGAAAAAATTTTAAGTAAATTTGTTAATTTATTTTGACAATTGCTTGAACAAAAAAGATGCTTTGTTGTATTAATTTGCCGATGACTATAACTTATTGATCTACCTTGATGAAAACAATAATACGTTTGGTTTGACCTCGAGCTCAAGCAAAAACGTATTATTCTGCCTATTCATAGAATCCGATACGGAATTGGGTTGGAAACCGAATTCAACTCAATTCCAATTGTGGATGCGTTCATGAAATCGTAACGAAATTGTTTGGTTCAAATAGTGTTTATTTTCGTTCAAAATTCAAAATATCGTTTATGCTCGTTTCAGACTATAATACAAGCATCAATACTTTTGAGGAAAATGAAACTCTGACATGATGAGTTGTTATGGTTTTTTGAAAAATTTCAAACAGAAATTAAATCAGGGAGGCATTTCCGTCAAAAGTATTAATACTTGTATTATAGTCTTAAACGGCCTTTACTAAGTTCTGTATTTAATAATTAGACGCTAGGAAAAATTTGTTCTACCTGCTAAATGTATAAATTAAAGGGTTCCTGAACTCCAATTCATGAACAATTTATTCCGTTTCTCAACGGAAATTTCTCAAATTCAAGTACAAATGGATTTCATGAACGCAATCAACCGGTTTTGTAGAGAAAACGATGCCAAACTAATCCGTATTGGATTTTGTGAACAGGCTGATTATTGGTTGCTGAGTTAATGCTAAAACTTTGATATTGTTTAAGCTTCTTATTTATTTAAATAAAAGTTTGCTACAATATCTATAGTTTTTCTATTTGATTTTTGCGCAAAGGTTCCCAGGCGATCTACATTTATCCCTAGTGATATGCACATAGGAGCTAGCTCATACCCCTCGGCAATGATTTTTAATGTATTTTTACAAAAAAAAAAACTTTAGTAAAAAAAAAATCAATATTTACTGAATAAGTAAAATATTGAGCTCTGTTCTGTATTCCATTCGGAATGAAAGTATTCGTAATTGTCGTAGCATTGTTGTTATAAATATTAATTTGTAGCAACAATGCTTTGATAGACCTGATTAATTTTAGGAAATAGTGCGATTATAAATTTAAAAACTCGAAGAGCTTTTTGTTTAGAAATAAAAAAATGCAGTGCTAAGAATTGGAATCATCTTTTCATTCCATGAGAAATCTAGACAAGATCGAGTTGTTCGTCCAGGTTTGCTAGCTATATCCAATCCATTGTAGTAACCGAGCCATTGCAAGCAGGCTAATTCAATAAAATAGTCTTTGTTGTTAAATGCAACTTTCTCAAGAGTGAATGAAACTGTGTTATTACATATTTTGGATGCGATAAATGATTCTCTTCAGACACCGAAAAATAGTTTGTTAATCCATCAACGCAAAGCTTATGAGCCTATTGCCGTTCTCAACTCAACTCAGTTTGGTTGGCTGAGAGTCGAACCAACTTGCACGTTACCAGACTTTTTTTAAAATATTTAGTTGAAGTTATTATGGCGTTACAAACTTAAAATATCAAGTTTTACAGAAAACCAGACAAATTCTTGTGAAATAAAATACTCTCAGACTACCACACTGAGTTCAGTTGAGAACGACAATAGCGGGTGTAGTTCGTGTTTGCCAGAAAGGTGTTGCAAAGAATTAATATTAAGATAAATGTGTTAGTATTAAGATAAATTAGCACTATTTACTGATTTTGTGCTAAAAATAAACATTTCCAAGTTTTAATAATTAATTGGAAGGATAAAATAGCAATTACAGTATGTATTTATCCAGTTCGCCTGCTAAAATGAAGTGAACAAAAACAGGGGAAAAAAGGCAAAAATCTACGTGAATAAAATCATTCATGATAAGGAGAGTTTTTCGCATTTTTATTCACGATTGCAAATAAAAGGAAAGGGAAATATTTCGAGGGAAAAAGTATTCACGATAGGGGCGAATATAAAAAATCATTGACTTTAACTTCAAATATAAAAATGTGCATATAAAAATATATATCAAAAAATATATATTTTTAATAAATGCTCTAAATTTGTATTTACAACACCTGCGCACACCGTAAACTTGTAAATCCAGTACCGTAAATATAATTTTACAATGTTGTGGCAACATTGAAAACAAGACCCGGAGAACGATGATTTGGCGTTATAATTTTAATACTATGACTACATTGGAAATTAGGCAAATGGGATGTTGTACTTATGTTAGTAGTACCCTTATACCATCATATAGATGATTGACGTTTTCTGGTAATGATGGTCTGCCCTTTTTTTGCTGGATCCATAAAATTTTTTGCTAAATTGTGTTTATTTTTCGTTTTTTTTATTAAACAATTTCATTGTTTTTAGTTTTTAATATTATATACTTAAGACAGGTTGAAAATTCTCTATTAAAATATTTTTTTTTTCAATTTTAATAATGATTTAGTGGTGCTGTAAACACCCTTTGTATTTTTCGTAAATTTAGACAATATAAATTTTTGCGTAGCACAGTGCTGCAAAAAATAGATTAAATTTTAACGAGTCTTAAAAATTAATGATAGAGAAACAATTGTCATGGGCTTTTGAAATTTGAAACATGTTAGTTGTTAGGTTTAAAATAAGTTCAGACTTTAACTGCCGCATGTATAAAATATAATTTGGATTTGAAAAGCATGTATCAAGGCCCATTAATAATAAGGTCTATGCCTATGTAATAGGTAGACGTTATGTCAAAAACTTTATGATATTTTAGATGTACGCTCAAATTTTGCACTTTGATTTTCTTTGACTTTCTTTGAAAAGCTGTTCTAGTTGTCGCAATTCATCGATAGTTACAGGATATTCAACCCTATCGCAAATGTTATAGGAATAAATTGTTTAAAGTTTCTATTGTGAATTATCTTGGAAGTAAAAGTTTCTGTTGTGAATTATTTATCAGCCCTTTATCAATAATTTGCGAACTTGCAAAAGGAAAACACATATATTTTGGAAAAATTAATAGCGTTTATCTGCGTTTTCTGGTGCTAGAAGAAGAGAATCAGTCCATAGAGAGACTCCAGCGAAGATATATATGTACGTTTTCATAAAAAAAAACATCGATTGCGACACCTGTTGAGCGGGTTGGAGGAAAACTTGGCTCCTAGTGATAAAATGTTCGCGGTACCTCCCGTAGTGAAAATGGCTGGCATTTTGAGTTTTGGCGGAAAGCAGCCACCAAAAGGTAGTAGGCAGACAAATCGATGTCGGTTTGGCGTATTCCACATTTAGTGTAGTGCTAACAGAAGTTTCAACTACATTTGAAAAAGTTTTGTTTCCTCAGTGGATTGTGTAGCCATCTAATGACAAAAAGGAGATTGCGACATGGTTGTACATAAGTACATAAAATACCGTACACCAAGTGTCACAGGTTGTATACCAGACAATTGATTTCCTTCAGTTAAAGAAAACAAATAATTCAATATAAACCTACCTTAAAATACAAATCGCAACTTGCTTGTTCCCTTCTCGTTCCCATTGACATTGGTGATGTCACATTTTTGAGTTTGTGAATTCGTGACCAAAAAATTTGTTATGGAAAACATTCACAATTGAAAATCACAAAATTTTAGAGTTCTTTCATTGTTAAAATTTTGTTTAAAATCCACTTCAAATCCAAATTATTTTTATAAAGACGGTTGTAAATTATTATAATCGATCACAGTCGAAGATCGAATATTTTTCATAATAGGCACCACAATTTTGCTTTTGAATTTTTTCTTTTATAAATTTGTAAACAAACAACATTTGTTTATAGTGCCAGCTGATAAATACGTATTATTGTGAACTGTCCAAATAAGAAATCACAATAGCGTTATTTTTATCGAATGTGCGCCATAATACAAAATGAAAATTCGTTCGATAAGTTAATTCGACCACAATCGAAAATCGAAAGTTGTTATAATAGGCACCATAGATAGACCACAAAAATTCACATGCGGTTCATTTTGAATAGATAAGTAAATAAACTATTTTTTGCAACACAATTGTTTTGTTTTTGTAGTTAAAAATAAACATTACATTCATGTTTTTCATTTCTTCTTAAAAATACAACATACATCATATACTATGTACATAATTAAAAAAAATAGTTTTGGGGTTAATTTTTTTCAAAAATGTTTGTTTAACAATTATTTGATTTATTTTTCTTAAATATTGATATATTTCGATAAAAATTTTTTGGTTAAGTATTTATTTATTTTATGTTTTATATTCTTCATCCGTAAGTAAGTTTTACGTTTTTTATTGCCCTTCTGTAGAAGAAGACATTACAACAAATTTTTATATATTTTTTATAACAACAATTAATTATTGGCAAAATGGTTTTCAAAAGGCAGCATTTTCGGTACTAAGTAAAATCTATTTAATATACGCACAATCTTTTTTAACTTGTTTCATTTTTAAATGCATTCTCTTTCAGAAAACCTTTAGCCGCACAAATACAAAAAACCCTTTTGAGCAGGAAATTCAACAAAATGGGTTTACCAAATAAACAAATTTAATTTAAAAAATAGTAATTGATGGGAATTTCCATAATTATTTTTTTATGCATGTTTACAATGGTTTAATTTATAAATACATGCATATATTTTTTTAAGATTTTTGTTTTCAATTTAATGGGCACGACAAATGTGAATATTTGAAAAAAAATAAAATATATTGCTATTATGTAGATGCGTTTGCATGGTAGAGGAGTTACTTCTAAAACCGATTAAAGTTTACCAAGTTTCATATTTTTTTGGGGGGTTTATGAGACGCGAATAAGTTGCTGAAGTTGTAACCTAAATATGTACTCGGAACTATTTGATTCAAAATTATGAACAAAATGCAAATAAATAAAATATAAGAAAAATATAATTTTCAAGTCGTTTACACAAGTTGTGCCTCTATAAGTTTAAACAAATCTCTTACAAAACTAAATCCAAGTTACCAAGTTTATGAAAAATAGCACTTGGCGTTATTACTTCTTTTTAAATAACAAATACAATTTACTACATACATATTGCATAAGACACTAACTTATGCGTATGTCACAAATTTTTTTTTATTAAATATTACTTTTGGTTTCCTTAAGTTTCCGTTTTTGAATAATGTCTGGTGTTAGAAGACGATGTATTACTTGTTGGGGCATTTGCTCGACTATCTTGCATCTGGTTATTATTACTATTATTGTGGCTGGTTGTATTAGTTGAAGAGCTTGCCGATGAATTGGTAGGGGTTCTTGTCGAAGCATTAGTAGTTGTGGTGGTGGTAGTGGTGGATGATGTAGTTGCTTCAAGTTCATTATTTAAACGTTCGTGATATTCTTGGAAACATGGCACTATACATAAATTCGTTTGACATTCCGGACAGTGGTATTTAGTTTTGCGTCGCAAAATTCTACCATGACCATCGATAGTATTCCAACAGAAATTGCAACCTAGAGCTGGTCCAGGTCTTATGACTGGACAATGACTAGAACGTGGATTTTCCAAATTAAACATCTCCCGATTAGTCTATAAAACAAAAAATAGCAATTAAAATAAATTAAGTTTCGACATATTGAGTTCTTAAAATTTATTCCAATAAAAATTAAAAACAATAGTATTGTTTGCGTACTTGATAACAATTTGTGTAAATTTCGAGTGAATTTTACTGTACTACGTTCGTTTACTTAACAAAAAACAATGTTTTTTATCTACCATTAAAAAAATATTGCATAACTATTACTTGAAAAGTGCCCAAACACACATAATATTTAAAACAATTTTTTACTACGCAACTGGCAACTCAGATCAACTTTATACGGACAAAACTAAAGCGCAACATTCACAGTCAAAATGAATGACAAGCATGGTAGTAGTATTAGTGAAATGTTGTTTGTGTGCGTCACACCGACGATGCTTGAAGCAAAATCAAACATTTTTGATTTTTCGTTTGCATGGTGCTTTTATTTTGTACGTGTAATTTATAAATAGAACTGCCAAACTCAGTACGAAAAAAGCTTTTATATGTAATTTGACATTTAGGTTGCACTTGAGTTATAATAAGATAATTGTAGTTTATCTTATGATTTTTCACTTGCATGAACGTGTATTCGTAATAGGTCATGCATGTACTAAAGAAAGACAATAACAAGGTAAACTAATATTAGAGCTTTCAAACTCTAGACATAAAACGATTTTTATATGCAATTTGATATGTGGTGTAAAAGCTTCATGCACACGTACACGATGCTTATGTCATGCATTTTGACCGTGAATACTGCGCTTTAAAATTAATTCCATTCGTGCCTAGATTTGTCCGAATAAAATCATTTGTCTCTCTCTCTCTCACTTTTAGGTTAGGAATAGGGTTTGGGAATTGGGAATTCCCGGGAAAAGTCTACTTTCAATTAATTTCCCGTTTTCCCGGGAAAATCTCAAAAATTTCCCGGGAAAACGGGAAATTAAAAGTACACGTTATTTCATAAATATATGGACTTTTTGACATACATATTTATAAAATGGCGTAACTGACCGCCAAATTTATTTTGAGCATATAAGAAATTTTTATTATAATCCTGTTTTTCTTTAATATCAAAATTTTTAATGCTTTTTTAGATATTACAAAAGTTCGTTTGACTGTACGACTAAATTTACACGATGAAATTGATTAAGTTCTCTTTTAAAGTTGCTATATTTTTCATCTTCTGTTTAAATACTAATACCCTGTTTTATCGAAGTCGATGGGCATTTTCCATTCTTAAAATTTAATTTGAAACAAAAACAAATTCTAAAACTTTGTCCTTGTTTCAAATGTAACTGTAAGAAAGAAAGAAAGAATTCCTTCGACATCGATAAACAGGCAGTAAAATGTCCATACAATTTTTTTAATACAAAATAAAAATTGTGAACGGTTCAAATTTATACAGAAATTCCGTAAAAATTGCATGAATTCGAATTCATACCATTTCTCTTAAGTAGAGAAAATTTTTTGCTTGATTCGAAAAGTACATGCAAGATGAATTTAGTAATAGATGTCGTTTAATCACTATAACAGAGCAAAGTGGAATACTTTGTATAAGTATTAATGACTACAGTGCTCTCTAATCGTTTTCTAAAGTAAATAATTCGATATTAAACGAACTTTGAGTGATTTTCCGCAGAATTAGTGAACAAGTTTTGGAAAGTGTAGTGGAAATTTTAAGCTCATAGAATCTGTAAAAACTTTGAGTTGACTCTACTTAAATTTACTACATAAGTCGACGCAATTATTGAAACCCTGAAGTAGATGTTTTAAAGCGGTCCACCCACTTGCAATATAATTGTGCAATTTTTCGTATTGTATAATAATATCGCCAATGTGTATGTCATATTCGAAGGTGGCACAATATATTGGCAAAAATCAAAAGACCTTTGATTTTTATTGTACAATACAGAAAATTGTGTAACATTGCTCAGAGTTATATTTACTTTTTCACTGTCAGGAAAGTTGGGCAATATTTTCTTTGAAAATTCTCAAATGGTTTTTGAAAGTCTGTGCATAAGATAAGAGGTTTGTAACTTTTCAAAGTTGTGGTTGAAGTCTACTGACGATTTGGTAAAGCGCCAATAAAATGCATATAGACAATTCTTAACTAAACTTCACTCTTCATAATAAAGTTTACAAATTTTTTAAGAATAAAATGCATGAAAGTTAATTTTTTACCAACATTTTGTCATGAATAAAATTTGCATTGCAGTTATCGACTACTTTTACGTACTGTGTCTCATCTCTGTTATGTCTATTAATTTTTATCAATTTATTAAGCAAGCGTAGATGATGCATAAACTCAGTGCATGCAATGGATGCATAACTCAATGGATTCCTCAAAGTCTTTTTAAATCTGAATTTCACATTGTATTTTTGCACAATTATTTTTTATTTACAAAAAAATGTACACTACAGCTGATCAAACCAAAAGAACGTGGCGCAAAAAACGCGTTGCATGTAACTTGAATTTACAAACGCGTCGAAATTATGAAACGCACAAAACGCGCAACGCACGAAACGCGTGGTATGGACTTTCAGTTTTAGAACCTTTCTATTTATACTCAGTAGTAGTTAGGATTTTCCTTAGTCAAGTTTTGGAAAAATAGTCCTCGAGACTCTACAATCCTCCCTACTCCCCCAGAAATGATTGGTCCTATCCATCAGTAGTAAGCAATCGGCAATTTAGCCGATCCATCACTTACTTCCTCATCTAAGGCCGAACTTCTTCTTGCCAGCTCGTCGGCGGACTCATTTCCATCATCATTACAGTGACCTGGGACCCAACATAGTCTGACACTAAATTTGTCCATAAGCACGTTGAGGGCTCTGCTACAGTCGCTGACTAGTTTCGATTTGATACTATGTCCTTTCAAAGGTTTTAGCGTCGCTTGACTGTCAACTTAGAAGGTTACCTCGTCACTTTGAGTCACATTTTGGCCACCAAATCCGTAGGCTTTATAATCGCTAGGACCTCAGCCTGGAAAACGCTACATTCATTCGCGAGTGTGAAAGACACGAACGTTCGTCCCAAAAATAAAAACGCCCGTGCATATTCCCATTTTTGACCCGTCTGTAAAGTCCGCACAATCCTCGTAGAGCCCAACCCAGAAGTCTCTATCCGGAATAACTAATGAGTGTCGTGCTAAACTAAATTTCAACGACCTTGGAATCTCTAAGCCCAGGGGTTATGGCGACCTGCCCATCAAAACTAATCTCATCTAAGAGTTCTGTGTGATCTGCTAATCTTGTCCTCACCAAACCAGTCTCCAAAAGGTTAAGGAAACTCTTTTCCGCCGTTCTCACCACAAAATCCTCTATAGGAAGTAGACGAATAATAACATCTAAGGCAGCCTGTGCTACCCAGCAATGTACTCCTATGGACATTAGCAAGTAATTTCCTATGGCTATCCTTCCTCAATGCCTCCCACCATACCACACATTCATAAAAAAGAACAGGCGTGAAAACCGATAACTAAATTCAGTTTTCCACCCTCGATTGCAGGTCCTAGTTCCTAGTAGGCATTGATCCCTTTCTTAAGTCTGTCCAGCCTGATCCTTTTCCATGAAAACATCCAAGTATTTAGCCTCAACTCTACCCTGCAATTCTAGGTAGCTGAAAGCTATCTTTTTTGTACGTCTTGGAAAAGAGAACTAACTCCGTTTTCTCCGTGGCTGCTAGCACAGGCGGACAGTTCGCTTAGCGCAGATTACATGACTTGACTGATAGTGGGAATAAGCTTTCAAGCTATCAGTATTACCACGTCATCCGCATAAGCAACAATTTTCCGGTTGCTCCTATCAAAACTCCTAAGAATTAATTTCATCGCCAGTCCTCATCCCTGTGACGTACCCGCAGTCACTATTTTCCTCATATTTTCGCTTCCCATACTTGAGTTGATAGTTATACTGCTTAGCATAAGAACTATCCACTCCACCACAAAGTTACGCAGCTAAATTGTAATCCTTATGCTGGAACCCCGCTCTATGAAGCCAACCATATCATGAAGCGCGCTTTCAACCATTGATATAGGCATGCTGAGCAACACTGATGACGAGCGTATCAATTGTGTTCCTAAGATGTAGATCGATCAGTCGTTTTAGTGATTCCAGGAGAAAAGACGAAAAACTAATCGGTGTAAAATATTTCTTCTTTGAGTGGCTTGCTTTGCCAGCCAGAAAGAAGTCAAACTATACACAAAAATATTTTTCCGAAGCACATGGGTACATCCACCTTTAGAATCAATTTTTGGAATGTTATTTCAATTTAATTGCGTATTTCCACTTACGACCTTGAACTAACCTAAGAATGCGATCGCCATTGTCATGCTCAAGTAGTTATAAATTCATCATTAAACCAAGTTGTTTAAGCTCTTTATAAGGTGTAGAGTTTTCCAAACTTGCTTAAACTCTTTTTGTTGCTTAGACGTTTTTCAACATTTGGTATTTATTACATGATCTTTAGTATATGAACACCTTCCTTGTCCCCAACCTTAGTTAGTTAGTTAGAAAGCAAAAGAGGAAAACGGGTTGTGGATGATATATAAGAAGCTGCAATTTTGGCCATCTTTAAAATATATATATCGCTCCTTTATTGCTACGTACACGTTTAAAGTTTTAAAATTGTTAGCAAGTACATATGCGATGTTAGGTTTTTAGTGGTTATATTTTCGGTTTAGATTAAGATATGTTTCTGAAAATTTTTTTACATATAAAGAAGGTCTTAATGAAGAGTTTTTCTGAAGTAGTTTAAAAAATTCGGTTTTTGGAGATATGACTTTTTAATAATAATTGTAATTTACCTGTGGAGATGATACTATGCTCTGAAATTCCTCGTTTCTTACGCGCAATGTTGCCAAGTTTTCAAAGGATCCAGATTGAGAAGCACCACCGCTACCAGTTGTCGATGTGCCAGAGCTGCGTTCTGTTAACATAACTGCTGATACTGATTTTGAGTTGCGAAATTTATTGGCACTTACAGCCGATGACGATGTCTTCCGGGAGAGACTTTGTGTTTGAGGAGCTGTTGTGGATGTAATATCTTCGGATACGCTGCGCTCAGAAAGTTGTAAGGTAGGAACTCTAGGTATGGGCGGTGAACAAGCAACTGTACCCGCATTAGAAGATCTTTCGTTTCCCATATAAGTTGTCGTAAATTGTGGCAAACTCAAAGATTTTATAGAATTTGCAGAGGATGTGCTTGCTGTATTGTTACTGTTGGAGGACACCGATACTTGGGATTGTTGGTTATTCGTTTGGGGGACTATGTATTGAGAAGAACCTGCAGGTGGTGGCGATGCCGTTTCGTATATTGAGTCCGGTAGTGATATGTGCTGCGAATGTTGTAGAGGAGCACTTGTTGCCAAATATGCGCCTGTACTTGCGCCTGTTAATGGATGTGAATATTGTCGATGCAAGGGTGCAAAAGGATTCGTAAGATTGCTATTACCCCCACAGCTGCCGGTTAAATGGGATGAATGTTGACTCGGTAATAGGGGATCCGAGTGTTGTTTGACCAAAAATGGTGTCGTTTGAGGTACACTAAGAAGATGGGATGAATGTGCTGATAGATTTGGCGCCGGTTCCGAAGAATGCCTTTCTATGCGCGGTGGTACGGTTAATAAGTGATGGTGACCATGGTGCTGGTGATGATGTTGTGTGGTCAAATGATGCAAACCATGGACGGCCGATGAATAAAGTGACTGAGATGTACTAAACGGTTCAAAATCTAAACTGCCAGTTGTTGGTTCAGGTGATATTTGATTGTTCGAAAGACTGTCGCTGTCTCTTTTCACACGCGGTTGTCTTGTAAGTACACGATTGCGTTTAGTTCCCATTTGAGCTGGTTGTTGGTTTTGATGTTCCATTTGCTGATGTTGTTGCTTTGGTGATTGGCCCACAGTTATTCCAAAGCTTATACAGGGTTTGGTATCTTCTATTAGAATGGGAATAAGAAATAAATAATTGGTATTATTTTGATTTTAATATGGGATTTTGTTAGTGAACGGAATGAAGTATTGGAACTAAATTTGAATTATGTATTGCTAGAATATTTACATTTCGAAGGTCTCCAAAAATTAAAAAAGTTATGGAAATCTTAGAACATAAGAGGAATTTTATTAAGTTTTTTTTTCAAATATCTGTGGGCCTTTGACAAAACAAGGTTCTAACGACTGATTCTTTTAAATGGTAGCAAAAAATATACGTTTTAGTGCTATTCGAAGTTGAAATTCGCAAACAAAATTCTCACGCTCCACCCTAGTGTACATATGTATGCAAAGTTGCTAAATATTGCATCAACTTTGAAACCGATGTCCTGATTGCTCTTTTGCGGCGTTTCTAACACTTGTCGACGACGTTTTGAAAAGGTATGCATTGTAATTTTTTTCTAATGCGACGATGTGAAACACTATACCTCGTTCGAATAGAAAGCAACTAGACATTTTGGAAGTCAGCCTAAGTCTATATAGTAAAGAGCTGTATATAGTAGAAAGTTACACAAGGGGGTGGTTACTCTGTAATGCGGTGAGAAAGGAAAACTGTTCGCATTTGTATATTATTTACATTGCAATGAGGGTATTCATTTAATCGGGCTTCTGCTTTAATCGGTTAATCACTCGATTAATTAATCGAGGTTTTTCATAAAATTTTAATATTTGTACGTAATAAACAAATAAAAATGCATAAATTATTTGTTATTTTGAGTTATTAGTAAAAAAACTATAACATAACAATTCTTGAAGTAAATCAAACAAAAAAAAATTATAAATATGTATTCTTAAAAAATGAGCAAGTTTGTGAGATTATTATATCAGTTATTTCAATAGTTCGAAAACAATCTTTCAGAAAAATAAATTGGTTTGAATGTTTAGGATTTAAGAGATACTCTTCTTTAGTTTTGATAAAACTTGACTTGGAAAAATCATTTCACTTATCGTAGAAGTTGCAGAAATCGAAAGCAATCCATAATACAGAATACCTAGTTTCTCAGTCCTTTTCCTGGATTTCTCTAAACATATAAAATCTTCGATTATGCCATTAGAGTTCTGTTGTAATTTTTTTCAAATGTTTACACTTCTAATTGTTTCGGTTAATTCTGTTAAAACATTTCTTGTATTAATATCGATAGTTTCTTCTGTTGTCAAGTCATCATGTGACTCATACTGGGAGAGCTTACTTAATTCCCTTAAGTTCAATTAGAGTAGCAGAGACTTTATTAAACTCTTTTATAGCCACGTCCAAAGATTTTAAAGTTTTACTTAAGTTAAGATCACTGAACACGCTTTTTTCTTTGCATTAACTTTTAAACACATACCTTTTATATATGAGATGAAACAAATAATTAAACACACAAAAATACGTTATAATACTATATTTCTCGACTGAAATTAACCGGTTTAACCGTTAATCGCCAATTTTGAATTAACCGATCAGTTAATCGGCTAGTAATTAAGCGGTAACCGATTAACGGTTCACCGAATGAATATCCTAATTGCAATGCGAAAGCATTTCTTTCATTTCGAATTACAGAGTAACCTGGCCTTTACACATGCAAGTGCAAGTTCGAAAAACTCAATACACTCAAACTTTTCTACTAACACACTTTTGGTTCAGCTATGAGAAAGACAGAGAAACGAATACAAATTGCTTTTTCGTTGATAATACGTACACAGAACTTGCATGCAAGTACTTGCACGTCTAAACGCAGGGTAACCCCCAAGATGTCTTGAAGGTGTATTTAAGACATTTGTTTTGTTTCAAACAATTTCACAATAGTAATGTTGTAACGAGCATGTATTGCAAAGAACTTTTTAAACACACCTTTTTAATGAACTTGTAGGCAGCGTTGTCAACTTTTAAATTTCAAAAAGCACTGAAACCAGGAAAAAAAACGCGTATTTTTTGAAAAAAATGCACTAAATTTAAAAATTTTCATTTTATATAAAAATAATATGTATTTGATCATTTCATAAAGTAAAATACATAATGTTTGATGTATTAAAGGACATATCGCAAATGCACTGCGAAAATGCCACAACTCAAATATACTGATTTTCCAGAAAACGAGTTCTAGTTTTAAATTTATGGCGATTGCTTTTCTGACAAAAATGTTGCATATATGTTACATATTCTGCATTATTATGTTCGTTTGTACAAAAAATACAACTGTGGGAAAAATTTTCAAGTTCTTTTGTGAATATGTTGCATGAAAAACATGCAAATATGTAGCATATTTTACCCTCACTTTTCTTTAAAGTGTTCATACTGCATTTTTTTACAGCTGTGGTAACTACTACTTTATTTGCAGAAAAAAAATTTTATTTTGTTTGTTATTCACAATGTCTGTAGTTTTGAGCAAAAAATATTTTAATTAAATATATAAAAGCCATTATTACCTTAATACATAACAATAAAAAATTAAAATAAATAAAAATTTCAACATAAATAGTATTGTCAATGTTCCTTTCCAAACCGTAAAGGTGTTCGGAAAATAGTTCAAATGGCTTTAAAAATCGCCAATTAAGAAATAAATAAACTCAATATTTGAAACGCTAAATATACCTTACGTAAAAGTATAAGAGTTGTAAATACAGGCAGCTAATTTTGTTCGATTGAACTTATACAAAATGTAGCACCCGGCAAGATTATGGGTAACATCTAAAAAGTGTTACATATATACAATGTAACATATTTTTCCAGAAAAGAAATCGCTATTACTCACACCTTTATGGGAAAAAAGAAATGTTTAGTATACATTTTGTATGGTTTTTTTGTGCAGTATGAAAAGCAATATGACGAATAATTTTGTACTATAAATCCAAAAACGCATTCCTTGAGTTGTGTCACTTTTGAAGTGCATGCAATACAATATTGCTGTAATTTATGAAAATGTAAAAGTCACTATATCTTTAAAACTAGAGCTAATTGGAAATTTTTATTGTAACTTCTGAATTCAACAGATGATCTGCAATTTTGATCTCGAAGCATTTTCATTGTTGCGTAGAGTAATTAAATCGAGATACATCAGTTGGTATCTCAACATGAATTTTCATGCTTCAGCCTGATTTTTATGTGAAGCATGTAAGGACAAGCTGTTACATATTTTAGACTTAAATAGATTCATCAAGCTAAGAACGCGTGCAACTTCTGCGTTTGAATAAGGAAGTCACAAAAGTTTGATGGTAATATTTACTAATGACATAAACGGGCTTATATCGACTAAATATTTATGTATATTTTACTTGGAAAAACCCAAATACATAGAAATGTAAATAAAATTTTTTATTCTTCCACAAGGCTGCAAAAAAGTATGTTTAACAAAGGATTGCATGCATTATCAAAGAATTTTACTCTTGAAAACACATTTTTTAGATGAAGAAACTTATTTTTGAATTATGTGTTCAGTGCCACCGTCATAAATAAAAAGCACCAAAAATTAAACAAAAAAGCACCCAGCACTGACTTGAAAATGTGTCGCTTCGAAAAGTTGAAAAAGCACTAAGAACGGTGTGAAAAGCACTGAGTTAACAACGCTGCTTGTAGGGGGCGAAGATGGTTTCCACACATTGTACAAGTTCAAAAAATCACTTTCCAATTGCGCTTTCTAGTACATACATGCTGCTCGCAACATTATTGTTGCGAAAGTGTTTGAACCAAACCAAATGTCTTAAACACATTAGCGGCGTTCAGTGTTTGACGCAAATAGTCTTGAGAAAGAGCAAATGTAAAATAGCGTAGCTTTTGTCTAAAATCCAACAACAAAATACCCAAAGTTTCTTAAAAAAGCTACGATATTTTGCATTCGCACATTCGCAAGACTATTTGCATCAAACACTGAACTCCGCTACTTACAAGACATCTTGTGCAACCCTCTAATATTAACTTCCCTGCCTGAAATTTTGTACCAATTGTCTTCAACGTATTTTCCCAATGACTGGTGAATAAATTCGTGAGTCATGAGCGGTAAAAATTTAACACACCACTTAACTAGAACAACCATGTTAACCAAATATTGTCGCTGTAGAAGCAAATTTCCGAAACCAAAAATATTTGTTTAAAGTACATGCAGTAATTTGACTAGTATTAAATAAACCATTACAGGACAACCAGACACGTAACTTGTCTTGTGACACGTTCTCTTCCATCTAGGCTTTGTATGAAAAATGGCAGAATATCTCATGTCGATTATAAATACACAGCCTTGGAGATTATCTGGAATATACAAACTTATAAACGTTACCTCTTAATAATATTACCTCTTAATAATATTAATATATACATATATAGATTTGTTTTTTCTTTAATAGATATATTTTTTATTAATTATACCACATTGAAAATTAAAGACTACTGTTTTCAAACTTATTTTAAAAGTTGGTAATTTTCGTTTTATATAGATTTATATGTATGTAGATACGTATGTATATTTATATGTATATGTC
Organism: Panzeria rudis; assembly: GCA_956483635.1. Taxonomy (NCBI): domain Eukaryota; kingdom Metazoa; phylum Arthropoda; class Insecta; order Diptera; family Tachinidae; genus Panzeria; species Panzeria rudis. The sequence continues at coordinate 167,390,076 of OY101448.1, forward strand.
TTTAGTTATTTTTCACCAGTTGTATTTAAATTAGGAAACATGTCGATTACTATTGAAATATTTATTTTATTTTCTTTTATACATACATATCCTTAATATAGTATAGAAAGACCCTAACTATTTTTTTTTTCAAATCGATTTTTTTTTTGCATATTTTTATAGATTATGTATGTCTATCGAAATACGCATACCACAAACTCGATTTAAAAATATGAATTGGACCCTTTCTATATTAAGGTAACGATATGCAGATTAATGTTTATAATTCTAGTTGCATATAATTTATAACAATTTGCTTTTTGTATGTACTATGGTATTACTTTATTAGTTTATGGTTTTGAATATTTTTTTATATATCATTTTTTGAGAGTTTAAAACATCTACTTAGATTTTTTTGAATTATGTATTTTCTTCTTAATTTGTTTTCCAATCAAAATTATAACAACATCATAAGCTACAGTTGTTAGTTAATTAACATTTATTATGTATGTATGTATGGATGTATCTATGTATGCACTGAATTATTTAATAAACTTTTCTTTTTATTTAAAAAATGTATATCATTAGAAAAGTTTTTGTGTATAATAGTAGTTATACATATACAACGATATGAGATGATTTATCATAAAATATCGCTTTGCTTATTTCATATATGTATGTATGTATATATTTGTTTGTTTGTTATTATATAAAAAAAAATTACATTATTCGTAAAAATTGTAAAATCGTTATTATAATTACAATAATAAAACATGTATAAAAGTTTTTTTTTTAAGATATTCATTTTTTATTTTTATCAATTAGTTTTTTTGGTTTTTAATATTTTGTAATGAATATGACGTAAGTTATTTTTTATTTATAACACAGATTTGTTCAAACATTAACATGGTTTTTATTGAATTTGTTGCATTGCTTGGAATCTACTTATGCATGAACCTTCGATTTTATTTAAACCAAAAATTATTATCTTATTTCGAGGGTATTCTGATGCAATCACATACATATACGTACATATTTCAAAAAGTACTACTTTTTAGGAGAGAAAAAAAAAATGTTTTATAATAAAGGCGCTATTCAAATATTACGTAACGTTATTTTTAGTTTTTGAAATTAAAAAAAAAAATTTAAACTACTCAGCCGATCAACTCCAAAATCTAATCAGTTCTTAAATTAAAAAAAAAAACAACGCACAGTGCCGTCATTGCATATAACGAGCGGTCATAAATAGGAGTTTTTGCTCTCCGATAAAATTTTGCACAACCAAGGGTGGGTGTACTTTGCGAAATCATTCAAGTAAAGGGATTACTCGTTATGACGAGCAACCAGAGGTCTAAAAAGACCGTTGCTATGGAAACCTCCATTGAGAAATGTAAATGGAGACTGGGCTCTTGCCCAGGTTCTTACCTGAAACCGACAAAGGCACTCTTTTTGTCAATCCTTTACATAAAGTATTCTCGCGCCAAATACAACTGAAATGGTTGAGCTGCCGCCAATTGTCACAGAAGCAGCTGTTCCCCTTAGATTTAATATTTGTGAGATTGAAAATGCTATCGCAAGCTTAAACTCAAATAAAACCCAGGTGCCGATAAAATCAACAACAAAATGCTCTTGGAGCTACCCCGTACAGCGAAAAGAATAAATTATTTTCATGTTTAATGCTATTTTGGTACTAGAATACTATCCTGCGGATTGGAAGGTTTTGATAATTACCATAATTCCTAAGCCCGGAAAAGATCATAAGAAACTTGAATCACATCGGCCTATATACATATAAGACTTTTATCAAACATGTCAAAACTATTTGAAAAACTTCTTATGAGTATGCTGACTCCGATACTTAATTAGAGGGGATGTATTCCAAGGGGGTTACTCTGTAATGCGATGCGAAAGGAAAACTGTTTGCATTTGTATGTTATTTATATTGCAATACGAAAGCATTTCTTACGTTTCGAATTACAGAGTAACCTCCTTAAGGCAGTATTTTAGGTCCACGAAAACCCCCAAGAAGCAAATATGGTGGTATGGAATTCAGCTGTGGGGTACTGCCTCGACATCAAATATAGAAAAAAATTCAACGGCGACAAAATAAAATACTTCGTACGATACAGCCGCTCCTTGGTATGATAGAAATTCGCACATTCATAAAGCAAGCAAAAACAAATTATATTTAGAAGCCTTAAAAAATGTTAAGAGGCAATGCATTGCATATTTAAGAACAATGCTTCCAAAAACGGTAGCACAAATGCACTAAAGTTTGCAAAATAACACGACCAGGCTTTTGGCGATAATTTTAAAATGTAAATGATATACTTACTCAAAGCAGCATAACAACCTAATTCACAAAAAAAATTTTTTTGATTAATAAAAGACTTATAAAACCAATTTTTGTATGAAAATTTGTTTTATTAATCTGTTATACGTTAGAAATTTTTTTTATGAATTGATGCATAAGTATTTAAAATTTAATAATAACTTCCGAAATTAAAAATTTTTATAACGAACAGAAAGACTGCATTTCTTTGAAATCGCCCAAGTTTTTTTTTTCAAAAAATGTACAAAATTGAAAGTTCTTTCTATTCCTTCTTTAAAGTTGGGTTTATCTGAATAAAATAAATTTGCTGCATAGATTTCTCTCTCCACTTTCAGCCAATGCAATAACTGTACCGATCGAATAAAAGTGTATGTAGTTACACGGCTTTAAAATTTAAAAAGTGACTTGCGACGTTTTTTTCATATCCATATGAGGGAGGAATCATTTTGAAGCGGCCAACACAAATTTTTTTCCGAAATTCCTTGATATTTGGCATAACCAGGGACCGTAACTGTTATGACTTTTACGAAAAAGTCAAATAATAATAGTTATTTTTTGACCCATATGTTTTCGGTCTATTTTTTTCTTGGACAAAAATAAAAGTTAAAATTTTACCGATATTTTTTTGGTCAAAAATAAAAGTTAAAATTTGAACGATATTTTTTGGTTAAAAATAAAAGTAAAAATTTTACCGATATTTTTTTGGGTAAAAAATAAAAGTTAAGATTTCAAAAAAGAGCAAGTAATATTTAGAGCTAATAAACTCACATGGTGAATATCCTACTAATCAACATCGATTTAACTTGTAAGTGAATATAAGGACCATCAATAGCTCTTATATACAATTTCGTTAAATAAATTGGTTCAATAGTTGATGCTCCTGCTCACTAATATCAAGCATGACAAGAGGTTAAAATAACCAAATAAAGCTGGGGTAGCGACTTCTAAATCCGTTTAAATTTTAAATTTTATTTTTGACAAAAAAAAAAATCGGTCAAAATATTACTTTTATTTTTGACCAAAAAAATATCAGTCAAATTTTAACTTTTATTTTTGACCAAAAAATATCGGTAAAATTTTAACTTCTATTTTTGACCGAAAAAGTATGAGTCAAAAAATAACAGTTATCTTTTGACTTTTTTGAAAAAAGTAACAAAATAAAAGTATTTTTATACTCAAATATCGTATAGACAAATTATTTCTATCTGACTTTTTGAACTGAAATTAAGATAATAACTGTTGTTTTCGGTCCCTGGGCATGACTATAGTCCTAGTAGATATGAAAGTGTATGCAAATTTTTTTTTGTATGATGTCCATTTGTCGAGATATGGGGCGCGGCGCGAAAGCGCCGTTTAATTTTTTTCATTATTGTTTCGAACTAGAAAACATAACACAAAAATTTAAAATAAGTGATTCTTATAGGAAATCACCTGATCTTTTCAAAAAATTATTAAATAAAAATTTTCCGGCATAACCAGAAATGACCAATTGAAATTGAAAATGTTCTAACTTCGCCATGTTTTATTTATTTTTACCAAAATTAGCCTAGGGTGCCCTAAAAATACTGTAAAAGTTTGATAATGTGATCTCTATAAGTTTGAAAATTATGCAAATTTCTTTACATGCACCTCACCTTTTGCTCATTGTTATAGAGAATCGGTATAATATATCGTGTAAACCTTTCGTTTAAGGTATTAGGTGTGTACAGCACTTTTATGTAAAACTTCACGAGAATTCATGGAACATTTTAACCCTCTAGCACTTCGCTGTATGGGTGTTTTTTGTAACAGATTAGAGAAAAATGTAGCCTGCTGTCTTTAATATATTACAAAAACGTCGAAGTCGAAAATCGAAAGGTGAATATTTACTTTGCATGCCCACTTTTTTTTATCATAATGTAGTACTGAAACGTGAATCTAATGTGTGTGTAAAGTACGAGCATCATATGTATCGGATAAGTAGAAGTTCTTGAAAAAGAATTTTTACTTTGCATGGCGTGTCACTGCCCACTTTTCAACGGAACCATCTGGTAATATATACATGCTTTCAAATAAAGAAAAAAAAAATCGAAATTAATTATAAATCGCAGAATTCTGAGGAAACACAAAAAATAATTCTGGCAAAAAAAGCCGACTACACCGACTAGGCGTGGCACCGCCCCCATATTTAATCATCATGTATTTTTACGAGAACTAATTGTGTATGCGAAGTTTCATAAGAATCGGATAAGTAGAAGTAGTTAAAATTAATATTTACTTTTCATGGGCGTGGCACTGCCCACTTTTTTAACCACAATGTATTTAACGATAACTAAATGTGTATGCAAAGTTTCACAAGAATCGGCTAAGTAGACGTGGTTAAAATGCTTATTTACTTTTCATGGGCGTGGCACTGCCCACTTTTCTAAACATAATGTTGTATTGTAATGATAACTAAGGGTGTATGCAAAGTTTCATAAGAAACGGTTTAGTAGAAGTTGTTGAAATAGAATATTTACTTTGCATGGGCGTGGTACATTCCAATTTTTTTATCCTGATGTAGTATTTAAATAGAAGCTATATGTGTGTACAGTTTCATAAGAATCGGTTGAGTAGAAGTAGTTGAAAACGAATGTGTATTTACTTTGTATGGGCGATACTCCGCCCACTTTTCAACGGGACCAATCTGGAAGTACACCCTTTTGAATAGAGAAACAAAATCGAAATCGTATCATAAATGGCGGAGTTTTGAGGGAACATATATAAAAAAAAATATACATGACGAATTGATAACCTTTCTCCTTTTTTGAAGTCGGTTAAAAACACAAGACAAATTGATAACCTTCTACATTTTTTGAAGTCGGTTAAAAATAAAATCTGTGGTAAAAAGGAATAAGTGCTCAAGTCGACTTAAGATGTAATATTCTTAAGAATCAGTTGTTGAAAAATAATGTGTATTTATTTTGTATGGTCGGGACACTGCCCACTTTTCAACGGGGGCAATCTGGAAGTACATCCTTTCAAATAAAAAAAAAAGGAAAAACGGTTTATAAATGGCGAAATTCTGAGGGAGCGCACCTAGGTCGATATATAAGGTCAGTGCATCAGCCCATATGTTCGGTAATTGTGCTGCCAAATTGTAGTATATTTTACCAATTCACTCACATTTTAACATTCGCTTTGAGTTTTTCTAATATATTTGTTGACACCACAATTCCCAAAAAAGTTGCTTTGTTGTATCAATTCGCCGATAAGTATACCTTATAGATTTACATTGGAACGCCGATTAAAAACTAAATAACTTGTTGGTAATATTCTATGTGATGAAGATTGTGGCGGTTTTTTAAAAACCACTGACTACGAAATCAAAATCAAAATATATCAAAATCTTTATTGTCGATATTCTTTTTAAAAAATATCAATGTATCGATATATTCACCCGTATTATGTATGTCGAAGTCGAATTTATGACTATGAAAACTTGTCACAGAATAAAGAAAAACGATTAAAACGTTTCTTAATTCTATGACAAATTGTCGTAGTCACTAATTCGATTTCGACATACACACATAATACGAATGATTGTAATTAAAGTTATCGACTATATACATCGACATCATCACCAGCGATTTCGCCTAAATCACATATTCTAAAATTTTGTTCAAATGTAATTATACGAAAGTAGTCTGTTATTACGTTGAAAAACTTATTAAACAAAAATTTAACAAAAACTATAAAGTCTATGATTATTAAAATCTGTTTTATTTATATCTTTCACTTATAAATTACAATTCTTAATTCTTATAAACGGAAAATAGTTTAAAACTAAAATTTTAAATCAAAATGATAAAAATATAAAGATTGATGACATGTTATTACAAATGTAAAAAAAAGGTTGAAAACTTTATTAAACCTTAGTTGAATTTAAAAATATTACAAGTGTTTAAATGGCCATATCACTTTAAAAATAAAACATTATTTTTTTTTTTAAATAAAGTTAGTATTATTATGAAATGTGTATGTATCTTGTATGTATAAAGAAAAATAAGCAAAAAGATACAAATCAGAAAAGAAACCTGCTTTACGAAAACTTTTAACTTAAGTAGATTTATTCCAATTATATTTTGTATTTTACTTTTTATATATGTATTTATTTTGAAAATTTGTTTCTAAATTTGTAGCGAAATGATGACGAACGACCTAAAACTTTGAAGAAATTGTAAGCAAAAAACAACTGATTAATTTATTTAGTAAGTAAATAAATTAATGAAGAAATCAAATAGGTTCTTAGTGGGGCGAAAATCAGTTACTTTTCTTTTGCCATTAAATTTTTTTTATTCGTTCGACATCGTGAACTAATAAAAAGTTTACAAAATTTTGATATTCTAATTTTTTTAAATAATTTGGTTTTCTGAAATATAACAGAAATTTGAAAGGAAAAAAAAAGTATATTGCAATTTAGTGATAAATGGTTTTTATATGGATTTTGGTTTATAAATATGGATGGGGTGCATCATATTAATTTCTTGGTTTAAATTAGAGATGCCAATCCCGAAATCCCAGAACTGTTCAAAATAGTTGTGTCCCCTAACTTGGGATTTTTAAGCGCAAATCCCAGGATATTAATAATAGTACATAAGTACTTCGGTAGTTTTCTAATAAATAATGTATTAGAAAATGTTAGAGGTATTAATTTTGATTCAGTTAAAGTATTTGTAAGGTTCTAGAGGCGCCAACTTAAAAATTCCGCATTTACATTTATACAGACTAGCTGCTTATTAATAGTATCATTCGCAAGTATAGACTGCGAGCTCTGTTCTTTATCGACGTTAGTTTAAAGACGTTTGGTTGGGTCCAAGGGCTATTCCCTCTGTATCTGGCGTTACTATTGAAGCTTTGATCGTTGAAGGTTTTTAATGCATAAACTAAATAAATAGTTCGTTTTAAAATAAAATTTAATTTTCTTCTTCATTTTCATCTTAAAAGAATACCAAAATTGTAAGAGATAGAACAACAAAAAAATGTCATATCCCGCAAATGTCCATGCCGAATCCTAGCACCAAAAAAGTTAAGACTCGATTGGCATCCCTAGATGAAATGTTTTAGTTTAACATTATATAATCTGAAGGTGATGTTATAAGGTTTTTGTTTTACTTTATGTGCAACAAAACTCATATTTTGGATAGTTAAAACAAATATTGTATTGCGTTTCAATTTAAAAGTCCCTGTATTGTAAGATAAATTTTAAAATCTTTTTGTTTTAATAAGAGAATTAATTACTGGTAGCATGGGATTATTTCATGAGGAGCAGTTCTAAATTTAACTTTATGTCCAGCGAACAAAAAATTCTGAAATGCAAAAAAAAAATGTATTAAATATTTCTAGAAATTTCTGTGAGGCATATAGAGCAAATTCATATAAATACCGTAAAAAAGTTTACTTGGACTCTAAATTATATAAGTTTTGTATGAATTCTTTTTACTTTTCAGCTTTCGATATTAATATATTTACATATATAAGTATTTTCCTACAAAGAATATACGAGTTAATGAGACGCAGAAATTCTAGAAACTTTTTCCATATCGTAGTTTTTAGATTATTTGTCATGATATCAAAAAGTTAAAGGACATTGCATTAATAATTCTTAAAATATACTCAACATATAATACGAACCAGTTACCAAAAATATTTAATAATTCTCCTATTAAATATAAAAAGTTTTTAAAGAAATTTCATTTGCTGTTGAAATTTCTCTCAAGTGAAATTGCTTTAGTGATAATATTAATCGAAACAATTTTCATAGAAAATCTACGACGGTGGTAAAGCTGTGAGTTTGGCCATATACGTAGTGGTGGTATTATCCGTTGGATGTACTATTATCGGTGTTGCAGTAGCATAGTTTTGTACATATATTGTGGTAGCTTGAGGTTGGGGTGCAACAAGACTATGGGTTGCGGCGGTTGGCGCTTGAGTATCACACGGTAGATTTGTTTGTTGGAGTAATGCTGTTGCCGCAACTGCAGACGCTGCATTGCTCGAAACAGTTGATGATGTGCTTGCAGTATGGGAAGGTTGGGCTGCGGATGACTGTATTAGTGGCGGCGGATTTTGATGTGCTTGATGATGCTGCTGTGTTTGCTGATGACTGTGATGATGATGGGGATGATGATGTTCCAAATGCATGGGAATAATTGTTGTTGGTACCGTTTCTGTAGCCACTACCGTCGCAGAATGTGCAGAAGATGTAGACATTGAATTCTATATTGAGTTGAAATTAATACTCTGTAAATTCATTGCCGCTGCCGGATTAACATTGATTGTGCCCGCACCAGCCCCGCTGCCGGTACCGGCATCAATATAACGTTGACGGGACATTGAATGCAGACTGGCTGGGAAGTCCATATGGCGGGTATCCAAGAAACTCATAACACCCATTGTGGGATGTGTGGTAGCACCAGCGGCTGTGCCACCATGATGAGTTGTACACATTAGCGAAGGTGTTGGTGTTTCAGAAGTCGGTGGTATTTGCATATTAAGAGCAGCCGTTTGTGCAGCCGCCACTGCTGCTGCCATATGATCATAATTCTCATTGGTATCGTCTGTGCCGGTAGCTGGTGGTGTTGGGGAGGGTGAGAGATTCGGTTCTTGTTTCACTATACGTGATTTTATACTGGGCCTGGACACAGGATAACCTCGTTTCTTATACTCCAGCCATAAAGTACGATTGTTAACACCATACAGTCGAGCTGCTTTACAGAAACCTATACCTCCCGAACGCACTGCCTCCAGGGCCCGTATAAAATTTTCATCACCTTGTGGATTAACCGAACGCTTGCGCTTGATATTGGCATTATTTGCGGAATTGCCGCCAGAGCCTGACGCATTACCCACAGGTGATTGCGTGGGCGTTGGTCCTTGGCTGTATACTGATTGCACCATATTCCCGTCGCTGGGCGACGGCGGTGATAAATTTTGAGCCGCTGCTACAGCAGCTGCAGCTGCATTAGAGTAACCACTGACCGTTATAATTTGCGGCGAATATGCAGAGTTTTGTTGGTGCTGATATTGCTGTAATTGTTGCAAGTGTTGTTGCTGCTGCTGTTGTTGTTGCTGTTGACTAGCAACAGCTTCCTGTTGCTGGCGGTGCTGTTGATCACTACTTGAGCTGTTGTTGTTGTTGGTATTTGTGTTTTGATTGTTGTTATTGCCAATTAAATTGGTGGGACAGGATGACAGCGAAAAGCGTGAATAATTTGGTTCAACAACCGTCCATTGTAAACCTGGGAAGGGGAGAGAGAGAGAGAGAAGAGAGTTGGTGAGTGAGATTTATTTCATCATCAACAAAAACAAAGAGAGCCATTTCATTTCAATTTATTTATTTGATTATTGTTTTGTTTTATTCTAAGAAAATACAAATTCAATTGATAATTACTTTGTTAAAATTAATTAGATTGGAAAAGTATGATAATTAATTCTTATTTTGAGAAAGAGAGAGATTTGAAAATTTTCTTTTCGGTTTGTGGAAAGTAGTTGTTTTATTAAAAGAAAATGTTAAGGAAAATAAAGCTTACATTTATTTTTTCTTAAACAATGAAATTAATATTTTTATAAATATCTAAGACTCTGTGCTATAAAAAGCTCTCTCCTGTTCCCAAGTTTATTATTTTTTTTATTTTGTTTTATTTTAATTTGGCGGTTGAAACATTTCTTACTTCACGTTCTTCTTTGAATTTTTATTTTGAGATATTTTTCTTGTAACATACACGAAACAATTAATAACATTAAATAATGAAATATATATGAATACATACATATGTATTTCAGTTACTGTGGGTAGTACATTTTTCGATGATCATAGTACATAAAAGCCATAAGAAAGTTTATGAGTAAAAAAAGCATAAATAAAAAATATATACAATAAAACTTAAGAAAAATGTTAAATGTAAAATAAATAGCTTTTAATTTCATGTGATTTTTTTTAACAGGCGAGTCATTTAATAGCTACAGAGTTATGAAATATACTTAGCTTACAATCTACAATCGCATATCTTTATCTTTTCGTCGTAGGCAATAAACTATTGTCTTCTCTTAAGATTCAAAGACTCGAAAAAACCGAAGTTACTCTAAGTAAATTATAATTATAACGTTCGTTTTCACAATCTATGATTCAAAGTTAACGTGGACTTTAACATTAAGTTTTGTATGCCAAACTTGCCGTTAAAGTCCACGTTAACTTTTAATCGTACATTGTGAAAAGGGCCGTAATTTCATACGTATCCGAAAGTACAAAAGATCAATAAGTCGTAATAGAAACTCACTTTTTCAAGAACTCGAAAACTCCCAAATATCTGAAATACTCTGACAAAGATACATTTGGCCAATTCACAACCTGTTATATGTGTTGTAGATCGTATAAATGTTGTTGGTAATTTCCAAATAAACATTTGTTTAGAAATATGTTTATATGAACATTACCAATAACATTTTTACGATCTACAACACTTACAACAGGTTGTGAATTGAGCAATTTTCTTATAAATGCATTAAAACGATTTTATTATATTTGATAACATTAAATTAAACATTTTAAAAACCCCGGAGAAATGGATGGGAACTTAATAACCGCTGGACCGATTTCTTTCAGATATGGGTTACAAGATTTTAGATCAAGTCTCCTTTCAAACAAAAGAAACTAAATTAAAATCGATCTAGCCGTTTCTGAGCTATATTGCCACAGGCACATAGATTCAAGAGGAAACCGATAGAAAAATAGTAGTTGATAACTTCTAAATGGTTGGACCGATTTTCTTGAAACATAGATAAGAACCAGTGATGCCGTTCTGTTACATTTGTTACAATTTTCGTAACTTTTGAAGGCCCAACGTAACATGTATAATTTTGTTATATTTGAAAAAATTTTTGTAACTTTTAGTACATGGCAAAGAACGAAGTAATATTTTTGAAAAAGTTCGTGATTCATTAATTAAGACAAGAACTGCCCATTCGGTTTGAATAATATAACTAACAATCATACACTTCCATACGTCATTAAATGAACTTCGTTGTCGCATTTCATAAGAAAAAATTGTTAACAATAAAAAAGAAAAGTAAAAAGCATTTATTAAATTTATTATTTAAGATATTCTCCAGTTTTATTTAAAAATAAATATTTATTTGTTGAGGGTTAAGCTATGTTTATATAGATTCATATCGAATATAAATTGTTTGTTGGGTTTTTTTTATAAGTTTTCTCAAGATTTGGTAAAATACCATGAAATGCATAGACATTGCTTAGCCCTCAAAACTAAATCTTTATTTGAAAACTAAAAAGTTTATCTATTTTTATCCTAAATTATGTTTTTGTTCAATAAATGAATTTGTTGTCTTGTTATTCTGGTATGTGGTGGAAATCGATAGATTTCAAATCGCGCGGTTTGAAAAACAAATTCTACTGATGGATAATTTATTGATGATTTTTTATTGTTTTCGAGGCTTAGAATACTTTATTCGAATTTAGACTCGAATTCACTGGATCGTGCGATTTACAGAACACCTGTTTGGTTAAATAGCGCCATTTGAAATCGATCGATTTCTATCACACACTAGATTATTACTGAAATATGGAATAAAAATATTTATTTTATATAAATCACACAAATTTACTATTTCAAAATGTAACTTTTGACGAAAAACGTAACTTTTTTGTAAGAAAAGCGTAACTTTTTTCTCCCGTGGCAACACTGCTAAGAACGCTCTCGATCAAGTCACCTTTCAAATAAAAATCGATCTAGCCGTTAAGGCTCCACAAGGGAAGAGAGCCACACAATCTTATAACACCCCTCTTTTTTGCTCGGTGGTAAAAAATACACAAAAGCTTTCATAAAAACCACAAACATATCGCTCATTTACTCAAAGAACGTCATAGCTCAAAAAATAGAGTTTTCAGTTAATAATGCATAACTATTCGCCAGATTCCATCAGAAATATGTACATAATTTCATTACAAAACCGAAAACTCGCATAAATTAAATATTTTCAATTATTCAATATTGAACACATTTTCGGCAATGAGCAAAATTGTATTAAATCCACCAACCGGCCAAAAATCAAACCTACTAAGAAAGAGTTTCGAGATGCAGATCACTAGAGATCGAGAAGTAGCATAACATATAATCCATCGTTGGTTATATCGCCAAATGATAAAATATGATAAACTAATTGATCACCTTCGGCCGAAACAGATTTGTAAACGAAATCTGCTGGTTGTTGTTGTTTCTCCTGCTCCGAAATGGCATGATTTTTGTTGGCGATGTCCCACTTAAGAGCTCTTGTTTTTGACATAAAAGAGCCCATGTCTCTTCGTCTTATTGCGTCATTCAATTGTACCATCTTTAAACCACAGACATATCAAATCATGTTTTATTATAACTCTCTCCTTCAAGAAATAAGTGAGAATAGTAGAAAGCGAGAATTTTAAATGTGTTTGGAATAAATAAAAATATGTAGCCTGAAAAAATGAAAACCTACAGTGTTATACTATCAGAATTTATCAAAAAATAATACCGGTTGACAAACAAAAAAATTAATTTCTTGTCTTTCTATTTTATTGCATCGACCCTAATGCTAGACATCGAAAAACACCTAAATATCGATTCTTAGCTTTTAGTTTGTTTTACATCGATAAAACAAAATTTGGGGTTTAATACAAAAGTCCATAAAAACATAGAAAGATTAACAAAAACCTATTTCTTCCTGAAGAACTAGGATTTTGACGTTGGCGATAATTTGGCGCCAAAAGGTTGAAATGTATAAAAAAAATGTCCACGCTTGCATAAAAATTGTTTTTGTACATTAATAAATGAATGAATAAATATGCATGTTTAAATAGTTATCAAAAAGCTAAAAAAAATTAAGTCTTACCTGAATGGGCAGATTGCGAATTGGGAGCATCTTGTTCAGATGGCGTTGTGGGACCAGATATATCCAATGGCATGGATTGTGGCACACCGCTCATATCAACTTCTGGTTTCTATAACATAGAAAAGAAGTAATTATTACAGTTAATTTAATTTAATGATTTGGAGTTTAAGAAATTAATTACAATTTGCATATGTACATGTCCATGTGTATCATCTAAACTATCAGAATCTTGAGGATTTGTATCCAAATCATTATGAGATGCTTCTTTGAGTAATTTAGCTGTATGTAAGGAGTGTGCGGCTAAACCACTCAGAGCACTATTTGTAGCTGCACCACTAAATGACATTTGACTCATTTGGGATAATGTCAGACCACCAGCTGTGGCGGCATCTAAAGATGTATTATGATCTTCGGAATTTGTTCGTTCGCCAGATCCTAGAAAAGTGTTACAAGTTTTTAATTAATTGATTAGTGACAATTATATTTTAGTTTTAATTACACACCATTATTTGATGATTTCCTTAAACGTTTTCGTCTAGTTGCTGGTGAGGCGCCAGCGCCTAAAGGAGATGGTGTGCGTCGTAACTGTTGTTGATGATGTTGTTGTTGCTGTGCGGTCTGTGTTTGACTATTTTGCAATTGCGCATGTAATTGTTGTTGTTGTTGTTGTTGCTGCTGTTGTTGATGATGATGTTGTTGCTGTTGTTGTAATTGTTGATGATGTTGCTGCTGTTGTTGATGTTGTTGCTGTTGTTGTTGCTGTTGAAATTGTGATTCAGTACTACCCCATATTGAATCACTAACACTTCCGCCTCCACTACTGCTACCCAAGCCGCCACTACTTGTATTTCCACCACCACCAGCATTACTACCGCCGCCGCCATTACCACCTAGCTGTCCATTATTACCGCCACCACCAACCAATTCTGTAGCATCATTCGATGATTTACTATCAGATTTGGTTAAGTTGGCAGGATCAGTGGGCATTTCTGCGAGACCTTTTATTTTAAGCATTTCCGCCGTCTTTAATATATGCGGCAGTTGCTCTTGCGATACATTTACCTCTCCATAATACATGAAGTCAACCATTGTTTTAAGATCATCATACTGAACATCTTTTAGTATAACGATCGGATGTTGGCATGGATTGGTTGTAAAAAGTGTCTGTACAGAAGAAATAAAAAAATTATATGTTTAGTATTATTTTCTTAATTATGCTTAAATATGTAGTTAAAATACTGAAAACCTTTATTATAATATTCCTGCCGATAAAACTATATACCTATGTATACACAGAAAAAAATATTACTTATATCCAAGGAATTTTTTCATAAATGTTATGAATCGAACATGATAATTTTTTTCCAAATTATTATCATTCCAGCTAGGAACTTTTACATAAATTAATTCATATTTATTTTAAAAAATGTTTTTAAAAATTCAGTTTGAACTTGTATAGTCTGTTGTCCTAGGCACAACTCTTTCCTTTCTGCCAAACAGACTATTTGAAATTAATTGTATTTTTACTTAATATATAATGACAAACATGACAACAGACAAACATTGCTATTTGTTAGTTTTTCTCCTCACTCTGTTCATGGAAACTGACAAACATTTATTTAAAATTTTTTCAGAGGAAACTAAAAAAAGTTTTCAATTTCCAATCATATTTAAACTAGATAAAATTGCGAAACAAAACCAATTGTGATATCAAATTTAAATTGAGAAATATAAATAATTTAAACAAATATGTCGCTGCATATGAAAAAATCTAAATTTTGAACGTTACATTCCTTTGATATTTACAAACAAGTATGTTACTCTTCCCCTTACACCATATAAAATGTGTGAGCAAAGAACAAATTATTAAAACTTTTTAATATTCGTCCAACATGTATGTTATTGAAAAAATTTAACCATACACAGTCAGGGAATCCGTCCAATATGGCATTATGTCATACAAGTATGTGAGTATAAGGTACCCTTTAGAATTTGTTGACAAAAAAGTTGAAAATTTTTTCAAAACAACTTTGATTTCATACATTTATTTATTACAAACTAAATTCCTACTGCGTATGAAATAATTCCTGTTTTTTATTTATAAATTAATCAAATATATGAATAATAGATTATGAACTTTTTTCACACTATTTATTTTCAAACTTTTTTCTGTGTATGTACAATTCGTAAAAATATTTTATTGTCTTAAGAAATTTGACTTTAGCTAGGAGAGACACAGGCCATATTTTCTAACACAGTTCATTTTTGCCCCTGGAACAACACAATTTACTTTTTAAGTAAAATATTAATGTTTTATTAAAATACATTGAAATTGATTATGGAGGGGTTTAAGCTTGTTCCTATGCACATTTCATTGGGGCTAATGCAAATCGTCAGGGAACGAACCTTTACCCAAAAATCTCATAGAAAAACTAAAGATATTAATTGGTTGTAGAAACTATTCTAGTAGTCATTTCCCATATGGTGGCATTGCATGCCAACCCTTCATTTGGCCACTTTGGCCAAAATCCCTCAGAGATCATAACATATCACCAAAAATTAGTTTAAAAGAACTGCAAAATTGTTCACAAACTCAATTCTGGGCTTCCAATGAAATTGAATGGAGAAACTACCCTAGTAGTCATTTCTCATAAGGTGGCATTGCATGCCAATCCTTCATTTGGCCACTTTTTCTAAAATCCCTCAGAGATCATGCGTATGATAAAAAATGAGTTTAAATGGGCTGTGAAATTGTTCTCAAACTCAATTCAGGGATTCCAATAAAATTGGTTGTAGAAACTATCCTAGTAGTTATTTTCCATACGGTGGAAATGCATGTCAACCCTTCATTTGGCCACTTTGGCGAAAATCCCCCAGATATCATACGTATGATAAAAAATGAGTTTAAATGAGCTGTAAAATTGTTCACAAACTCTATTCCGGGATTCTAATGAAATCTGTTGTAAAAAGTAACCTAGTGGTCATTTCTCATATGGTGGCATTGCATGCCAACCCTTTGGCCACTTTGGCCAAAATCCCTCAGAGATCATACGTATGACCAAAAATTTGTTTAAGTGAGCTGTAAAATTGTGCACAAACTCAATTCAGGGATTCCAATGAAATTGGTTGTAGAAAGTATCCTAGTAGTCATTTCCCACATGGTGGCATTGTATGCCAACCCTTTATTTGGACACTTTCGGCAAAATCTCTCAGAAATTATGCGTATGACCAAAGATGAGTTTTCATAGAACTTTTCAGAAAATCATTTTCAGAATTGTAATTATATTAAATATAATTATATTTCAATAGAATCGAATAAAAAAATCTGCAAAAACTTTTTAAATATGTTTTTTTCCCATATAATTAGCTTATTAACTCCTATTTCTTTACGTCATAACATATTTATCTTCACACCTAAATATGTTGTAACGTAAGCCTCTGCGTAAAAACATATTTAACTCGGCATATTTACCTTTACATACATGTTTTTCTCTATTTTTTTTAAATAGTATATTTAAGTGCACACTTCTTTGTTGTGTTATGTTGTTTCATTAACATTTTGTTCCAAAACATAATAATTTTTTCTTGAATTTTTTTAAATTTTTTCATCATAACTTACAGGGACTCCTAATTTTTCACTAACAATATTTGGCAAAACAACAAAAAAAAAAGTAAATACTAAAATCGGCAATATAAGAAATGGAACATCAACAAATAAAACAAAAAATGCAATAAAAATATAGCCTCAGTGGAAAAGCTACAATTTTTAACGTAGAAAGTAGTTTTCATGGGATATTTAGGGTGCCCAGAGTGCTCAGGGCACGAATAAATTATTTTTTTGCATAAAATAGTAACAATTTAACATTTTCCATACAAATTTCATACAATCTTTCAACAAAAGAAATCAAAAGATGATAAAAAATCTCTAATTGATGTTATTTCTTATATATAAGGAACAGTTGTTTATGGAAAAGAGACCGTTGCATTGCAGCTGTTGTTATTCTAGGAAGCCAGAAGTTGGTGTTAGCATTTCTTAGGTGGTAAGGTTGTACTTCTCCAACATAGACTAGCTGATCTGTTAGATATCCTGGCGCATTTCCAATTTTCATATTTTGTATAAAATAAAGTGTATTCATTCCGATTCTTTTTTTACGTTTAGCCATTTCAATGTATTAAGCATAAATCCTATTATTGTATGTATCTGAAAAGTATTCCTAGCAAAAACTTGGTAATGAGTTGTCATTACCGAATAACATACTTTTGAACCACAAACTACCGTTTGAATTACTTTACAGTAGTTGAACAATTACTTACTAGTAATTAAACAAGCCATTTATTCTCTTATTGGCAGAGTAGTATTGTATCTGCTTATCATACAGACGATAAACAGTTCAAACCCTGGGAAGCAAAATTGATTTTCTAAATTGTGTTCATGTTTGTGAAATCAAGTTTAAAACCAGTAATAAAATAGTTTTGCTGTAGCCTAGAGAGTAAAACACTTTGTATAAAATAATATAATAGCTGAAAGCGGAATGAGTTTAATGCTTAGCAAGCATTTAATTTTTATTGTATTTCTGTATTCAATGCCTTCTAAATATTGAAATTTTAACTTGTTATTTGTAATCAAATGTGGTAAGTACTTGCCACCAATGACATCGCCATGTTAAAAAACTTGGTTAAAATGCCAAAGTAGAAGTAGTAAAGGGTACGTTTATTAGCATTGTAACTCATTACTGGATTGGATTGGATTTGAAAATTGTACAATTTCTCTTCTAAATACATTAATATTTGTGACCAAAATTTTTCCGGGATTGTTAATATTAATACATGTTAAAAAAAATTATAAAAATCATTTATTTCAATAGTTTAAATTTTTCGTGAACATGCGGCCAAGACGGTTTCTAATCAATGTTAGGGTTTGTTTCCGATGCTGCAACTTCACGCCAATTTTTGAAATGTTTGCGATAGAAACGACTTTTTGGAAAATTTTAGGGTCTTTACGGTTTACACGAATTTAAACCATATTCGACTTATAAAAAGCTCTTCTATTCCTTATAAAAACATCCACCTTCATAAGTGGTAAAATTGAACAAGAAAGCTGTGTAGCGGCCTGTCGAAATCGGTAGTACTGATCCGTTCTGCTAATCTGATTAGAAAACCATAAAATTTTTATTTCGCGTCTTCGGCAGTCTTTAAGCGAAATCTTTATGTACTTCTCAACTGACCTAGCTAAATTTCTCACACTGATTATTTGGGTCTTCATTCTTTATTTCCTTCGTTTCCATGCAATATACATAACTCTGTGTGTGCGAGTAGTAAATGATGCTAAGATATTGGTATATGTTTATTTTTTTTTTGGTATATGTTTTGATATATTTATGTCCTGAATTATATTATATTTTTTACTTTTTTAGTTTTATTTGTTTCATTAGTATGCATGCATACTTCTATTCTTGTCTCATAGAATAATATAATTACCTGTAATATATTTTTATTGGTCATATGGCTATTTGCATTACTATGGAAAATAAATAGAAATTGAATATTCGGACATTCCACTCTTAATAATAATAATTTGAATTTCCATTAATTCAGATAATGAACTAAAAAGCCGAAATAATAAATTTCAGACATGTTAGACTTTATCATACCGCTGTTAGAAAACTATTGCGAATTTTCACAATTTTCTAAATTTTTACGAATTTTTGGCACTCCGTATTTTTATCATATTATAATCAAAATTATGGCTTGTTTAAATTTGAAATTTTTCGCGAATTTTCGCTATACATAGTCGTAATTTTTCCAAAATCACTCCTCCATGGAATCCAAAGAGATAGACCCCATTGTTATTTTCAATATGTAGTGTAGTTTACCTACCACTTACAGATATGTATTTTGGCTTTTTAATACAGTTTTGTGAGTCAATCATATACATATGTACATTGGTCTGAATTTTTGTGCCGTGATATATATGTACATTTTAGTATTAGGTATTGATTACTACCTCTAACTAATTTTTTAGTTTTGACACTTTTACCCCTTTGCTTCTTTCTCAGCCCCACAAACTATAGACATAGTTTTAGCGTTTCCTAAATATGTATACCTCTATTCAACTGCTAGATTATTAAAATATGTAATAAGAATCAACAACCAACAATTGTTTTAATGTCTACTTAAAAAAATTACCTGAAAATATGAACTGCATGCTGATAAAACAATTTTGTGAGCCTGTAATTGTCTCCCTTCTGCAGCAAGTGTAACGTCCACCAATGTGCCATTGTGCAGTAGAGAAGAGCAGACTGATATAAAATTTGGTTGATGGTTATTCCACCGTAAACAAAATTGTTGCACTGACATTATGAAAGCGCTGTTTTACAAGGAACAACAATAGTAGTAGTAGAATAGTATGTCAGGAACGTATGCAATTAGTTAAAATAAACTCCTTGATTTAAAGAAGAGTCTTTCTTCACCACATCCGAAACGCAGTCCGAATGTGAAAAGTAATGATGACGCAACTTTTTTATTGTTAATCAAATAGTATACACTCTTCTTTACAAGCTACAAAAGCAGCCAATTAAATGTTAGTTTTCACCACAATTTATTTAATTTCTTTTTTTTTAGTAATTATCTTTATCATTTTTATATTCAATATATATCAATTACATTATTTAAAAAAATGTATGTTCCTTGATAGAGATTCGAAAAACTTGTAGTAGCAAAAAAATGTATTTAAAACAAGAATTTCGGATGTGTGTGGATTTTGACGTACTGTCTGACGTCGGTATATTTCTGTTTTTCTTTCAGTATCTTTTGTTCTTGTTTTATTTTGTGTTGCTTCCCGTTGTTCACCAGCAAAAAGAATTGAATAAAAATAATTTACACACTGTCGCACGCCATTTCTACCACATTCATCGTTTTTTAACACTCCTCATACCAAGCGCTGTTCACGGAAGAAAGAGCAGCGTTGTTTGTATACTTTTTGTTATTGTTCCCGTCTAAAAGTTCTATAAGGCGTTTAAAATAAAACTTATGGTTTATTTAATATTATTATCAAGTTCGTTTATTATTAATTTTAGTTAATTTCTCTTTACATTTCGAAAAAGCTAGAATAGATAAAACAATATTAACACAATTTGTAAAATGATAAGAGGGTGATAAAACAATTCTTTCAGCAAAAGCATACTTTTATTTTCGAATTTTACCATTAGAAACTGGTAAAATTGTTTGGAAACTAGTAAAACGCGAATAAAGACAATCTAATGCATTCTCAACTCATCAAATTTACCTTATTTGTTTTGTTTGGCTTTCATTTTCTGTTTCATTTGATCATATATTTATTTTATAACAAAAAGAAAATATGGAAATTTATAAAACACTTTGCCAATAGCTTGTTGTTGCTAGCTTATGACGTCATTGCAAATTTCGGTAATTTCTGGTACAGAACTTTTAGTTTTCAGCTTATTAAGAATCTTTTAGTTAATATGTATAGCGTGATGTTATTTTTCAACACTTTCTATTAAAAACATTTAATTGTGATGTTTTTAAAGCAGCTTCTTTTTTGGTAAATGCGAAGAAAACCACATCTGCAATACTTTATTAACAGGGCACCGTTTTTAATATTGCAAAATAAAAAAAAAGAATAAAACACACAAATCCAAAGTCAAGCTTGGTTTGACTTATTTGTATGATTTGAAAACAAAATTTTAATTAAATTGCAATTTGATTAGATTTCTTAAAAATGCATCTATTTTAACCAATTTATTTACGGTACGATAAGAAAAAATCCAAAATGGCGCGTTCTCTTCTTTTATTATCCTTTTCCCTGTTTTATCACTTTGTATTCTTTTCCATTCTACCATTTTCTTTTGCAGACAACTCGTTCATTATATGTACATTTTTCACAATAATTTCATTTTTCACAATTCCATTTCTAATAATTCATATTTTTTACAATTTAGGTTAAGAGTTTTTGCAACTTTTGTTAAATTCCGCTTCTTTATGGCATTTTTTGCAAATTTTTTTTTCACATTTTCACCACAAAGAAAATTTAGAGGAGCAATAAAAAAGGCAGACTAAAATTTTTTATGTAATGACAAATAAATGAAATTATCAGAGATGCTTTTCTTAGTAGCAGAACGAGTGTAAACATTTTATTACAGCACTGCCAGCCCAATAACAGTTAGTTCGCGACTATATATGTTTTAAGTAAATTTTAGTAATTGTTGAACTTTTTGCTTGGAATTTGTACAGATAAGTGAACGTTTTAAGCATACAAATTATGCCTTATTACCATAATTACATATATACAATAAATAAATGCGTTCAGCTATTAACTTAATTTACGGTAACTTTGTGTAACGGATTTCGCCTCAAAAACTATACTGCCAGCTTTAGTTTTCTTAAATAGTAGTAGAAGGCGAATTCATAAACAAAATTCGCTTTGCGCGCTATAAGCGGAGCTTTTACTTCATTTTGTTTCCGATTGTGTGAAATTAATAAAGTTAAGTGCAAGTTGACTTGCTTTTAATAATTATTTATTGAGTGAAAATTAAGGAAAAGTGCCATTTTGTTTGATTTTATTAATTTATTTGTGTGAATTGTGAAAAAAATAGTTTGATAAGTAGAAATTTTGTGTTAAAAAATTAAATTACTTAAGAAAATATGTGATTACATGTGTTGCAAAAATTGCATTTATCTAGAGGTCTTCCACATCTTTATTGGTGAGTTCTATATTGTACGACATATTTTTTGTAGTTAGAAAAATGTACAAAGTATTTTAAACGGGTTTTATTATTATGCAGTGTATGGAGTAAGAATTTAGAATTTGGCACTGGACCAACGGAAAGTTTTTCCAATGTCTTTGGTTTTTTATGATTGCCTTTGCTTTCGTAGCCGCAGTTTTATGGGTGGATGATACATCTAAGTCATACGATGTTTTTAATTGAACCAGTGGCTCTGTCTTCAGCGATAGTCATTTGGAGCTTTCTGGATATTCTGGGCACAGTGTCCAACGTAACCAAACGCTTTAAGCATAGCCACCTAGCAAATCAGAAATCAGGTTCCAATTTGAGAGGTATACTTTTGCAACCAATATTTGACGCTGCTTACTATTCCTTAAAGTGATCTGTGCTAGAAAAAGTTTGCAAGTGGGAAATATCACAAACAGCAGGCAGTCAAAAGACTGCTGGCATAAGGACTTAATCGTAATAGCAGTGTAAAGGTTGTAGTGTGTATCTGTTTGTCAGTCTGCTCCATCGTAGAGCGAAAACGGTTGAACCGATTTTGATTTAGTTATTTTTTAAAGGTGACTTGATAAACACAGCTAAGAACACTATCGAGTGTTCTTAGCTTTGTTAAAAAATTGGTCCAACCGTTTGGATATTGCAGTGTCAACTGTGTCGGGGGTTTTAAAATTTTTTAATTTAATGTTATTTCTATAAGTAAATGAATCGGAACTTCTATATCAACTAAGGCACTCAAACACCCTTTCCTTACTTGAAAGCATTGTAAATTATAAGCTTATATTTCTTTACCTTTCTTCAAGAGGGGTCTGGATTGCTATTGTGCTTCTTTCCACATTCGGTTATTGGGGCATATGCTCTGACTATGGTCTTATATTTCTTTCTTTCTTTGGAGTTATTCCGCGTCCCCTTGTTGTAACAAGGGATGGGAGATTTACTTAGACGAACCAAAAAGTTATAACGTTATTAACCGTTTCTGTATTACGGGGCCTCCTCCGAGAAAATCCAAACGACCTATACCGTTGTATATGAAGCCGGAACTCCCAAAATCCACTCCTTATTTGTTGCAAGCTGAGCTTTTGTTTAGTTCTCCAACCACTTAACCAAATTTTTAATTTTTAAACATCAAAGACTAAATTTACACGATGAAATTTTTAATGATTTTTTCAAATTCTCTTTTAAAGTAGCAATTCAATGCAACAGTTGTACAATACAAAAATGACATACAAAATTTAATGAAATTAAAGTAATACTATTTGTCCTACCCCGTTTGCCTATTTACAGAATCTGGAAGTATACACTTTCATATGTAACACAATATTTCCACATCGATCTGTATATGGAACATTTAAAGGTAAAAAAAATACGAACGAATTTATAAATTTTTCTATTTTTTGCACTGGGTTATATACTTGTATATGCTTATTCATGCAGGACTCAATAGTTTAGTTCTGGATTATACAATCATATAAACTTTGTTTTTGTCATTGCTCTTCCATTTAAATTGAGTATTTTTCTATGAAATTTTTACATAATTTGCTATATATTGGAAAACAAATGCTACAAAATACCAAATAAATAATTAAAAACTGCTAAAATAATGCTAACTTCTAAGTACCAATTCACACTATACCAGGGAACCCGCAAACATGCAATTCCATGTTTTTCCCTCTGCGATGTACGTAGGCACAAATAAGATATTTATACGTTTCAGAAATTTTTAAGAATTTCGGACTCGATTTGTTAGTTCATATTTTTGCATATTTTACCCTGTAGAGCATGTTTACCCATATTTCACACATGGTTGCATATGTTGGGCTATTTTCTAATTTTTGTGTCATATTTTGCTGGGGTTTCCTGCATATTTTGGATATTTTAAATGTTAATATCAGGGACCGAAAATAACGATTATTTTTCAAATTTAAACTAAAAAATCAAGCTAAAAGAGAAGTGCTACGTGCATAAGGTATAAGCAAAAAATATTCCTTGCTGCTTGGACTACTTTTAGATCCATTGATTTTTATTTATTTAAGTTTTATTAAAAAACTCAACTTTACCGATTATTTTCCGAGTTTTATTTATTCATCAGAAAATTATAGCCCAATTCAGTATCCCGATAAAACGTTACGTCTATAGACGGAAAGCACTCACTAATGTAATTCAGTAAATCGTTATTATTTTTTCGTTTTATTTTCGGGATTCTTGTCTTGCCAACAAGAAATTGGAAATAAGGTACTGCCAAGTCAAAAACCATAAAATTATTTGGCCTGTATTTTTTGTTCAACTTATAATTATTCTAATGTGGCAGTTCTAACAATTATTTTATTGGACGCAATAATTTTTCATTTTCAAAGACAACGACCTAAATATGTTCTAAACTATTTAGCGAATACAAAACAAAGAAATCAGTCAGAAATTAGTTGGAAAACGTGTAAAACCGACATAGTGAATTGGGCTATAAAATTTATTTCTTGAGTTTTATTTATTCCTCAGAAAATAAAAGTTATTTCTTGAGTTTTATTTATTCATCAGAAAATAAAAGTTAATTTTTGATTTTTATTTTTTGCCTAGAAAATAACAATTATTTTTGAGTTTTATTTCTTAATCAAACAATAAAGATTATTTTTTGAGTTTTAGTTTTTTCTGAGAAAATAACAGTTACTTCTTGAGTTTTATTTTTTTTTGCTTAAAAATGTTTATGTAGATTGTTTTAAAATTTTTTTTTATTACTTTTATAATGATTTAATTATTTATTACATTAAAATTTTGTGTTGAGTAGTCTAATGTGACCGATTATGGCCTCTAGGTTAGGTTCTTCATAAAGAATGAATAAATAAATAAAATAAATAAATAAAATAAAAAAAATCATTTTTAAACTGAATAATATATCGAAAAAATCTATTTAATTCAATTTAACAAATAAGAGTTTTTTACACAGACTCTGGCGAGAAATTCGATCTTAAATCGGTTAATATTAATTTTAACGCAGAAAATGCTCTTTCTACAGAGACTTGTGTTGCTGACGTAGGATCCACACTATTCGAAAATATAAATCGCATGGCTCAATTGAATTTGTGAATTTTTTTGCAAAACTTTGAAAATTGAACTTGAGTAAATTTTTGACTATCTCTGAGAGATTTTGTCCATGTTTGGGCAAATCTTTACTTGTAGCCCATGTGGACCATATGAAAATTGTAGCCTAGGATCCACACTATTCGAAAATATAAGTCGCATTGTTCAATTGTATTTGTGATTTTTTTTTACAAAACTTTGAAAATTGAACTTAAGTAAATTGTTGACTGTCTCTGAGTGATTTTGGTCATGTTTGGGCACATCTTTACTTGTAGTCCATGTGGACCATATGAAAATTGTAGCCTAGGATCCACACTATTCGAAAATATAAGTCGCTTTATTCAATTATATTAGTGAATTTTTTTACAAAACTTTGAAAATTGAACTTAAGTAAATTTTCGACTATCTCTGAAAGATTTTGGCCAAGTTTGGGAAAATCTTTACTTGTAGCCCATGTGGACCATATGAAAATTGTAGCCTAGGATGCACACTATTCGAAAATATAAGTCGCATTTTTCAATTGTATTTGTGAATTTTTTTTTACAAAACTTTGAAAATTGAACTTAAGTAAATTTTCGACTATCTCTGGGGCATTATTTCTATGTAGTGAGATATCTCTAGAATTTACCTTTCTTCCATAATGACCACTAATCTTCTCAAGAATTTTTGCTTACATTAAAATTTTAAAACTCATTATTCCACAGACACAAAATGATTTCAGATATGCCACCTTTTCTGCAAGTTAGAGCACTAACTGGGGCATCATTTCTATGTAATGGGATATCTCTAGAACTTACCCTTCTTCCATAATGACCACCAATCTTCTCAAGAAAACATTTATTTAAAAAAAATTTTTTTGTATTATATTAAATATTCTTAGAGTGCCCTATTATTATAATTTCATAAGCATCTCTTGGATGACGTTTTCCATAAACTTATTAGTATGGACCTGTTCCCAATTCCTCGATTTGGCCTCCTAAATTAATTTCATCAAATTTTACTAGGACTGTTAAGTGTTTAACAGTGCTCTGTTAACTGCAAAAATGACTCTGCTAAAAATTTGGTTTTTGGAGACAAAAACCAAATTGTTTTAAATTTTAGTTCAATTTAAATTTATCTTCACACACATGAATATCTTCACACACATGATTTTTAAATTCTCTTTTAAAGTTGCAATTCAATGCGACAGTTGTACAATACAAAAATGAAATATGTACAAAAATTAAGAAATTAAAGTAATGCTATTTTTCCTACCCCATTTTCCTCTCTACAGAATCTGGAAGTATACCTTTTCATATGTAATACAATATTTCCACATCGATCTATAGATTGAACATTTATAGGTGAACAAACATAAAAACAAAAATACGAACGAATTTATAACTAGGGATGTAACGAATACCGATACCGATACCGATATATGGGCGATACTTCAGATTTTCCGATACATCGGTATCGGCGATATTTTATTGTCGATACGACGATACTTTAAAAATTTTTTTCAGAGTTTTTTTTAACAAATAATTTATTTTTGTTCAATTTTACCATGAATTAAAATTCAGTTCGTTATTTTTTTAAATCTTATTAATATAATTTTAAAAATTAATAATATTTTATGCTGTTATTTTGTAAAAATTATTTACTTTTTTGTTAATTTTACCATGAATTCAAATTCAAGTCGTTGTTTTTTAAATCTTATTCCAGCAAAAAAAAGACACTCCAAAGAAGTCACAAAAATGTAGAATTCGCGATCCGGAAGTATTGCAAATTTGGATAATTTCTAATTAGTTTTACATATCCTTGCCATTGCAAGAAGTTCTGTTTTTCGATTACCAATCACCGAATTGGAAGCGATGCTAGGACAAATTTCTTTTTCGGTGTTCTATAATGGTTTTTCCTCAAGGAAAAAGGATACAAAATTACCCATTTTCACAATTTTTTTTATGCGAATTTAAACTCAAAACTTTATTTTCATGTAAATTTAAGTGAATAAATATAAACTTTAAGAAGACTTTTAATAATTAAGCTATTAAGTTATTTAGAAGAATATTAGTTGATAAATGTTCTTTATAAAATCGATTTTTTAAAAAGCATGGCGAGTATTTTTTAAAATTACAAAGGAATTAAAAATTTTTTCTTGCTTTTCTACTAATTATCTGCATATTTTTAATATAGATTTTTTTGAAGCAAAGAAAATGTAGCTCCTTAAAATTTACTTCCAATTTTTTATACTGGGTTAAAATCAATTTTCAACATTCTTTCTTACAATGTAATTTTGTATAATAAAAGAATTGCACTTGAGTTTTGTTGATCTAAACTTGAACTCAATTTCAATATTCGTATCGGTATCGGAATCGGTATCGGCGATATTTATTTTTAAATATCGGTATCGGTATCGGATCGGCAAAACGGCGCATCGTTACATCCCTATTTATAACCTTTTCCATTTTTTGCAGTCGGTTATATACTTGTATATGCTTATCCACGCGGGATTATACAATCATATAAACTTTGTTTTTGTCTTTGCTCTTCCACTTAAATTGAGTATTTTTCTATGAAATTTTCACATAATTTGCTATATATTGGGCAAAAAATGCTAGAAAATGCCAAATAAATAATTAAAAACTGCTAAAAATATTGCTAACTGCTAAGTATCAATTCACACTATACCAGGGAACCCGCAAATATGCAATTGCATGTGTTTTCCTGTGCGATGTATGTAGGCACAAATAAGATATATATATATATATATATATATATATATATATATATATATATATATATATATATATATATATATATATATATATATATATATATATATATATATATATATATATATATATATATATATATATATATATATATATATATATATATATATATATATATATATATATATATATATATATATATATATATATATATATATATATATATATATATATATATATATATATATATATATATATATATATATATATATATATATATATATATATATATATATATATATATATATATATATATATATACGTTTCAGAACTTTTTAAGAATTTCGGTTCGATTTGTTAGTTTATATTTTTTGCATATTTTACCCTTTAAATAACGTGACCAGAAGGTTTTTGTCAAAGGCGGGATAAAAACGGTTGAAAAGCGGGATTCTGAAGAAAATATGACGAAAAAAACAGGATTTTATAAAATATCTTATGGAAAGCGGGATGTTGTAAATACACTGAATACATGATTTTTTATAAATGCATGCAACTACACAGTTCCATATCGTTAGCTGAAAACACAGTTCCATATCGTTAGCTGAAATGCAAAATAGCGTAACTAACAAAAAATTTAAAATCACATTTCTAATTATTAGTTATTACATCGAAGCGCTTGTCCCTACAAATTTTCAAACTGTTATCATAAAAATCAATCGCATTAAAAACTAAAATGAAGAGACTTTTTATTTCAGTCACTTAAAATATTTTATTTAGTCTGTTTTCTTTCTTATAAAATTAAAAACAGTGTAGTTAAGTAATTTTGCATTTCAGCTAAAGATATGTTCTTAGGAATTTCAATAATTTGTTACTTTATTAATAATTAGTTAATAATAATTAGTTACTTTATTTTTAATTTTTCACACAAATTTAAATTTATAAATCATTTAAACACATTTATTCATTTATTTAACACAGAAATTTTATAAAAAGCATCGCTTTTCATTTATTTTAATAAACACTCATACATGCACACTATTTTATTTTCATATACATGTTTTTTTTGACAGTTCATCTCATAAGATTGTTGTTATAAGAATTCTTATAACAACGCTCTCATAAAAATTCTTATAACATTGAGATAACACTAATTTGAAGTCTACACGTAACACAATTCTCTCTGCGATTGAATTTGACAATCTCATCTTACATATTATGTTACGTGTAGACCTCAAGTAAGGCTCTGTTAAAAAGAGACAAAAATGGCAACGATCAGAAGAAAATAACCAAAATGAAAAAGAAATAATGTAAAAATTTTACTCACTGAATAACACGCAAAAAATGTTAAAATTCTAATAAAATTAAAAAACTATGCCTTATTATTAAAAATATATTTGGGGGATTCACAAGGTAGTCATAAAGTCATATGTTTTAAAATAATAACACGAAAAAGTATGACTGCTGCGATCAACCCCTCATAAGTAATTGTGCTATTTCGAATTTGTATCAGCTGATAAAAAAAGCAATTATAAATATTTGAAATCAGAATGCCAAGAACAAGTGAAAAATTTAAATAATATCCATTTTGTTTTTAAATTATTCAACTTGTTAATAGAGTAAATAAAACCCAGCTGAATATCTTTTAAAGTCTTTAATTAAAATAAAAACAAATTTAAACGCACACAGAAAGTGAAATTATTCAAATACATACATAAATATAAACGAAACCAGCTGTTGCCGGCGACTGAGCCGACTAATTTTCCACGCGGCTGCTAGTGGAAAAACGTTAGTTGGCTGCCAGCCAGCTAAAGTATACAAACAAAATTTTCTCATTTGCATATTTTTAAATATCTTGATTTTTTATTTTTACTTGTTACACAGTTATAAAAATATAATCAAATGTGAAGTTATAAAACTGTGAACAATTTTAGGACATAAGTTACTGCATATTGCATACATTCATTTATATCAACGGCGGCGGATTGTAAATATTATCAGCGGCTCGACGCAAGAGTTTCGGCCGTTCAGCTCAGATTTTTACTGTGCACTTATGACAAAATAATAAACACAGCATAAAAAGTCTTATTATTTTAGGACTTTTTTGTTTGAAGCACAACAACAATCTTTTTAAGCTATCATAAAATATTAGCACTTTATGACATTATGACATGATAAGACACCTTGTGAATACCCAAATTGTGAAAAAAGAATTGTGTGTATATATAAAAGTGTCCTAAGTGTTTTATTAATGTGCGTTTTTTTGCAATTACTTTGTGGTGGTAGGTTTTTTTATACAGCGTGTTCTTACACACACATGCACATGATTTATTATTTGTGAGATTTTGCAGTAATTATAAAGATCAAATGTAAAAGATGAATGAAAATGAACTCTAATTAATTAGCATATACTATTTTCAATGTGAATTGTGGAAATATTTGCATATTTAATTAGTTTTATTCATTACAAAATTAATTCGGGTAGAATGGCGCTGCAAAAGAAAATGAAATTTAAAGGCACTGTGTAAGCGATCAGAAATATACATATTTCGGTTCGTGTCACTTTTGTGTATTTTGTGGCTTAGAATGCGCATGAACATCTTTTTTCGACATCGTTGAACAGGCAGTAAGTCTAAGTTTTTCAAATCGCGCGACTTGAAATCAATTAATTTCTATCACATATCAGATTGTCTAATGTTCAATTCTTTCTTCGGATTAAAAAAATCATTCTTTTTTTTTTTGTTATTTATACTTTTATTTATTTGCATTTATTATAGATGTGTATGTCTTAAATAAAAATACGCATCTTCTTTCAATTAAAATTGCAAAATACATAAAAAATATTTACGCCTCTGAGGCATTTTATAAAATCGCACCTTTTATAAAAACCATTGAGAAGCAAATATCTATTTACATATTTACTTTTCAATTTCTTTTAGTTTTAATTGCCGAAATTGTTAGAAAATGCATATTTTTTTACAATTTTAAACTGTATTTATTCGTTTTTTGTGATTTTTTCCTAAATGTATCACAGTTTACAATTAATAAAATGAAAGTGTATCCAAATAAATTAGAGTTTTTTCTCTTAATGAAAAAAGAAAATTATACTTTAAATATAGTAAAATTAAAAAAAACATTTTAAAACAATTTATTTTATGTTTATTAAATAAATTATGTAATATTTGTTAAAAACAAATTGAAATCAAAATTGCTATTTTCAAAGTTATAAAGCAAGTTTAAAAAAAATTTATTCTTCGCTCGCAAATAAATTTTTTTTGGGGATTTTTCGAAAAACTTGCTTTATAACAAATAACCTTTTTACATTTCAAATATTACATAATTTTCACAATAAAATAAGAAAAAAAGAAGAAAATCTTAATAACTAATTAAATTTAAATATTATTTTAATTTAGATGAGTTTTGAAAGTAGAAAAAATTCTATACTATTTATGTAACTGAACTTATGAATTAGTAGTTTCGTCGTATATGTTTCTGTTTTAAATATTTTACAATTATTTCTTTATTTATTCATTTATTTGGCCATTAGTATTTGGCTAAGAATTATTTCGAATTCTTTTTCTTCTTTGGCATTTTAGCAAAAATGCGGAAGAAGTATTCATCGCGT
Source organism: Panzeria rudis (assembly GCA_956483635.1). Lineage (NCBI taxonomy): Eukaryota > Metazoa > Arthropoda > Insecta > Diptera > Tachinidae > Panzeria > Panzeria rudis. The sequence goes on from OY101448.1 coordinate 167,421,435, forward strand.
CTTAATAGTTTACCGCGAGCATATGAGTGTATATCCGCATCCATATGATGGTCGCGTAGCCAAGATGATGTATTGCATGTACTCATTTCAGTACGTGGCTCGTCTGGTAGAATATCATGACCTAAATAGGAGAAGAAACGAATGTGTTGTTTATTAAGTTTAAAATAAAAGCAGTTTTTAAGTGTTGTGTTTTTCTTCCGACGGGGTTTTTTTGAATTTGGAACGATTTTCCGTCATCCCACGTCAAATTTGGTTTGTAAACAGTCCGGTTTCGGCTATGTGCCATCTTCAGTATTCTATTGAATACAGTATTCAATAGAACGCTGAAGATGGCATATAGCCGAAACCGGTCTGTTTACAAACCAAATTTGACGTGGGATGACGGAAAATCGTTCCAAAAGTTTTTAGTAATATGTCTGTTCTTTTCCCTCTCAAATTACACATACTTACAAATTAGAAAAATTTTCTCTCTGTTTTGAGCAAAACTAAAAATTTTCTAATCACTTTGATGCGCTATAAAGTATTGGGTTTCTCGGTTTTTAACTAACATCAAAAAGAGGAGAAAGGTTATCAATTCGTCATGTATTTTTTTTAAGGATGTTCTCTCAAAACTTCGCTATTTATAAACTGATTTCGGATCGTTTTTCGTTATTTAAAAGAATGCACTTCTTGATTGGTCCCGTTGAAATGTGGGCGGTGTTACGCCCATACGAAGAAAATACGCATGCCTTTTCATCTACTAGAAGAACGGATTCCTATGAAACTTTGCACACACATTAAGCTTCTGTTTGAATACTACACCATGATTACAAAAATGGGCAGTGCCACGCCTATGCAAAGTAAATATTCTTTATCATCATTTTTTTGTAGAGCAGTGTTGCAAGCCCCTCTGATGTCAAGTAGAAGCATTGAATTGTTTAAGCTGTGTAGCCATTTTATTAGATATTTTACTTCGCCGACGGTTCTGCTACAATACCAACGAAGGAGGGTGCTGTAAGGTGCATTGGCTATGTTAGTACTAATCGCTGCCGGTACTGCCAAGGTAAACAGTGCTATGCCTTCATCACTTTGACAGTCCAACAACGACCAACAGAATAACACACCAATGCACACGAGAGAAATGCATGATGTTGTTGGCTTGCCAAAAACTAGTCTTGAACTCAAGACCTCAGGGTTTGTAGTCAAACGCGTTAACTACTCAGCCAACAGCGGTCTTCATCTCCCCTAGAAAAAAGGTTATTCACGCTCCTTAATTGTGAAAAACCAACATTTGAAACTTCTACCAAACCGATTCGTATGAAATTTTGCATACGCATATAGTTATTGTTATAATACAACACTTTTCTAACCATAAGAAAAGTGGGTAGTGCCACGCCCATGAAATGTATATATTCATTTAAACTACTTCTATTTAACCGATTCTTATGAAACTTCGCACACAATTATGTGAAAAGTACATCATTATGATAAAAATTATGGGCAGTCTGACACCTATTTTGTAGTCTGTTTTTTTTTTTGCAAGAATTGTTTTCCTATCATTTACAGATTATTTTTATGGTCATATCTAATATTTCCACTAGGTACATCAGTATATTTTACTTTAACTCGCGAACAGTATATACGATTTCCATATCCAATTCTTTCTTTATAAAAACTACTTTGGACTCAAAATATGAAATAAACGAAATCTTGATTGTAAACTTAAACCTGGGAGCACAAGCACTCACAACCTTTGCTTTCATTCTACAGGAGAACCATTTGATATGCGTATTTCTAAAACATTATCTATCTATTTGTATGTTTTAGTACTCGTAATTTATAAATATTATATTACAAGCACTACAACGAACTTACCTAATGTCATTGCCTTGTAGGGTTCCTCAGACTCTAACGGTTCACTAAGACCAATTTCATTTTTGGCAAAGATACGAATCATGTATTCATGATTCTCTTGTAAGTCTCTAATTTGGAATTTCTGCACACCGGCAGGTACTCGACCAACCTCAATCCACATGCTCTTCTTCATGTCACGTATAGCAATGTGATAACCGAGCAGAGGCGCACCTCCATCTGACTCGGGTATGCCCCATTCGAATACATGAGCATTAGCGGCAATAACTCTGGCCTCTAAGGGTGCAGTGGGTGGTGATGGAACCGCTGATAAAATAAATTATATAAACACGTTTCAATACTTAGAATATTTGCTTTTTCTCAATGAATTTGATAAAAACAATACTTACTTGCATGTGTTTTCAAGGCAATACTTTCGGTTACGGCTGGTGCACCAAGACCAGCTTCATTTTCAGCCGATACTCTAAACCAATATTCAGACTTTTCTTTTAAGTTATCTACGGTATATTGCAGACAATGAGCATCTAAAGTTATGACCTTAGTCCATGTTGTTGATGTTGAAGAGCGTTTTTCAATGCAATATCCTGTATATGAGAGGAAAAATAATATGAGAAAAGAAAATTAAAGAAAATGGCAAGTAAAATATTCCATCTTAAATGCTTAATTATTAGAATATATGTATTTTATTTTTTGTACTCTCTGGCGATCCTCTTATTTTAAGAGTACTTTAACGAAGTTGCTTAAGTTTGACGTATTAAATTATTGCAAATTTTTTTAACAGAGCGAGAGAGGGGCAGAAATAGGGAAACAATTTTAAATCAAAGCACCTACAAAATTTAATTCGTTCCCCTCTCTTTATAAAAATCATGTGTCACTGTACTGCAACCATAAACACTCACAGTTTCAGTTTGAAAGATATAATACTTTCTGAACCGTTAGGTGGCGCTGTTGTCGAGATATATGTATATGTTTCAAAGAAGGTTACACTAGCACTGGCAGTGTAAAGCATTTCCAACGAAACGAAAGTAAACAAACAGCACGATAGCTGACGCTAGATCTTTATTAGGAAAGGTTAGCTGGGCTCATATAGTGATTACATACGGAGATAAGTCCTGTTGAGATCCTCCTGGCATCATTCCAAACCCTACACATCCATATTCTTCTGAAACTTCCATCTAAGAACCAGCCAGAACTTTTCACAAAGACAAAAACAGACCAGTCTGTAGCGCACCTTTGATACAGTCTAGGTCCTGACGTAATCTATACTCTGAATGTCTAAGAATGCATTCCGGTAGAGCTGGATATCCACGAACAACGTGTTGGACTGACTCATCTTCTTGGTCGAAGCAGCTCCTGCAGTGCCATCCATATGGACTTCTCTAATCCCAGCTTCTGAGAACCGGCCAGAAATTTTCACAAAAACCAACAGCCCACTCAGTGGCGCATTTTTCAGATAGTACAGGTCCTGAAGGAAACGATAACCTAGATGGCTAAAACTGTAGTTCCTGCAGTGCCCCTGCAGGAACTGCAGTTGCGCCCGATCATATAGTATTCTGTAATGGTGGTGTGCCAAGATTACAAGCGATTTTCCCAATCCTTAGTGAGAGACAAAGAGGCCTGAATGTCGTATAAGTGGTAACTGCGGTTACTCCTTTGCTTTATTTGACAACTCTAGGCGAGGGAGGCCTCCGCTACTCCCTTTATGAGAATGAAGTTCCTTACTCAAAAGGGGTTTAGCTTGCTTCTCCGGGTTTGAAGCTGGCTAAATCATTGATGGAACCATTTTCGTATAGTGCAATTCTTGAGCTCAACAGGAATGACCTGCGACTGTTTCGTATGGGCGCCGTCATCTCCTGGGTTTACTCCTTTATTTTATTTGACAACTCTACCAAGGGAATTCACTATAGAAGCTATAAATTAAAATTTACGTGGACATCAGAGAGGGAGGCCTGTTCTACTCCCTTCATAGGAATGAAGTTTCTACCTAAAAATAGGTTTGGCTTGCTTTTCCAGGTTTGAGGCAGGTTAGATAATTTATGGAACCATTTTCGTATAGTGGAATCCTGAAACTCAACAGGAATGGGCTACGACTGGTTACAGGATTTCTCTCTAATCTTTGTGAAGAAGTAACCAGGCTCGTTCACCTTTAAAACAACGGCACACATACCCTTTGAACGTATCGTTTTGTGTAATAGTACAAGGCGTGCTTTACTCTCTAAACTTTAGTGCTCTGATGCTATTTGCATGGGTTCTCCAACCTCTGTGCTAATTTTCAGATCGAGGGTCACATAGCGCTTGGGTTACTTAAAGATCTGCTATGCGTTGCAGTTAGGTAACCACATATGGGTTTACTGGAGCGTTACTGCTGAGGCATATTTAAAAAAAGAACAGGATAGAGCTAGAGAAAAAATATGGTTTTGCTAAAACTGTGTCATGAAACCAGTAGTTTATTGTATAGTCCTTTCTGAGCTGTGGACATTCTTGTGTTAGTGATCCGAACTGGCTTCTAAGACCGTGCGCTTTAATGTGACTTCTTTCTTTAGAGCTTACTGAAATCCAGGTTTCATATCAAAAAGTCAATAAATGTTCTTTCTAAGAGAGAGAGAGAGAGAGAGAGGGAGTATGAAACTTCCTTATTTGTCTTATAAAAAATTCACATCTTTTACCTATCCCTTACACCTAACGCAGAGACAAAAAATATTCAGCAGCGAACTCGATAATTTCACTAAATTTCACCGATAAAAATATTAATTTTTTTCATTGAAACATACCTGTAATTTCTGAACCACCATTGTGAGCGGGTATTTCCCAGTCAAGTGTTACACTTCTGCCAGTAACATCCGGACATCTCAAATTTTGAGGAGGTGAGGGAGGAGCTATTAAAAGAACAATACGAAGTTATAAATAAATACAATAATTAAATAATTTCTTGTTCGAAAACTGAAATAATAAAAAAAAAGCATTTGCGGTAAAAAAAGCAATTTACATACCCAAACCTTCATGGGCTCTTACTGCACGTTTGCAACGGTTAGCATTTTAATAAAGCAAAGCATTTAAGCATTAATATTATTTTGTATAGTATATTTTTATATGAAAAACAAATTCAAATTGTCAAACTTACTTATTCTGCGACTGACAACAATTTTGTCTTCAGTCTCAAGAGCTTCACTGGTGCCAACTTCATTCTTGGCATATATTCTAAACGTATAGGCTTTGTTCTTAATAACATTTGTAACCAATATATTGGGTACATTGCCGTTTGTACTGCCCAGTAGTCTATATTCAGTTTCATGGAATTCTTTAATTTCAACAATATATTCAATAATTTTGGAGCCACCATCACTTTCAGACTCTTGCCATGATAAAGTGAACGAGGTATCATTCATGCCGGAAACATCAATGGGTGCTCTAGGCGGTGTTGGTTTGTCTGTAATAAAGAAATAAATTGTCAAACATATTATCCGATTTTAGTTTTAGTTTTAATCTTACCGAATTTCTTGGTAATGGCCACCGGTTCACTTTCGGTGGGTTCCGATTCACCAATGGGATTCATGGCCACAACTCTGAACATGTACTGCGAGTTCATGGAGAGTTTTTGTACAGCATAGGAGTATATGTCCTTGTCAAGATCGGCTACTTTCATCCACACATTATTTTGCACTTCACATTTCTCCAGTATATACTTATTGATTTCTAAGCCACCATCATCAACTGGTGGTGTCCATTCAAGTTTAATGGAATCCTTTTTAACATCCTTAATTTCAAGAGATTGAGGACGACTTGGTTTATCAATAACCTTAATAATGCATTCGACACTACTAGAGCCAGCGGTATTTTCAGCCACGATCTTATAACGGCCAGAATCTTCTCGAGTTAATTTTTTAATATTTATTGTACATCTGGTTTCTGTCGTGGTAATCTCATTGATCTCAATTGTTAATTGTTTCGAAGTCTTAAGTACAACAGTTTCCTTAAACCATGTTATATTTGGTTGTGGATAAGCCTTAATTAAAGCTGGAATGGTCATATCAGAGCCAGAACGTACTTTCTGAGTCAAATACTTCTCCTCAATTTCAATACTAGGCTTCTGTAGTAATGTCACCCGACATGATGTCTCTACGCTACCTACTTCATTTTCAGCTACACAAGTATACTCCGCTTCATCTTCTACTGTAGTCTTTTCAATCGTGTATTTGGCCACCCGGTTCTCGTAGCGTATAGTCTTTGTTTGTATAATCTTGCCATTTTTCTTCCATACCACTTTGGGTTCTGGTACACCACCGAATACACAGGATAGTGTAATTTCCTTGTTATGTTCGATAGTAACGTCTTGTAAAGGTTCTTGAACAGTTGGTTTTTCTTTCTTTACCTCAGCTACCAAGCGTATGGGTGGCGACAAAGGTGATGGAGGCGAGGGACCTACTTCATTAACGGCTATAGAACGGAACACGTATTCTGTATCAATAACCAGTTTCGTAAGAGTAAATGTCGTATCCTTAATATTACGAATTTCAGTCCATCTGAAAATGCCAAAAAGTATAGTTAAATTAAGATAAAATTAACAAGAGGCCTGGGAAAGTGGTAGAAAGTAGTAGACATTAAAATTATTATGAAAAAATTTCTACTTACTTTTCAGTCTTAACATCTTTGTATTCCAAAATGTATTCAAATATATCAGATTTTCCATCATCTTCCGGAGCTTTCCAGAACAAAGTAATTGAATCATGCATTACTTCTAAAGGCTGAGGAGCTCCAGGAGCTGAGGGTTTACGCATTATAATCAAATGCAAACTGGCCTCAGCTTCACCCACGGGATTGCGCAATTTTACAGTGTACTCATCTTCGTCCTTTTCCACCACCTTACGAATGGTCAATGAAGCTGACTGCTCATCAATGGTAGGAGTTACTCTATTCGACTTAACAATAACCTTTTTGGATGTTTTCCACTCAGCATCAGGCTGTGGAACACCAGTGTATTTTATGGTCATTGTAACATCGTCGTTTTCCTTAACCTTGTATGTTTGTTCTTTATCGGAAATAATAATGGGAGCAGTCTTAACCTCTTCAACGCATAAGTTTGTACTGGTGGTAACATTGGCAGCAGTACAAGTTACTTCTCCAGCATCATCGTCTTCGGCATTGTGGATAACTAAACGTCTAACTGTGCCCTCCACAAACACTTCATATTTCTTATTCGGTTTAATGGGTTTACCCTTCTTAAACCAAGTTACTTCGACATCGGGTTGTGATAATTTTACTGTGAATTCAGCATCTGTATTCTTAGTAGCTAAAGTGACATCCGGTAAAGGTATGATAAACTCAACTAAAGGTTTCTCTACCACCAGCTTAGCCGTTGATGTTTGTTCGCCCACTTTAAGAGAATATTCGGTTGCATCTGAAGTTTTAGTCTTTTTGATTGTAATTGATTGACGTTTGCCATCGATAGAAAGTAGAATACGTTCATCGAAGTTTATCTCTTTGCCAGCCTTAAACCATTTAATCAAGGCATCTCCTTTGTCCAGTTCAACTGTGAATATTGCTGCCTCACCCTCGGTAACTGTAAGGTCTTCTAAAGGCTTGACAATTTCCGGAGGTAATTCAATAACTGTAAGTTCAGCCTTGCACACTTGGTCGGCAAATTTACAAGAGTATTCACCCTCATCATGAATAGTACAATTGCGTATAAGCAGTCTGTGAACTTTACCATCCTTAATGAAATCTACATTCTTATTTTCTCGTGTAATCTTCTCGCCATCCTTGAACCATTGCATCTCAGATACGTCTGTCGAAACTTCTACATCCAAAATGGCTGTATCCTTTTCAGTCACCTCATAATCTTCCAAAGGCTTAATGAATTCGGGCTTTCGCGGCAATACTTCAACAGTGGATTTTGTCTCTTGATCTTTAACCTTACAAGTATAGTTGCCAGTGTCTCTTAAGTTGGTATTTTTTATTACCAATTTGTGAATTTTACCCTCTTCGACAACTACACGATGATCCATACCACTAAGCTCCTTGTCATTAAAGAACCATTTAGTGGACACAACATGAGAAGTCTCACATTCTAAAGTTAAAGATTGAACCTCTTCGATGGTTATCTTCGACTTGAGTTTCTTGGTGAAGACCACTTCGTCAACTTCGACGATAACACGGGCACCATGTGATGTCTTGCCAAATGGATTGCTGGCAATGCACTTGTAATCGCCAGAATCAGTATCAGGATTAGCGTCCTTGATAATGAGTTCAATATTTTCGCCATCATATATTTGCTGAATACGTTCATTGGGATGCAGACGATTGTTGTTAAAGAGCCACTCTACTTCGGGTACTGGATTACCAGTTACCTTTGCTGGCAGGCGTATAACTCCCTTTTGGGGAACATTTTGTTCTTCGAAACGCTCTACAAATAGTGGAGGTTCCGCATTGCCACTAGGCGGCTCTGAAAAAGAAACACATATCAACAATGTATTAAATATTGTGCATAAATATATTAAAACAAATATCTAAAAACAGAGGGAATTTACATAAAAATAAATAGTAAATTTCACTATTAATATACCTTCAATAGTAAGATTAGCTGAGGTTTCTACGCTACCCAAAGGATTTTCTGCCTTGACAGTGTATTCGCCCTTCTGATCGCGTTTGGGTGAAATTAATGTCAAAGTGTGAATATCCTTTTCAGTCTTAGTGCCACTCTTGATAGGCTTTCCATCCTTGTACCAGGTTATCTTGGGTGCTGGATTTCCAACAATTTGTGTGGTGAGCACAGCACTTTCACCTTCTCTTATAATCATGTTACGCAATGGTTCCAGTACTTGAGGAGGTTCCTTTTCATTTGTGCGTACCTTCAAAACTATAGGCAATCTAGATTCGCCTTCACGGTTTGTGGCAATTACTTCGTAGGTGCCTTCCTGGAACTTCTTAACTTTCTTAATGTGCACAACACTGCAGTACATGTGCATGTCAGATTCGGTGACAACACGTACATTGCTCAGAGTTTTAGTATCAATTTCTTCACCATTGAATGTCCAGACAATGTCTGGTTCGGGTACAGCTACAAGTCGACATTCAAGTATTACATTAGAATCTTCATCTACATATTGAGCTTTAGGTTTGCGTGAAAATGTTGGTGGTATACCCTCGAGTATATCCGCTAAAGATGATTCACGCGACATGCTCTTACGCGACATTGCCGTGCCATCAGAACCGTGATCGGACAGAGGGGTATCAACCACCAACTCGGTGGTGCTAGAGGTAAAACCTGCTGCGTTTTTAGCAACACAAGTAAAACGACCGGCATCCTCAGGGAAAACTTCACGAATAATCAATGTTGCGACATTATCATCATCGTAGTACATTTGGAAGTCCTGAGAAGGCTTAATGATGGCCGTTTCGCGGAACCAGGCGATTTGTGGGCGTGGAACACCTTCAACCTTGCACTCAAATTGTACTGTATAACCATCTGGCGTATGAATTGGCTGCAATTTTTCAATAAATCTAGGTGCCATTGGCTTTTCGTTGGGTCCGGGACCTTTACATTGGATAGAAACGAAACGAAACGAACAAACAAATAAACAAAATGTTAATCACAAGACAATACCACTACTTGTAAACTGAATTATTAATTTCACATAATACTTGTTTATGTATGCACGTAACGACAATAAATAAAGTTTTTGGGTACTTACGTTCAAAAACGGGAAGCTTATCAATCTTTTCGTGCAATTTCTTTTGCACATATTCATTATATTCGGCGGCTTCCATGAGGTATTGAGCTGGCACCCATCCTTCTTCTTCTGTAATGGTCTTTTTAACAAACCACCATTCGGAGCTGTGGCGACCGACAACATGTACCTTTTCACCTTCTACAAGATTTATAGCTTCATCAGAGTCTGCCACATAATTGCAAATGGAATACATCACATTCTCCTCATCAGCTTCTGCAATGCAACAAATAATACTTATGAATCAAAGTTACAGTCGCGAATGTACTCTTCACTTACCTTCGATATCCATCTCTCTTGTAATATTCAAAGAGGCGCCATCTATTGTTAAAAAAATATATGCATTATTTTATAAAATTCAATTGTTAAAGTAAAACAGAAATCAACTGTTAGTATGATAAATAGGATGAATTATTATTTAGTTGTTTAAGACGCTTAAGTACACATGGTTACACAAAATTGTTACCTCGCATATATACTCTGTTATCATATAAGCATAAATATAAATGTTGATGTAATACAAATTCTTTGGCTTTGCAGTTGTAAATTAAAGCATGTAATGTAAAACTTAAAAATTATGTTAAAGATATAAATCTATTTAAAGAGAAAAAGTCATATTATTTTGGTGTATTATTTTTTGTACTCACCTTCATTGAAGACCTGTTGAATGATCTTACGTTTCTTCTTAAACGTAAGTGAATCTTCATCGTATGTAACGGAATCCCTCTTTGGATGTCGAATACCAATAAGGAATTGTTCCTCTTCTTCGTCTTGAATGGAATATCGAGGCTTTGGTTTGTGCTTAGGTTTCAGTGTAAAATCGACATCATCGGGAGGTAGCTCTTCAACTTGGTATTCTTCAGGCTCTTCGACATCATACATTGTGTCTTCTATACTGCTATCATCACGAATTTCCTCAATAATGGGACCTTGACCATCATCATAATCCTGCATGATCTTAATATGATGTTCATCTTCGGCCTCGGAATAAGTTTTCTTAATGGGTTTCTTGAGCTTGACTTTGCCGGACATTGAAACTTCCTCTTCGGCGTACGCATCTAAGGCGATGCTAAATTCTTGATCAACATCTTCTTTTGTTTTAGTTAATTTCGGACGGAATGTTACGTTCTCCACTTCTGTGAATTCGGGTATTTCTACACTCTTCTTTCGGCGTTTCAGTTTCTTGACTGTGTATTCTTGTTCACCTTCTTCAGTTACCTCTAATGGTTTAGGTTTGGGCTTTGGCCTTTGAGCTACCACAAACTCTTCAACTTCTTCCTCTTCGCCTTGATCATATTCTTCTTCTCGTTTAATGTGTAGTTCAGCGGCAGCTTCATCGGTCGTAAGTGGTTTTTTGGGTCTCTTTTTAAGAACAGTGGCTTCTTCAGCCACATCCTCATTAATTTTACGTGGTTGTTTGATTGATAAACTAAATTCTTCTTCCTCATGTTCTTCAACTTGAGGTTCGAATGGCTTTTTAGGTTTTCTTCGCATAACAACGGCTTCTTCTATGATTTCTTCTTCTTCAATTTCCATTGGTTTTTCAATAATTTCTTCCTTCTTAATCACAAGCTCATCGGCCGCTTCTTCTGTAGGTTTAACTGGCTTCTTCTTTTTCTTTAATTGAACTGTTTCTTCCGAAGTCTCCTGAGTTATTTGTTTCTCTTTAGGTAATTTGAAATCAACTTCCACATCATGTTCTTCTGGTTGTGGCACTTTTTTAGGTTTCAAAGTAACATCAATTACTTGTTCTTCTTCCTCTTTAACGGCAGGTTTTTTCAATATAAAATCTTCCTCAATAACTTCTTCTTCTTTCTTTTTCGGCTTCTTGGGTTTGAAAACAACTTGTGCGATTTCTTCTTCAGGTTCTTCTTTAGGAGCTTCATATACCTCCTCTAATTCTTCGACAACTTGGATTTCAGGTTCAGGGGAAATTTCCTCTCGGACTTGTATCTTAAGTTCGTCTTCTGGTTCTTCCTTAACTTTAGGTTTCGATTTCTTCTTAATTATAGTAGTTTCTTCAGGAGCCGTCTGTTGTTGTGGTGTAGGTTTCAAAGAAATTTCAACTTCCGGCTCTTCTGTGACTTCTGGCTTAGGTTTCTTTTTAAGCTTAAATTGCTCTTCTGGCACATCTTCAATTTTTTCCGGTTCTATGTCTTGAATGGAAATTTCATATGTCTTTGATTTTTCTTGAGGAGCTTCTTGGGGCTTAGGTTCCTCTACGATTTCTTCAAGTTCTTCGATTTCTTGAACGAGCTCAATTTCTTTAGGAATTTCTTCTGTAATAGTTACTTTGAGCTCGGCCTGATCCTCTTCAGGAATTCTTTGTTTTGGTTTCTTTTTGATGGTCCTTGCCGCCTCGACATCTTCAATGGGTTTTTTAGGAGTAAAAACAACTTCTTCTTCAGGCTCTTCAGTAATTTGAGGAGTTGGCTTTTTCTTGCGCTGAAGTTTAACTTCTTGTTGCTCTAGTTCTTCAGTTACATAGCTGGGAGCTTCATCAATAACTTTTACTTGGTGTTCAGGGTAAGTTTCTTCCTCTGTTACTTCTTTAGGCTTTTCTTCAGTAGGTTTTTCTTCAACTACAATAGTTTTTGGCTTCTCTTGAATTTCTTCCTCTACAGTCACCGTTTTATGTTCCTCTTTCTCTTTAGGCTTCTTGTCCTTCTTTTTACTTGTTTTAATTTCTTCTTTAATAATTTCTTCTGCAGGTTTGGAAGTAACAATCTTAACGTCTTCAACAGGTTTTTCTTCAGGCTCTATTTTTTCCGACTGTTTGGGTTCGTCCTTTCTTTCTTCTTTTATTTCTTCTTTAGGAATTTCAAATTCTTTGACCTTGAATTCATATTCCTTAGGAACTTCTTTCGGAGCTTCTTTAGTTGGCACCTCTTCAATTTCTTCTACTTCCTCTACAATTTCTATTGGTTTTTCAACTGGAACTTCTTCTATAACCTTGATCTTTAGCTCATCGGCAGCTTCCTCTTTGGGTTTCTTTTTAATCTTCTTCGTTTTTATTTGAGCTTCTTCCGTCACCTGTTCAACGGGCTTACGTTCTTTTAGAACGAATTCGGCCTCAGGTTCTTCTGTTGGTTGTTCTTGTACCTGCTTAGGCTTGATTGCAAACTGGGCCTCTGGAACTTCCTCTTCAATTATATGTTGCTCTTCAGTCATCTTAATTTGATATTCATCAGGCTGTTCCTCTTTTGGCTTCTCAATGACTACCTCCTCTGGTTTAGGCGTTTCTTCAATGATTTCTTCAACAATTTCCTTTTCTTTCGTTTCCACAACTTGAACTTCAAGCTGAGCAACCTCTTCTTCGGGCTTCTTAGGTTTCTTGGATTTCTTTGTCTTAACAACAGTTTCTACTTCGGTTTCTTCGATTGGTTTTGGTTCTGTTAAAGCAACAGAAGCTTCAAATTCCTCAGGTACTTCTTTTACCTTTTTGGGTTTAATAGCAAATTTGACTTCTTCTGGCTGTTCCTCTTCCACAATTGCTGGTTTTTCAGCTTCAAACTCCACCGTTTTAATTTCATAGCTTGGTAGCACTTCAGCTGGTTTCTCGACTTTAGGTGTAGGTTTGGGTATTTCTTCCTCTTGCTTAACTTCCTCAACCACTTTTTCAACAGCTTCTGTTTCAGTTACAGAAAATTTGTAATCTTTTGGTTTGATTTCTGGAACATCTTCTTCAGTGATTTCTTGAACGGGAGTTTCTTCTATAACTTCTTCTACTGGTTTTTCTTCTTTTACTTCAACAAAGGCGGCGTCTTCAACAGGTTTTTTCTTTGGTTTCTTCTTTTTGGTAGTAACTTCTTCAACTGTTTCTTCCGTAATGGGTTGTGTAATGGTTTCTACGACTTTTACTTCCTGAGGGAGTGGTTCTTCCGGTTTACGTAACTCAACTGTTACTTCTTCGGTTGTATCTTCCACCTTGCTGGGCTCTGGCTGTTTCGGCTCTTGCACTGTAAACTCATATTCTTCAGGAACAGTTGCTTTAGGCTTCTTCTTTCTAGTCACTACCTTTTCTTCAATAACTTCTTCAACTGTTACCTCCTTGGCGTCAATGTCAACTACACGTACTTTATGTTCTTCTGGAACTTCTTCCGGTTCCATTACGGTAGTAGTAATTTTGTATTCAATGGGAATCTCTTCTTTTACTGCTTCCTCAAGAACTTCTTCCGTAACCTTGACTTCTTCAACTGGTTCTTCTTTCTTTGGAACCTTCTTTTTAATTTTAACTTTATCAACAACTTCTTCCACTGGAGTTTCTTTTTCTATTACCTCTTCATGAACGGCCACTTCAAATTGCTCCTCTGGCTGTTCTACACTTTCGGGCTTCTCTAAAACTTTTTCTTTTTTGGGCTTCTGTTTTTTAACTACCTTTTCTTCTTTTTGTGCAACTGGTGAGGGAGATTTCTCTTTAGGTTTCTCGTCTTGTACTATCTTAACGGTGTCTTCAGCTGGAGCTTCATCCTTTGTCTTTTTAACCGGCTTTAATTTATGTTCCGCCTTAGGTTCTTCCTCTTTCTGACTTTCTGGTATACGAAATTTGACTTCCTCTTCAGGTTTCTCTTCCTCTTGCTTTGGTTCCCCTGGAATGATTTGGGTAACGTTCATTTCCTGTTCGGGCTTAGGTTTGGATTTTGGTTTATGTTTTTGTTTTGGCTCCTTTTTATCTTTCTTAGGCTCTTCTGGGAACTCTAAAGGCTCCAGTTCTTCTTTAGGATATTCAATATCCTCAAACTCAAGAGGTTCTAAAGGTTTCATTTCGTATTCCGGTCTATCTGGCTTAGCATCCTCTTCTTTCACACTAACTTTGTATTTCTTGTCGGTCTTGTCTTCAATTACCTCTTCGACGGGCTGTGGCTTTTTAGGTATTTTCTTTAGTGTAACAGATTCAGGTTGCTCTTCTTCCTTCGGTTTCTTTTTACCCTTGCCAAGTTTTATTTGCACTTCTTCTTGCTCCTCTTCTGGTTTAGTGGGCTTTTTGGGCTTTTCATAAGGTTTCTTTTCTTCAGGTTCTTCTTCGCTGCTTACATATTTTTCGTATTTCTCAAGCTCTACCTTTTCTAAATTGTCCTTAATCTTTTTGATTTTCTTAGGTTTATAAGGCTTAAACTTAAGCAATTCTTCGGCTTCTTCAATGTTTCTGGTTAAATCGCCAGCAGATCTAATGGCGCCAATTTCAGTAATCACCGGTTGAAGAGCTTCTGGAGGATATTCAACTACAATTATGCGGCTTTTTAGGTTGAATTTAGGTAATTGTACTGCTTGTTCTTCGGTGGGCCTCTCCTTCGGTTTTAATTTTTTCAATTTAACCATTTGTGGCACTTCGGCTGCATCTACAATCACAACTTTCTTGGGCTTTTGTTCCTTACGCTCGATTTTTATAGGTTCCAATTTAGATTTTTCCGGCTTAGCTTTTTTAGGCTTGTCTATATCAACTTTTTCATATTTCTCGAGTTCAGTCTTTTCAACTTCTTGTTCTAATAGCTTTTGAATAATGGCATCGTGGTCATCAGTCTTTTTCCTAACTATCTTTTTCTTAGTTTTCTTTGGTTTGGTGGTATCTTCAACAGTTTCCTCTGTGACTTCAGGGACCACTTCGGGTTCCTCGACAACATCTATAGGATGAGATTCCAACGCTTCTTCTGGAATTTCCTCACTTGTAATAATTTCGGGTTTCTCTTCTTCCTCCTCTTCCTTTTCATCAGGCTCCTCATCAATGACGTTTATTTGATAATCTTTATGAACTATTGGCTCTTCACCTAATATTAAACGATTGCAAATAGTTATTCAATTTAAAGTTTAAAACATTTTTTGCAGATCTGTTTTTAGTCTTTTTTGCTTTTAATTAAAAGGAAAGGACACATTATTGAAGATATTTTACATATAAAAGAAAAATTTTCATTAGGCTTTTAGACATACTATTTACATAAAGATCTGGAAAGTAATTTTTATTTAATAAAAGCTAAAAAAAGATTATTATTATTATTAATTTTGGAGTATGTAACATAAAGACAAACTTTTTTTTACTTATTACTTGGCGTTTGAACAAGTTGCTCTGCATAAAAATAGGGGAGACATTTTTTAAAATATATTTACAAATATCCCTGAAAAAGAATTTCGGCTACGTTTTGTTAAACTGTGAAAACAATAATTAGAGTAAAGAATTATGACTAAACTCGACCTGATAATTAATGTTTATTTAGTTTATTAATCACCAATATTGTAAATTTGTTAAGAGATATAAATTTATTTTGTTAGTAACCTTTATTTATTTAGTTTTAAAATAACGTCTATTCAGCTGAATTGTCAGCGATTTTTTTAGTAAAGATTTCAAAATATATAAGTGTGACGTTAAATTTTAGATTTCCTTTTTATATTTCGCTAACAGAGCTCTATTAGATATTAACTTTTCCACTGTTAAAGTGTTTGCCACCTGCAGGTATCCAGTGGTGTAGCATCTTTTTATTTTGGAAGTTAATTTAATTTCTGAGACTTCTTAAATAGTTTCAATGAATTTTGTGAAGAAATAATGAAAAATGTTTCCTATTCAATCAATAATGAGACGAAAATTGGTACCGTCATGGTCTAAAAAATAGATATTAATATAATTAATATGTATCATAGATATATTTCCATCCCTGATATAAAGTCCTTTATTTTTATTTAGCTAGAAGGAAAACTACTGTACAACTCTTGTTTTTACCAGTCATGAGTTGAGTACATACAGGAGAAATGGCAAACTTTCCTTCATGGATGGAAATAACAATTTTTGTTAAGGAAGTACCATAACTTAATTGTTAACAAAATCAAAAATTGTTTATCGATTTTATTGAAATATTCATTGCTTTATTTGCAACAGATTCAGCTTTATGTGTGTACGATGATTTAAAAGGATGAGGTTATACATATGTTCATCATGTAAGTAAATTTTTTCTATGTTCACCTATTTCTCCGTCATTTGTGGAGAGATTTCAACAATTCTTTTTTTTATAAGAAACGATACATTCCACAAGTGGTCCCACTTTCATCAATATACGACAAGAGCTGGGGAGGAGTACCTCCCATACAAATTAATTATTAATTATCGCATATCTGGATTACTATAGCAGTGACTAATGCGCGTAATCCAACAGAAAAATGGTGTTTTGAGAGCAGGGGAAGGACTCCCTCCAATAACAAACTAATCATTAATTATTAAATATTTTGAATACTATATCAGCGAGCGTCTGCAAGATTGGTCTGAATTACTTTGTAGATAACGCGCGCAATCCAGCAGGGGAAAGGCGCCCACCGATACAAAGTAATCATTAATCGTTGCATTTTTGAAATACTATATCAGTAAGCGTCTTCAAACTTTGCCTGAATTACTTCATAGCTAATGCAAGTAGTCCAACAGAAGACTGGCGGTGTAGAAGTAGGCCAACGGCTACCTCCCATACAAAGTAATTGCCAATTATCGCATATCTTGAGAGTCTTCCAACTTGGTATGAGCTCCTTAATAGTCAATCCGCCTAATCCAACAAAAAACTGGTGAGCTTGAAGGGGGGCTAGGTCACCTCACATACAAAGTAATTGCTAGTTATCGTGTATCGGAAAAACTATATCAGTAAAAGTTTTTAACCTTGCTGTGAGTCACTTCGAATTCAGTATGCGTAGTCCACAGCCGCAGATACAAGGGAGAGGAAGGAAAAAATGGGATTTACCTCCACCCCCAAAACGAATAAAATATACCTCTATTCTATTGAGTTCACCAATTATGGTATTTCTGGAATAATATATCAGTGAGTCTTCAAAATTGGTGTGAATTACTTTGTAGTCCATCAGACAGCTGGTGGAGTAGGAGCTGTGGAAAGGGTACCTCCCATACAAAGTAATTTTAAATTATGGTGTATCTGATATATTATATTAATAAAAAAAGTCTTTAGTATTGGAGTGAGTTACTTGGAAGCCAGCATGAGTAGTCTTACAAAAAACTAATTGGATGGTCGTAGGGGAAGGGTACCTCCCATACAAAGTAATATTAAAAAAACTAATAAACTTCTAACTTCTTGGCAATGACTACAAACAGTTAAATAGTTAACGCATATAATAATATTTTAGCTATTTTTTACTTTTTACCCGATTACGGTAACGCCCAAAAGAAGGGTTATTTATGTGTTTAGCAGTCAATCAAAAAGTATTTGTAAGCATATTCCATGCTTTCGCCTAAACTACGTATAGCATTTTGATAAATGAGGTGTCAATCGACTCGTTATTTTGATAAGATAGTTATAGGATACATTCTTTTCTCTGAAATTCCAAATGGCGGACATGGGATAGCGTAACTTCAGTGATCAAAAATTTAAAATGATCAAAATCTATCGTGATGGGTATCATTTTAAAGAGCATAATAATAAGATTATAACGATATATTACGAATTGGAAATGGCGGCCATGGGTCAGTATAAGTCAGAAACCAAAAATAGAAAATTATTAAAACCTATTGAGATAGGTATTATATGTAATAGCAATAAAAGACCATTCTAGAGATAAATTTCAAAATGGCGGCCGCAAAACAGCATAAAATCAGTGGCAAAGCCAAAAAGAAGACCAAACATTAAAAGTCATTAAAGCACATAATGATGGATATCACATTAAAGCTAATAAAAAACCTTTTAAAGTTATACATATACCAAATTTAAAATGGCGACCATGGGAACACATAAAGTCACGGACCAAAAATCAAAATAACGCAATATCTATCGATACGGGTATTATTTAAAAGAGCATAAAAATATAACTCAAAATGGTGACATGGGACAGCGTAATGTGAGCGCCAAAATCAAAACCTGTCGTGATGGGTATCATATTAAAGACCAGAACAATAAAATTCTTCCGACCTATACTCTAAACTACTAAACCAAAAATTTAAAATTATCAAAACCTATCGCGATGAATATCATATTTAAGAGCATACAAATACCATTCTAGAAATAACCGACAAATTCAAAATGGCGCCCATGGGACAGCATAACGCCAGTGAATAAACATGTTGGTACACATGTTGGTATGTGACTCCAAAATATTTAAATAAAAAATAGTGGTGCATATTCATAGTCAAAACAAAGTGTACTTTAAGAGCTTAAAACCAGTATTTTGTATGGAAATAATGGTTCTAAATTGCTAAAGTATACCTTGTTTATGACTATGAATATGCGCCAATAATTTAAAAAACTAAAACCTGACTAGTACAAAACAAGAAAGTATCCGTGGTCGTATGCCACTTAGGACTAAGTACTGGTTCCACACTGTTTAGGACGAAGGAGCACACGACCATGGATACTTTTTTGTTTTGTAATGGTAGGGTTTTAGTTTTTGTTGGTCGTATAACCTCCTTAATTTTTTAATTGTTTATTTGGAAAAACATAAGCAAATTAAAAAAAAAAACAATAGTTTATTATGAACTTCATTATCACGTATCAAAATTGATTTTAAAAACTTACACAACCAAAAAGTAAAAACAAATTATAGACCTGTGTAACCTTCTGCTTCTGGCTAAAAATAAATATTAAGAACTTTACAACCAAAGTTATAATGTAAAACAACATTTTTCAGGTTGAACAAATTGGGTGAACCGTCTATAAGTCCTGTTTCTCTGTAACGGCACGGCAGCCGTTCAAGTTAACTCCCTCAATGGTTGGTTGATAGTTTATTTTGCAAAAAAAAAAAGTTACTAAACCATAGGGCTTCTGCTAAACTTAACATCACACTCATAATTTCTTACAGTTTTAGTTATAAATCTATACTTTCAGCCCTGATTATACAAACATTTAAAAAATATTAATTATAATAAAATAAACAGCGTTGTTAATAAGTCGAGTTAATAATCGAGTGAATAATGCATTTATTGAATTGTGTATTGTTAAAATGTGTATGCCGGGTAAAGTGTATTGTTAAAGAAAATTTTAAAGTTGATTGAATAATAAAGGCAAAAACAAAACAAGCAAAAGTTAAAAACAGAGGAAGTATAAGAACGAATAGAAACAGCAGAAGCGGTGAAAATGTTATTCCAACGCACAAAGGATTGTAGAAAAGAGCGTAGGAGGGGGGAGCACAGATAGAATTTGTTTTAGCCAAATTAAAGTAAGATTTGTTTTTTTATTATAAATATAAAAAAACGAAAGATAAACGCAGGTTTGACTACCATCATTTAGTTTGCAGATAAGCTCCACAACACTTACTTGTTTGTTTTTTGGGTTTTGTTTTGTGTTTGGTTGGTTTTGTTTCTTTTGTATCCTCTGTGGTTGTGACCTTGTGAGAATCGGGTGTGATTTGTTCAGTGCCCTCAGGCTTGTGCTCTTGTTGTGGTTGCTCTTCAACTTGTTCTTGTGGTTCAGTGTGTGTTTCTGTGATTTTGATTTCGTGTATTGTGTCTGGAGTTTCTGTTTGGTCTGGCTTTTTTTCTTCGACTGTTGTCTTGGAAGGTTTTGGTGATTTTTTCTTATCTTTCTTTGGCTGTTCTAGCTGTTCGATAGGTTCGCTAGGTTTTGTTTCTGTCTTGTCCGGCATTTCAACTCTTTCGTATTGTTCGAGTGTAGTCTTTGGTATTTCTTCGTCTATAAGTTTTTGTATGTAATCGTCAACTTGGTCTTTCTTTACTTTTTTGATGGTCTTTTTAGGTTTTTTAACTATAGGTTTTTCCGTCTCAGCCTTATCCGTTTCATCGCTGGTAACAAGCTGTTCGATTGGTTGTTCTTCAATTACAATTGTAACCTCTGGACTATCTTCTTCATGTATTGTAACAATATGAATATTTGTGTCCTCCTCATTGGCCACTTTCTTTGTGAAAGCACGTTTCTTAGTAGTCTTTTGTTTGGGCTTACCCTGCTCATCGATTACCTCTTCGATTTTAACTTCAACTGGCTCACTTTCTAATATCTCTACCACTGGTAGAGGTTCTTCTTTGCTAACTTCTTCTTCTACCACTGTAATTTCAGCCATTATTAGTTCTTCAACATCTTTTGGTTTCTTAGTTTTAGGTTTTTTCTTTTGTTTTTCATCTTCTAATGCCTTAGGTTGTTCCTCTTTGGCTTTAACTATAAATTCCTTGTCATTAGCATCTTTAGGCTTAGTTTCAAACTCAATTTTCTCATATTTTTCTAGTTCAGTTTTTGGTATCTCCTCTTCGATAAGCTTTTGTATGTAATCATGTAGGTCATCCTTTTTAACCTTTTTAGTTTTCTTTTTGACAGGCTTCTCTACTTCGTCGGGTTTAACTTCTTCTGGTTGTGTTTCTACCACAGTGACTTCCACTTCAGGTTGATCATCAGTTTTGACTTCAATAATTTCAATGATATCCTCTTTGGAACCTTGTTGGCGTTTGATTTTTCGTTTCGTAATAGTCTGTTTTTCGACAACACCATCCTCATTAATGTGCTCTTGCGTTTCCGTTTGACTTTCAATAACTTCAATTTTAAACGGTTCTAAATCTTTAGGCACCGGTTCGCTTTCCTTTATTGTTACTTTTAATTCTTCAATTTCCTCAGTTTCTCTTGGTTCTGGCTTATGTTTCTTTTCTTTTGGTTTTTTACGTTCTGGTGCTGGTTTTATTTCTTCAACAGTTTCTTTGACCTCATATGCCTCTTCTGTTTTATCTATAGGCTCTGTTTCGGTGACTTGTATTTCTTGGCTAGGCACTTCTTCTTCTTTCGTCTCGGGTTGTTCTTGCAAAACTTTGACTTTCTGTTTGGGTTTCTTTACTTTCTTAATATCTTTAGTATCTTGGACGGTAACTTCTTTATATTCTTCTGGTATAGTTTCCTGTTCTATTTCTTGCAAAGTAACCTCATGCGTCTCTTCGGGTGATTCTTTCTCCTCTTTTTCTGTTTGTTCTATAGCGAATTCTTTAGGTTCTGGTTTTTCTACAGTTTCAGGCTTATGTTCAATTTTCTTAACTTTATGTGAAGGCTTCTTTTTCAATTTAACTGGCTGGTCTATGTCAATCTTTTCGTATGTTTCCAGCTCTGTCTTAGGGATGTCTTCATCAATAAGTTTCTGAATGTAGTCTTGCAGCTCGTCTTTGGTTACCTTCTTTGTTTTCTTTGGCTTTTTAATTTTCTCTTCAGTAGGTTGTTCTTCAACATTTTCAGGTTCTATGGTAGTTACCGTAATTTCAGCTATTGGCGAACCCTCCTTTTGAGTTTCAACAATTTCAATGATTTCTTCTTTGGGCCCAACTTGTTTCTTTATTTTACGCTTGATAACTTTTTGTGTTTTAACATCACCCTGTTCATCTGTAACTTGTATTTCTTCTTCTTGTTTTTCCAACTCTTCTACGTGAACAGGGAAAACCGTATCATCTGTATCCGGCTGACTTTCAATAACACGTATTTCTTCCTCTGCTGGTTGCTCTTCAGGCTTTTGTTTGGATTTCTTTTGAGATTTTTCAGGCTTTTGAAGCACTTCTTTTTTAGGTTTCTTTTTCAGTTTAATCGGTTCATCAATGTCGATCTTTTCATACTTTTCCAACTCAGTTTTTGGTATATCTTGCTCAATTAGTTTCATAATATAATCCTCTAAATCATCTTTTTTAACCTTTTTAGTTTTTTTAGGTTTGGTTACTTTCTGTTCCTTTGGCTTATCGGCTTCTTCAGGTTTTTCCGCTTCTGTCGTAGTTACTGTAACTTCGGCTATAGGTTGATCTTCTCTTTGAGTTTCTATAATTTCTATTATCTCTTCCTTAGGGCCAACTTGTTTCTTTATTTTACGTTTGGTAACCTTTTGTTTTTTGATTTCGCCTTCCTCGTCGACCACATCAACTATTTCTTCCTGTTTGTCAATTTCAACAACAGAAATTGGCAATTCTTCGGGCTTTTCTTCCTCACGTTGAATGAACTCCTCTATAACATTTACCAAATAGTCGTCTAACTGTTCGCTCGCTATTTTCTTGGGTTTTTTAATAACTTTCTTTTCTTTAGGTTGTTCCTCATTTTCAGGGACATCTTCAGTTTCTGTTATATCAAATACTGTTATCTCACTGACTGGTTTGTCCGCTTCCACAACTTCGGTTACTTCAAATACTTTTTCGATTGGGCCAACTTTAGTCTTGACTTTGCGTTTCGTAACTGTCTTTGGTTTAATTTTACCACCTTCATCTTGTTCCTCCACAACTTCTGTGACCTTTTCAATTTCTTCAACTACAACAGGCTTTTCTTCGATAGCTGCAACTTCTTCTTGTTCTCTCTGGTCTTCTGGCCCTACATACTCCTCAATAGTTTTGGCAATAAATTCTTGCGTTTGTTCCTCTGCCACTTTTTTGATTTTCTTAAGCGGTTTCTTTTCTTTAGGTTTCTTCACTTCCTCCGGAACTTCTTCAGTAATTTCTACAACAGTAACTTCGGCCATAGGCTGGTCTTCCTGAACGGTTTCGACTATTTCAAAGACTTTTTCGTCGGGACCAGATTTAGTTTTTACTTTGCGTTTGGTAACTGTTTTCTTTTTGATTTCGCCAGATTCAGTAGGATGATCTTCAGTTACAGTAGTTTGTTCAATTTCTTCCACAGGTACTGACTCGGAAGGTGTTACATACTCCTCAAGAACATTGACGACATATTCTTGTATTTTCTCTTTGGGCACTTTCTTGGATTTCTTTAAAGTTTTCTTTTCTTCAGGCTTTTCTACTTCCTGAGGGACATCTTGTGGAATTTCTACTACACTTACTTCCGCCATAGGTTGGTCTTCCTGAACGGTTTCGACTATTTCAAAGATCTTTTCTTCTGGACCAGATTTAGTTTTAACTTTACGTTTCGTAACAGTTTTCTTTTTAATTTCGCCTGTTTCAGTAGGCTGTTCTTCAGTTACAGTTGTTTGTTCAATTTCTTCAACAGGCACTGGTTTGTCGTCATCATACACGATAGGTGTAACATACTCCTCAAGAACATTAACGACATAGTCTTGTATTTTTTCTTTGGGCAATTTCTTAGTTTTCTTTAAAGGTTTCTTCTCTTCAGGCTTCTCTACTTCCTTGGGAATATCTTGTGGAATTTCTACAACGGTTATTTCGGCCATAGGCTGGTCTTCGTGAACGGTTTCGACTACTTCAAATACCTTTTCTTCTGGACCAGATTTAGTTTTAACTTTACGTTTCGTAACAGTTTTCTTTTTAATTTCACCTGTTTCAGTAGGCTGTTCCTCTGTCACCGTACTTTGTTGAATTTCTTCTACAGCTACTGGCTCGGAAGGTGTCACATACTCCTCAAGAACATTAACGACATAATCTTGTATTTTTTCTTTGGGTACTTTCTTGGTTTTCTTTAAAGTTTTCTTTTCTTCAGGCTTCTCTACTTCCTTGGCGATATCTTGTGGTAGTTCTACAACAGTTATTTCGGCCATAGGCTGGTCTTCGTGAACGGTTTCGACTATTTCAAAGACCTTTTCTTCTGGACCAGATTTAGTTTTAACTTTACGTTTCGTAACAGTTTTCTTTTTAATTTCACCTGTTTCAGTAGGCTGTTCCTCTGTCACCGTAGTTTGTTGAATTTCTTCTACAGCTACTGGCTGGGAAGGTGTCACATACTCCTCAAGAACATTAACGACATAATCTTGTATTTTTTCTTTGGGTACTTTCTTAGTTTTCTTTAAAGGTTTCTTCTCATCAGGTTTCTCTAATTCCTTGGCGATATCTTGTGGTAGTTCTACAACAGTTATTTCGGCCATAGGCTGGTCTTCGTGAACGGTTTCGACTATTTCAAAGACCTTTTCTTCTGGACCAGATTTAGTTTTAACTTTACGTTTCGTAACAGTTTTCTTTTTAATTTCACCTGTTTCAGTAGGCTGTTCCTCTGTCACCGTAGTTTGTTGAATTTCTTCTACAGCTACTGGCTCGGAAGGTGTCACATACTCCTCAAGAACATTAACGACATAATCTTGTATTTTTTCTTTGGGTACTTTCTTAGTTTTCTTTAAAGGTTTCTTCTCATCAGGTTTCTCTACTTCCTTGGCGATATCTTGTGGTAGTTCTACAACAGTTATTTCGGCCATAGGCTGGTCTTCGTGAACGGTTTCGACTATTTCAAAGACCTTTTCTTCTGGACCAGATTTAGTTTTAACTTTACGTTTCGTAACAGTTTTCTTTTTAATTTCACCTGTTTCAGTAGGCTGTTCCTCTGTCACCGTAGTTTGTTGAATTTCTTCTACAGCTACTGGCTCGGAAGGTGTCACATACTCCTCAAGAACATTAACGACATAATCTTGTATTTTTTCTTTGGGTACTTTCTTGGTTTTCTTTAAAGTTTTCTTTTCTTCAGGCTTCTCTACTTCCTTGGCGATATCTTGTGGTAGTTCTACAACAGTTATTTCGGCCATAGGCTGGTCTTCGTGAACGGTTTCGACTATTTCAAAGACCTTTTCTTCTGGACCAGATTTAGTTTTAACTTTACGTTTCGTAACAGTTTTCTTTTTAATTTCACCTGTTTCAGTAGGATGTTCCTCTGTCACCGTAGTTTGTTGAATTTCTTCTACAGCTACTGGCTCGGAAGGTGTCACATACTCCTCAAGAACATTAACGACATAATCTTGTATTTTTTCTTTGGGTACTTTCTTGGTTTTCTTTAAAGTTTTCTTTTCTTCAGGCTTCTCTACTTCCTTGGCGATATCTTGTGGTAGTTCTACAACAGTTATTTCGGCCATAGGCTGGTCTTCGTGAACGGTTTCGACTATTTCAAAGACCTTTTCTTCTGGACCAGATTTAGTTTTAACTTTACGTTTCGTAACAGTTTTCTTTTTAATTTCACCTGTTTCAGTAGGATGTTCCTCTGTCACCGTAGTTTGTTGAATTTCTTCTACAGCTACTGGCTCGGAAGGTGTCACATACTCCTCAAGAACATTAACGACATAATCTTGTATTTTTTCTTTGGGTACTTTCTTGGTTTTCTTTAAAGTTTTCTTTTCTTCAGGCTTCTCTACTTCCTTAGCGACATCTTGTGGAATTTCCACTACAGTTATTTCAGCCATTGGCTGGTCTTCGTGAACGGTTTCAACTATTTCAAAGACCTTTTCTTCTGGACCAGATTTAGTTTTAACTTTACGTCTCGTAATTGTTTTCTTTTTAATTTCGCCTGTTTCTGTAGGATGTTCTTCTGTAACCGTAATTTGTTCAATTTCTTCCACAGGTACTGGCTTGTCATCATCATAAACGGTAGGTGTCACATACTCCTCAAGAACATTAACGACATAATCTTGTATTTTTTCTTTGGGCACTTTCTTGGTTTTCTTTAAAGTTTTCTTTTCTTCAGGCTTCTCTACTTCCTTAGCGACATCTTGTGGAATTTCCACTACAGTTACTTCGGCCATCGGCTGGTCTTCGTGAACGGTTTCGATTATCTCAAAGACCTTTTCTTCTGGACCAGATTCAGTTTTAATTTTACGTCTCGTAACAGTTTTCTTTTTAACTTCGCCTGTTTCAGTAGGCTGTTCCTCTGTCACCGTAGTTTGTTCAATTTCTTCCATAGATACTGGTTTGTCGTCATCATACACGGTAGGTGTAACATACTCCTCAAGAACATTAATGACATAATCTTGTACTTGCTCTTTGGGTACTTTTTTAGATTTCTTAACTGGTTTCTTGACTTGGGGTTTTTCTTCTGTGACTCGCGGAAGGATGACATCTTCGGTTAATTCGTGTATAGTTACTTCAGCAATTGGCTGGTCTTCCTGTATAGTTTCTGATATTTCGAACACTTTTTCTTCCGGACCAGACTTTGTTTTTATTCTACGTTTGGTAACGGTTTTCTTCTTAATCTCACCAGTCTTATCGGGCTGTTCAACAATTTCTGTGCTCTGCTCGATTTCTTCAACAACTATAGGCTTTTCGGTAATTTCTTCTTTAACAGGTGTCTTTTTGATCTTCTTTGACTTGGGTTTATGTTCAGTTTCCATTGGCTGTTCTTCAACAGCTTGCTCTTCACTAAAACCGATTTCAAAGCTCATAGGCAATGGCTCTTCAGTTAGTTTGTCTTCTTCAACTATCTCAAATAATTGTTCTTCAACGTCTTTTTCTTCGGGAACAATTTCCTCAATATCAAATTCATGGACCGTCACTGCAACACCGTCTACAATTTCGAAAGTTTTCTTGTGGTGCTTTTTAATAGTCTTGGGTTTCTTTTTAGGCTTTGATTCAATTTCGGTTGGTTCATATTGCTCCAAAACTGTAGTGGGAATTTCTTGCTCTATTAACTGTTGTATGTAAGCATCATGGTCTTCTTTCGGAGATTTTTTCTTTTTGAATTTCTTTACTGTAATTGATTTAGTTTCTAAATCTTCAGCAATTTCGTCTGGTATAATTTCAGTTGTTTTAATCTCTACCTCCGTATCAGGCTTATTTTCAACACAAGATTCAACAATCTCAATTAGATATTCCTTCTCACCTTCTTTCTTCTTAAGCTTTCTTTTGGTGACTGTTTGCTTGACTTCCTCGCCAGTTTCGTCGACAATATTATGACAAATTGTTTCCGGTTGGAGTTCCTGGATAACTACAGAATACTCCTTGACCGTATCTTCTTTTGGTTTTAGTTTAGCTTGTTTTGTCTTTGGTTTTTGTTTTGGCTTCTCTTCAGTGAGTTTTACTTTGAAGTCCTCTTCTAAAGGAACTTCAGAGGGTTGATCTTCTGCTTCAGTTACGGCAATTTCTTGAGGTATATCCTCAATCTTATCCTCTGATATTTCTGTTACTTTAATCTTTTTAGTTTTTGTTGGTTTACGTTTTTTAGTTTCCAAAGTTTCTTTGATTTCTTCTTCCCTTTCAGGTTGTGTTTGTTCATCATCAGAAGCTTCAACTACATTTGTTTTAATAGAATATATTGAACCATCGATTTCATCGGGTAGAAGCTTTTCTTCTGGTTTAATCTCTTCAGTAATTTGAATGACATCCAGTTTTTCAGGTGCTTCATTAATGACGCGAACTAAGTAGTTCTCTAGTTCATCTTGCTTTAAAGTCTTTTTAACCTTTTTAGGTTTGCGAGGTTTTTCTTTGACAGCAGAATCCGCTGGCTGTTCTGGCGTAATTTCTGCAGTTATAACAGTAACCTCTACCTCGGGCTGTTTATCGGTTTTCTCTTCAATTACTAGAACTTCGTATTCCTTATCGCCCACTTTCTTTTTAATTTTACGTTTTGTTTTGGTTTTTTCCTTAATTTCTCCATCTTTTGTGGTCTCTTTTGTAGTCTCTGTTTGTTCGGTAATTTCTTTAACAACCACTTCAAATTTATCCAGCTTTTTGTGGCCTTCTAGTTCTTCCACTTGAATGTATTCTGTATCTTGGTGAGGCTGTTCTTGTTCATCCGGTGCAGCTTCATTTAATTTTATTTGAAGTTCTTCATATGTTTGTTCTTCCAAGGAAGCTTCTTTTTGTTTTTCTTGTTTGGGACGAGACTTGGATTTCTTTTGTTTAGGCTTTTCTTCAACTGGTTCGAATTCCGATATACCAATTTCAAGTTGTTCGCCTTCTAGTGGCTCTTCCTTTTTAGGTTGTTTCTTTGTCTTTTTAGCCTTTTTGGGTCTTTGGCCGAACTCTATTTTTTCATATCTTTCCAGTTTGGTCTTGGGAATTTCAGCTTCAATCAGCTGTTGAATATATGCATCCAGTTCATGTTTTTTCATTTTCTTTGGCTTTTTCTTCTTTATTTTATCTGCTTCGGGAGTTTTGTCTTCAGCAATTGAACTTTCTAATTCAGTGATTGAAACTTCGTAAACAGGCTCTTCACCTTCTTGTGTAGGAGCTTCAACAATTTCTATTATCTGTTGCTCGTTACCTTTCTTGTGAAGAAGTTTGCGTTTCTTGACGGTTTTTTCACTTTCCTCTTTCTCTTCTTCCGTTGTAGTTGGCTGTAGTTCTGTAACCGAAATCTCATAGAAATTATGTTCAATTTGTTCAACTGGTTGTTCTTGTAACTCGCTAACAAATTCTTCTAGTTCTTGAGGCTTAAGTTTGGCAATTCTCTTCTTTTTCTTTGTTACAACAGGTTCGACTGTCTCAGTATCTTCAACTTGTGTTGAGGTTACTGTAATTTCGTAAAGTTTTTCTTCTTCGTCGGGCTTATCACTGGGAATCTCTGTAATTTCGATAATATTTTCCGAAGATTCTGTTTTTTGTAAAATTTTTCTTTTATTTTTGATCTTCGATTTCTTTGGTTGCTGCTTATCTTCCGGTTGTTGCTCTTCAACTACTTCAGGCTGATACTCAATAACTTCCACCACCTTTGTCACCGATTCTGTATCAGATTCTGGCTGCTCGACATATTGAGGTTGGAACTCAACAGAAGTTTCTTCATGTTGAGCCTTTTTAGGTTTCTTCTTTTTCTTGCCTTCTTCTTTAGTCTTCGGCTGTTCAGGTAGTTCAACTTCTTCGGCCTGTTCTATTGTAAATGGTTTAAGTACTACTTCTTCCTTATCCTCTACCGTTTCAGGTAATTCACCATTTCCAATTTTCAGCTTACGTTCTTCAGTTTGATCTTCTTCTTTTTTGAGTTTTTTGGCACGCTTATATTTCTTTTCTGGTTTTTCCACCTCATCTATTGGAATTCCTTCTTCATCCAATAGCGTAGGTTCTTCCAACACCTCGGCTGTATACTCGGAAGGCTTAAATTTCTTATGACGCTTCTTGAGAACCAATAAAGCTTCCTCTACATTACGTGACAGCTCACCTTGACCACGTTTGGTATCAAGATCTGTGATAGTCATTTTAAAGTTATAGGGTGAATAGGGCACAAAATTAATCCAACTCTTAAGTTTTGTCTTAAAAGGCACCTTTTCCTTTTTCGATTTGGGCTTTTCGGGTCTTTGTTTTGGAGTTTTAAGTTTAAGCATTTGCGGGAATTCTGCTACCGAGGAGATTTCAAGTTGTCTGGATTTTTTCACTTCAATACGTTCGATTTTCATGGGTATTAGTTTGATGGGTGTTACCTGTTTGATGGATGAATCGCGACGGGCTCTCTGAGGCTGATCGATTTCTGTACGTGTGTATTGTTGTAAAACTGTCTTTGGTGGCAATTCCTGATGTATTAGGAACTGTATGTATTCGTCAAGTTCGTCTTTTTTCAGTTTTTTCTTTGTCGATTTTTTCTTAGGCTTGTCTTTGGGTTTTTTAACCACACTGTCCGTCACCTTAACCTTCCAGTCGGATGTTTCTTCAGGCTTGTCATCCTCCGTTACTACGACTGTTATTTCTTCTTCTTGGCCAGGCTTTTGTGTCGTTATCACTTCTATAGTTTGCTCTTCATCACCAATCTTTTGCTTAATCTTACGTTTTTTAATCTTGGTTATTTGTTTTGGTTTATCTTCATCATCTTGGCCTTCTAATGTGGGCAATTCTACTTCCATTACTTCTTCCGGCAGAAACTCAACAGCTGTTGGTTGCTGTTCTTCTGGTTGCTCTTCAATTATATTAAATTTCGTTGTTTTTGGCTTCTTGGCTTTAGTGTTTTGTTTGGGCGTTTCCGTGTGCTCAGTCTGTGTTGTGTCTTCACTTACAACATCATCAGGTTCGGTAATAGTGTATGGTTTGGTATCTTGTTCTAATTGACATAAAAAATAGTTTATATTGCATATCGTTTTGCTCATCTTATTGTACGATATATTCAAATATGGAAATATTTGAAAAGTATTGTAGCTTTTTTAAAAGCTTGTGTTAATTGTATGTAAGTATATTGTATGTATATCTGGTGTTTTATTATAATGTACATACGTGTTGATAAGTTGCTGTTAGTCTTACTACACACATAATATTTTATTTATTTGTTTTATTTTTTGTATAAGACTTTAAAAGAATATATAATATTTGTCTTGTATTTTAATATATTCTAGAAGTGTCAGATACGAGGGGTTAGTATTTATTATTATTTCTTTTGTTTCTTATTATGTTTTTATCAAGAAATTTGAAAAAAAAATCTCTTAAGTGGGGAGCTTTACAATGGGAATTTATTTTTAAAGGAATTTGTTGTTTCTATTTGGAGATATTTGTTTATACATTCACAACGAAAATATGTAGATAATGAAACATTTTATAAAGTTGAGGTCGATTTTGTTGATTTTTTACCATTCGAAGGATTTCAATTCTGTAATTTTTATGCGGGCAGAATAATAGTGACTTGACATATTTTAATATAAAATTTAATAATAAATATTAACAAATATTAATATAAAATTACTAGCTATAAGATATAAATCTATGTTGGGTTTTCCATAATTTGAACAAAAAAATCAGGTCTTGAATGCACCCCCAATAAAATATTTCTAGATACAGCAATGAAGATGGATTTATTAAACAAAAAAAAATCAGGTCTTGAACCCTTCAGAAAATATTTCTAGCTACACTAATGAAGATGGGTTTATTAATGAGTACAGTTGCTGAATTTAGTGTTAAAAAACCACAAGTACCTAAATGTTGCAGCAATATGATTGGACAAATCTTGTATCTAAATCCGGCTGGTCAGGCCAGAACATTTTACAGTGTTCGCTATTTCCATCTAGTTTTTGTGTCTAAGCTGCAAGATGTGAATGAAGACGAAATGGGATTTCAACAAGCTGCTGCTGCATACTACATAAGAATGATCGGAGTGGGTCTTCTTTTCCTTAGGAAATTCAAAGAATAAAAATTTTGATTTTCTTCCAAAATTACTTGTTATATCCTTCACAATACGAAACGAGTAGCAAGTCATGAGGAGTACTCATTTTGTACTAATCCTTTCGAAAATCTTTTACTCTTAATAAAAACATAAAACCCAAATGCAATGGAGATAGTCCCATTTCGTACATAACTCAATGTTAAAATAAATGCTATTCGAAATAAAATTATTTGTCCCACTATTATTATGACCGCAATTGTAGGCAACAGTTGAGATAAAAATCTTTTCCCTAATTGTGATTTTAAACTTTTTGTTAAAAATTCGTGGAAAATAAAGTAAGGATGAACTAAAATATGTACCTGTGAAATCGTTGACTTCTATAATTTCTATTTTTGAGGGTGATGTATCTTCATCATGTTCTTTAGCCGTTTCAGTATCACTAAGGACTTCTTCGACAAGAACTCCCTCCTCTTGTGTGACCTTTTTATTTTCAGTTTCAATAACTGTCTCACCTTCTTCATTTTGTACTGATTTAAATGTTGTAATAAATACAGGCTTTCCATCAGTTGTCTGTTCTTGGATTGGCTTTTCTTCTGTTTTTATTAAGGTTTATCGGTGTTCAAATTGGTTGTGTGTGTGTGTGTGCATGTGTTTTGATGTTTTGACAAAAGTGTTGTTGAATTTATATTCAAGAATTTGGTTACAGCATTAAAATATAAAAAACAAAATGTTAAATGAGTGTTCTAATATATGTTTGTTTAACACATAATAAAAAGAGAGTTTATAGTACATAAATGAAAAAATTTAAACATTTTTCTCATAACAAAAATGGCCATCAATAATGTAATTAAATTATTCTTTTTCGAAATTAAGTGTAAAAGTGTGTCATGTATTGTTATTGAGGTAGTAAAGAATTACAGAGAGAGAGAGAAACAGAGAAAGAAAGAGTGTGTATGAAGTGTAGCATTCTTACCCTTGGGTTTCTTGTGTTTTTTTGATTTTTTAGTGGGCTTTGGTTGTTGTTCATCATCCAAAAGGCTAATGTCAATAATGTTTGTGAGATCTCCTTCGCTTACAACTTGTATCATGGAATATGGTTCTTTGCCTTCTTCCTCGATGGTTTGTATTTGATAAAATTCGGGCTCGGGCGTGGCATCTTTCTTGAAGGTACGGGTTTTTGTAGTCTTCTTTTTGGGCTTCTTACCCTTTTCAATAATTTCACTTTCTACTATTTCTTCTGGTAACTCTTCAATTGCTACAGGCTTAGTAAGTGTTTCATTAGCTGGTAATTCCTCAATGTTAACAGTAGTAATGGGCGTCTCGTTATCTTCTTCCACAAATTGTATCGTTGTAATTTCGTCTTTTTCATTGTCAACAGGTTTTTTAAAGGATCTTGTCTTTATTGTCTTCTTCTTAGTCCTGCCATTCGAAGTTAGAGAGTCTAGAACTGTAAACTGTTCGGGTAATTCTAAAGATGGCATAGCGTTACTACCATCCGTTTCATCCTTTTCAATTTCCTTGACGCTAATAAGGTATTCAGGCTTTTCACCCTCTTCCTCGACAATTCTAATTTCAGTGACTTCGTCAACTTTGTCGTCTAAAGGTTTTTTAATGGTTTTCTTTTTTATCTTTCTGGTTTTCTTAGTTCCATCTGGGCTAGTATAGTCTTCAATAATATTTTCTTCAGGTAACTCAACAACTGGCACAAATTTCTCTTCCACTAATTCTGGGAATGGTTTATCGTAGTCAAGTACAGTTACTTTTGTAACTGGTTCCCTTTCGAATTCCTCAACAATTTCAATCTTTGTTATTTCCATTTTTGGTCCCTTAAGTTTTTTCACAATTTTAGTCTTAACAACAGTTTTCGTTGGAGTGCCATCTTCTTTTTGATCTAAAATAACAGATTTCCGTTCCGGAAGCTCCACAACAATTTCTTCATCATCGGGCTCTTTAATTCGAACAACTCTTTTTAATTTAACTTGTTTTAATGGAGACGTTTCATCCTTTGAAACTGAAGACTCCTCCACAGTAACAATTGTTTCAGGCTGTTTATCATCTTCCTCAACATTTTCGATCGTGGTAACTTCTTGCTTGTCACCCTTGACCTTCTTGATAACACGTGTACGTATTTTCTTTTTCTTAGGTATACCGTCCTCCGAAATTGTTTCAATAATTCTTACATCTTCGGGAAGTTCTTTAACCTCTTCAGGGTATTCTTCAATTGGAGTCTCTTCGACTGTCACTGTTGTTTCAGGTTGCTTGTCGTCTTCCTCGACAGTTTCAATCCTAGTAACTTCTTGCTTGTCACCCTTAACCCTCTTAATGATACGTGTGCGAATCTTCTTTTTCATGGGCTTACCGTCTTCAGAAACTGTTTCTATGACTCTTACTTCTTCAGGAAGTTCTTTAACCTCTTCAGGGTGTTCTCCAATTGGAGTCTCTTCGACTGTCACTGTTGTTTCAGGTTGTTTGTCATCTTCCTCTACAGTTTCTATCTTAGTAACTTCTTGCTTGTCACCCTTAACCTTCTTGATAACACGTGTGCGAATCTTCTTTTTCTTGGGCTTACCGTCTTCAGAAATTGTTTCAATGACTCTTACTTCTTCAGGAAGCTCTTTAATCTCTTCAGGCTGTTCTTCAATTGGAGCCTCTTCGACTGTCACTGTTGTTTCAGGCTGTTTGTCGTCTTCCTCAATAGTTTCAATCGTGGTAACTTCTTGCTTGTCACCCTTAACCTTCTTGATAACACGTGTGCGAATCTTCTTTTTCTTGGTTTTACCGTCTTCAGAAATTGTTTCAATGACTCTTATTTCTTCAGGAAGCTCTTTAATCTCTTCAGGGTGTTCTTCAATTGGAGTTTCTTCGACTGTCACTGTTGTTTCAGGTTGTTTGTCATCTTCCTCTACAGTTTCTATTTTAGTAACTTCTTGCTTGTCACCCTTAACCTTCTTGATAACACGTGTGCGAATCTTTGTTTTCTTGGGCTTACCGTCTTCAGAAATAGTTTCAATGACTCTTACTTCTTCAGGAAGTTCTTTCACTTCTTCAGGTTTCTCTTCAATTGGAGTCTCTTCGACTGTCACTGTTGTTTCAGGTTGCTTGTCGTCTTCCTCGACAGTTTCAATCTTGGTAACTTCTTGCCTGTCACCCTTAACCTTCTTGATAACACGTGTGCGAATCTTCTTTTTCTTGGGCTTACCGTCTTCAGAAATTCTTTCAATGACTCTTACTTCTTCAGGAAGCTCTTTAATCTCTTCAGGCTGTTCTTCAATTGGAGTCTCTTCGACTGTCACTATTGTTTCAGGCTGTTTATCGTCTTCCTCAACAGTTTCAATCTTGGTAACTTCTTGCTTGTCACCCTTAACCCTCTTAATGACACGTGTGCGAATCTTCTTTTTCGTGGGCTTACCGTCTTCAGAAATTGTTTCTATGACTCTTACTTCTTCTGGAAGTTCTGTAGCTTCTTCAGGTAGTTCTTCAATTGGAGTCTCTTCGACTGTCACTGTTGTTTCTGGTTGTTTGTCATCTTCCTCTACAGTTTCAATCTTGGTAACTTCTTGCTTGTCACCTTTTACCTTCTTAATGACACGGGTGCGAATCTTCTTTTTCTTCGGTTTACCGTCTTCAGAAATTGTTTCAATGACTCTTACATCTTCAGGAAGTTCTTTCACTTCTTCAGGTTGTTCTTCAATTGGAGTCTCTTCGACTATCACTCTTGTTTCTGGTTCTTTGTCGTCTTCCTCAATAGTTTCAATCTTGGTCACTTCTTGCTTGTCACCCTTAACCTTCTTTATAACACGCGTGCGAATCTTCTTTTTCATGGGCTTACCGTCTTCAGAAATTGTTTCTATGACTCTTACTTCTTCAGGAAGCTCTTTAACCTCTTCAGGGTGTTCTTCAATTGGAGTTTCTTCGACTGTCACTGTTGTTTCAGGTTGTTTGTCATCTTCCTCGACGGTTTCTATTTTAGTAACTTCTTGCTTGTCACCCTTAACCTTCTTGATAACTCGTGTGCGAATCTTTGTTTTCTTGGGCTTACCGTCCTCAGAAATTGTTTCAATGACTCTTACTTCTTCAGGAAGTTCTTTCACTACTTCAGGTTGTTCTTCAATTGGAGTCTCTTCGACTGTCACTGTTGTTTCTGGTTGTTTGTCGTCTTCCTCAATAGTTTCAATCTTGGTCACTTCTTGCTTGTCACCCTTAACCTTCTTGATAACACGTGTGTGAATCTTCTTTTTCTTGGGCTTACCGTCTTCAGAAATTGTTTCAATTACTCTTACTTCTTCAGGAAGCTCTTTAATCTCTTCAGGCTGTTCTTCAATTGGAGTCTCTTCGACTGTCACTGTTGTTTCAGGCTGTTTGTCGTCTTCCTCAACAGTTTCAATCTTGGTAACTTCTTGCTTGTCACCCTTAACCTTCTTGATAACACGTGTGCGAACCTTCTTTTTCTTGATTTTACCGTCTTCAGAAATTGTTTCAATGACTCTTATTTCTTCAGGAAGCTCTTTAATCTCTTCAGGCTGTTCTTCGATTGGAGTCTCTTCGACTGTCACTGTTGTTTCAGGTTGTTTGTCATCTTCCTCTACAGTTTCTATTTTAGTAACTTCTTGCTTGTCACCCTTAACCTTCTTGATAACACGTGTGCGAATCTTTGTTTTCTTGGGCTTACCGTCTTCAGAAATAGTTTCAATGACTCTTACTTCTTCAGGAAGTACTTTCACCTCTTCACGTTGCTCTTCAATTGGAGTCTCTTCGACTATCACTGTTATTTCAGGTTGTTTGTCGTCTTCCTCGACAGTTTCAATCTTGGTAACTTCTTGCCTGTCACCCTTAACCTTCTTGATAACACGTGTGCGAATCTTCTTTTTCTTGGGCTTACCTTCTTCAGAAATTGTTTCAATGACTCTTACTTCTTCAGGAAGCTCTTTAACCTCTTCAGGCTCTTCTTCAATTGGAGTCTCTTCGACTGTCACTGTTGTTTCAGGTTGTTTGTCACCTTCCTCTACAGTTTCTATCTTAGTAACTTCTTGCTTGTCACCCTTAACCTTCTTGATAACTCGTGTGCGAATCTTTGTTTTCTTGGGCTTACCGTCTTCAGAAATAGTTTCAATGACTCTTACCTCTTCAGGAAGTTCTTTCACTTCTTCAGGTTTCTCTTCAATTGGAGTCTCTTCGACTGTCACTGTTGTTTCAGGTTGCTTGTCGTCTTCCTCGACAGTTTCAATCTTGGTAACTTCTTGCCTGTCACCCTTAACCTTCTTGATAACACGTGTGCGAATCTTCTTTTTCTTGGGCTTACCGTCTTCAGAAATTGTTTCAATGACTCTTACTTCTTCAGGAAGCTCTTTAATCTCTTCAGGCTGTTCTTCAATTGGAGTCTCTTCGACTGTCACTGTTGTTTCAGGCTGTTTGTCGTCTTCCTCAACAGTTTCAATCTTGGTAACTTCTTGCTTGTCACCCTTAACCTTCTTGATAACACGTGTGCGAATCTTCTTTTTCTTGGTTGTACCGTCTTCAGAAATTGTTTCAATGACTCTTATTTCTTCAGGAAGCTCTTTAATCTCTTCAGGCTGTTCTTCGATTGGAGTCTCTTCGACTGTCACTGTTGTTTCAGGTTGTTTGTCATCTTCCTCCACAGTTTCTATTTTAGTAACTTCTTGCTTGTCACCCTTAACCTTCTTGATAACACGTGTGCGAATCTTTGTTTTCTTGGGCTTACCGTCTTCAGAAATAGTTTCAATGACTCTTACTTCTTCAGGAAGTACTTTCACCTCTTCACGTTGCTCTTCAATTGGAGTCTCTTCGACTGTCACTGTTATTTCAGGTTGTTTGTCGTCTTCCTCGACAGTTTCAATCTTGGTAACTTCTTGCCTGTCTCCCTTAACCTTCTTGATAACACGTGTGCGAATCTTCTTTTTCTTGGGCTTACCGTCTTCAGAAATTGTTTCCATGACTCTTACTTCTTCAGGAAGCTCTTTAACCTCTTCAGGCTCTTCTTCAATTGGAGTCTCTTCGACTGTCACTGTTGTTTCAGGTTGTTTGTCATCTTCCTCTACAGTTTCTATCTTAGTAACTTCTTGCTTGTCACCCTTAACCTTCTTGATAACTCGTGTGCGAATCTTTGTTTTCTTGGGCTTACCGTCTTCAGAAATAGTTTCAATGATTCTTACCTCTTCAGGAAGTTCTTTCACTTCTTCAGGTTTCTCTTCAATTGGAGTCTCTTCGACTGTCACTGTTGTTTCAGGTTGCTTGTCGTCTTCCTCGACAGTTTCAATCTTGGTAACTTCTTGCCTGTCACCCTTAACCTTCTTGATAACACGTGTGCGAATCTTCTTTTTCTTGGGCTTACCGTCTTCAGAAATTGTTTCAATGACTCTTACTTCTTCAGGAAGCTCTTTAACCTCTTCAGGGTGTTCTCCAATTGGAGTCTCTTCGACTGTCACTGTTGTTTCAGGTTGTTTGTCATCTTCCTCTACAGTTTCTATCTTAGTAACTTCTTGCTTGTCACCCTTAACCTTCTTGATAACACGTGTGCGAATCTTCTTTTTTTTGGGCTTACCGTCTTCAGAAATTGTTTCAATGACTCTTACTTCTTCAGGAAGCTCTTTAATCTCTTCAGGCTGTTCTTCAATTGGAGTCTCTTCGACTGTCACTGTTGTTTCAGGCTGTTTGTCGTCTTCCTCAACAGTTTCAATCTTGGTAACTTCTTGCTTGTCACCCTTAACCCTTTTAATGACACGTGTGCGAATCTTCTTTTTCATGGGCTTACCGTCTTCAGAAATTGTTTCTATGACTCTTACTTCTTCTGGAAGTTCTGTAGCTTCTTCAGGTAGTCCTTCAATTGGAGTCTCTTCGACTGTCACTGTTGTTTCTGGTTGTTTGTCATCTTCCTCAATAGTTTCTATTTTGGTAACTTCTTGCTTGTCACCCTTAACCCTCTTAATGATACGTGTGCGAATCTTCTTTTTCATGGGCTTACCGTCTTCAGAAATTGTTTCTATGACTCTTACTTCTTCAGGAAGCTCTTTAACCTCTTCAGGATGTTCTTCAATTGGAGTTTCTTCGACCGTCACTGTTATTTCAGGTTGTTTGTCGTCTTCCTCGACAGTTTCAATCTTGGTAACTTCTTGCTTGTCACCCTTAACCCTCTTAATGACACGTGTGCGAATCTTCTTTTTCATGGGCTTACCGTCTTCAGAAATTGTTTCTATGACTCGTACTTCTTCAGGAAGTTCTTTCACTTCTTCAGGTTGTTCTTCAATTGGAGTGTCTTCGACTGTCACTCTTGTTTCTGGTTCTTTGTCGTCTTCCTCAATAGTTTCGATCTTGGTCACTTCTTGCTTGTCACCCTTAACTTTCTTGATAACACGCGTGCGAATCTTCTTTTTCATGGGCTTACCATCTGCAGAAATTGTTTCTATGACTCTTACTTCTTCAGGAAGTTCTTTCACTTCTTCAGGTTGTTCTTCAATTGGAGTCTCTTCGACTGTCACTGTTGTTTCAGGTTGCTTGTCGTCTTCCTCGACAGTTTCAATCCTGGTAACTTCTTGCTTGTCACCCTTAACCCTCTTAATGATACGTGTGCGAATCTTCTTTTTCATGGGCTTACCGTCTTCAGAAATCGTTTGTATGACTCTTACTTCTTCAGGAAGCTCTTTAACCTCTTCAGGGTGTTCTCCAATTGGAGTCTCTTCGAGTGTCACTGTTGTTTCAGGTTGTTTGTCATCTTCCTCTACAGTTTCAATCTTGGTAACTTCTTGCTTGTCACCTTTTACCTTCTTAATGACACGGGTGCGAATCTTCTTTTTCTTCGGTTTACCGTCTTCAGAAATTGTTTCAATGACTCTTACTTCTTCAGGAAGTTCTTTCACTTCTTCAGGTTGTTCTTCAATTGGAGTCTCTTCGACTGTCACTGTTGTTTCTGGTTGTTTGTCGTCTTCCTCAATAGTTTCAATCTTGGTCACTTCTTGCTTGTCACCCTTAACCTTCTTGATAACCCGCGTCCGAATCTTCTTTTTCATGGGCTTACCGTCTGCAGAAATTGTTTCTATGACTCTTACTTCTTCAGGAAGCTCTTTAACCTCTTCAGGGTGTTCTTCAATTGGAGTTTCTTCGACTGTCACTGTTGTTTCAGGTTGTTTGTCATCTTCCTCGACGGTTTTTATTTTAGTAACTTCTTGCTTGTCACCCTTAACCTTCTTGATAACTCGTGTGCGAATCTTTGTTTTCTTGGGCTTACCGTCCTCAGAAATTGTTTCAATGACTCTTACTTCTTCAGGAAGTTCTTTCACTTCTTCAGGTTGTTCTTCAATTGGAGTCTCTTCGACTGTCACTGTTGTTTCTGGTTGTTTGTCGTCTTCCTCAATAGTTTCAATCTTGGTCACTTCTTGCTTGTCACCCTTAACCTTCTTGATAACACGCGTCCGAATCTTCTTTTTCATGGGCTTACCGTCTTCAGAAATTGTTTCTATGACTCTTACTTCTTCAGGAAGCTCTTTAACCTCTTCAGGGTGTTCTTCAATTGGAGTTTCTTCGACTGTCACTGTTGTTTCAGGTTGTTTGTCATCTTCCTCGACGGTTTCTATTTTAGTAACTTCTTGCTTGTCACCCTTAAGCTTCTTGATAACTCGTGTGCGAATCTTTGTTTTCTTGGGCTTACCGTCCTCAGAAATTGTTTCAATGACTCTAACTTCTTCAGGAAGTTCTTTCACTTCTTCAGGTTGCTCTTCAAGTGGAGTCTTTTCGACTGTCACTGTTGTTTTAGGTTGTTTGTCATCTTCCTCAACAGTTTCAATCTTGGTAACTTCTTGCTTGTCACCCTTAACCTTCTTGATAACGCGTGTGCGAATCTTCTTTTTCTTGGGCTTACCGTCTTCAGAAATTGTTTCTATGACTCGTACTTCTTCAGGAAGTTCTGTAGCTTCTTCAGGTAGTTCTTCAATTGGAGTCTCTACGACTGTCACTGTTGTTTCTGGTTGTTTGTCATCTTCCTCTACAGTTTCAATCTTGGTAACTTCCTGCTTGTCACCTTTTACCTTCTTAATGACACGGGTGCGAATCTTCTTTTTCTTCGGTTTACCGTCTTCAGAAATTGTTTCAATGACTCTTACTTCTTCAGGAAGTTCTTTCACTTCTTCAGCTAGTTCTTCAATTGGAGTCTCTTCGACTGTCACTGTTGTTTCAGGTTGTTTGTCATCTTCCTCTACAGTTTCTATTTTAGTAACTTCTTGCTTTTCACCCTTAACCTTCTTGATAACACGTGTGCGAATCTTTGTTTTCTTGGGCTTACAGTCCTCAGAAATAGTTTCAATGACTCTTATTTCTTCAGGAAGCTCTGTAACCTCTTCAGGTTGTTCTTTAATGGGACTTTCGTTGACTGTCACTGTTGTTTCAGGCAGTTTGTCATCTTCCTCAACAGTTTCGATTTTAGTAACTTCCTGTTTGTCACCCTTGACCTTCTTGATAACACGTGTGCGTATTTTCTTTTTCTTAGGTATACCGTCCTCCGAAATTGTTTCAATAATTCTCACATCTTCGGGAAGTTCTTTAACCTCTTCAGGGTATTCTTCAATTGGAGTCTCTTCGACTGTCACTGTTGTTTCAGGTTGCTTGCCGTCTTCCTCGACAGTTTCAATCCTGGTAACTTCTTGCTTGTCACCCTTAACCCTCTTAATGATACGTGTGCGAATCTTCTTTTTCATGGGCTTGCCGTCTTCAGAAATTGTTTCTATGACTCTTACTTCTTCAGGAAGCTCTATAACCTCTTCAGGGTGTTCTCCAATTGGAGTCTCCTCGACTGTCACTGTTGTTTCAGGTTGTTTGTCATCTTCCTCCACAGTTTCTATCTTAGTAACTTCTTGCTTGTCACCCTTAACTTTCTTGATAACACGTGTGCGAATCTTCTTTTTCTTGGGCTTACCGTCTTCAGAAATTGTTTCAATGACTCTTACTTCTTCAGGCAGCTCTTTAATCTCTTCAGGCTGTTCTTCAATTGGAGTCTCTTCGACTGTCACTGTTGTTTCTGGTTGTTTGTCGTCTTCCTCAATAGTTTCAATCTTGGTCACTTCTTGCTTGTCACCCTTAACCTTCTTGATAACACGCGTGCGAATCTTCTTTTTCATGGGCTTACCGTCTGCAGAAATTGTTTCTATGACTCTTACTTCTTCAGGAAGCTCTTTAACCTCTTCAGGGTGTTCTTCAATTGGAGTTTCTTCGACTGTCACTGTTGTTTCAGGTTGTTTGTCATCTTCCTCGACGGTTTCTATTTTAGTAACTTCTTGCCTGTCACCCTTAACCTTCTTGATAACTCGTGTGCGAATCTTTGTTTTCTTGGGCTTACCGTCCTCAGAAATTGTTTCAATGACTCTAACTTCTTCAGGAAGTTCTTTCACTTCTTCAGGTTGCTCTTCAAGTGGAGTCTTTTCGACTGTCACTGTTGTTTCAGGTTGTTTGTCTTCTTCCTCAACAGTTTCAATCTTGGTAACTTCTTGCTTGTCACCCTTAACCTTCTTGATAACGCGTGTGCGAATCTTCTTTTTCTTGGGCTTACCGTCTTCAGAAATTGTTTCTATGACTCGTACTTCTTCAGGAAGCTCTGTAGCTTCTTCAGGTAGTTCTTCAATTGGAGTCTCTTCGACTGTCACTGTTGTTTCTGGTTGTTTGTCATCTTCCTCTACAGTTTCAATCTTGGTAACTTCTTGCTTGTCACCTTTTACCTTCTTAATGACACGGGTGCGAATCTTCTTTTTCTTCGGTTTACCGTCTTCAGAAATTGTTTCAATAACTCTTACTTCTTCAGGAAGTTCTTTCACTTCTTTAGGTTGCTCTTCAATTGAAGTCTCTTCGACTGTCACTGTTGTTTCAGGTGTTTTGTCATCTTCCTCGACGGTTTCTATTTTAGTAACTTCTTGCTTGTCACCCTTAATCTTCTTGATGATACGTGTGCGAATCTTCTTTTTCTTCGGTTTGCCGTCTTCAGAAATTGTTTCAATGACTCTTACTTCTTCAGGAAGTTCTTTCACTTCTTCAGGTTGTTCTTCAATTGGAATCTCGACGACTGTCACTGTTGTATCAGGTTGTTTGTCATCTTCCTCTACAGTTTCAATCTTGGTAACTTCTTGCTTGTCACCTTTTACCTTCTTAATGACACGGGTGCGAATCTTCTTTTTCTTCGGTTTACCGTCTTC
Organism: Panzeria rudis; assembly: GCA_956483635.1. Lineage (NCBI taxonomy): Eukaryota > Metazoa > Arthropoda > Insecta > Diptera > Tachinidae > Panzeria > Panzeria rudis. The sequence goes on from OY101448.1 coordinate 167,463,798, forward strand.
CGAAACTGTTTCAATGACTCTTACTTCTTCAGGAAGCTCTTTAACATGTTCACGTTGTTCGTCAATTGGAGTTTCTTCAACTGTCACTGTTGTTTCTGGTTGTTTATCATCTTCCTCAACAGTTTCAATTTTCGTAACTTCTTGTTTATTACCCTTTACCTTCTTAATGACACGTGTGCGAATCTTCTTTTTCCTGGGCATACCATCTTCCGATATTATTTCAATGACTCTTACTTCTTCTGGAAGTTCTTTAACCTCTTCATTTTGTTCTTCAATTATAGCCTCTTCGACTGTCACCGTTGTTTCAGGTTGTTTGCCGTCTTCCTCAACAGTTTCAATTTTGGTAACTTCTTGCTTGTCACCCTTGACTTTCTTAATGACACGCGTGCGAATCTTCTTTTTCTTTGGCTTACCGTCTTCCGAAACTGTTTCAATGACTCTTACTTCTTCAGGAAGCTCTTTAACCTGTTCAGGCTGTTCGTCAATTGGAGTCTCTTCGACTGTCACTGTTGTTTCAGGTTGTTTGTCATCTTCCTCTACAGTTTCTATTTTAGTAACTTCTTGCTTGTCACCCTTAACCTTCTTGATAACACGTGTGCGAATCTTTGTTTTCTTGGGCTTACCGTCCTCAGAAATAGTTTCAATGACTCTTACTTCTTCAGGAAGCTCTGTAACCTCTTCAGGTTGTTCTTTAATGGGACTTTCTCTGACTGTCACTGTTGTTTCAGGCTGCTTGTCATCTTCCTCAACAGTTTCGATTTTAGTAACTTCCTGTTTGTCACCCTTGACCTTCTTGATAACACGTGTGCGTATTTTCTTTTTCTTCGGTTTACCGTCTTCAGAAATTGTTTCAATGACTCTTACTTCTTCAGGAAGTTCTTTCACTTCTTCAGGTTGTTCTTCAGTTGGAGTCTCTTCGACTGTCACTGTTGTTTCTGGTTCTTTGTCGTCTTCCTCAATAGTTTCAATCTTGGTCACTTGTTGCTTGTCACCCTTAACCTTCTTGATAACACGCGTGCGAATCTTCTTTTTCATGGGCTTACCGTCTTCAGAAATTGTTTCTATGACTCTTACGTTTTCAGGAAGCTCTTTAACCTCTTCAGGGTGTTCTTCAATTGGAGTTTCTTCGACTGTCACTGTTGTTTCAGGTTGTTTGTCATCTTCCTCGACGGTTTCTATTTTAGTAACTTCTTGCTTGTCACACTTAACCTTCTTGATAACTCGTGTGCGAATCTTTGTTTTCTTGGGCTTACCGTCCTCAGAAATTGTTTCAATGACTCTAACTTCTTCAGGAAGTTCTTTCACTTCTTCAGGTTGCTCTTCAAGTGGAGTCTTTTCGACTGTCACTGTTGTTTCAGGTTGTTTGTCTTCTTCCTCAACAGTTTCAATCTTGGTAACTTCTTGCTTGTCACCCTTAACCTTCTTGATAACGCGTGTGCGAATCTTCTTTTTCTTGGGCTTACCGTCTTCAGAAATTGTTTCTATGACTCTTACTTCTTCAGGAAGTTCTGTAGCTTCTTCAGTTAGTTCTTCAATTGGAGTCTCTTCGACTGTCACTGTTGTTTCTGGTTGTTTGTCATCTTCCTCTACAGTTTCAATCTTGGTAACTTCTTGCTTGTCACCTTTTACCTTCTTAATGACACGGGTGCGAATCTTCTTTTTCTTCGGTTTACCGTCTTCAGAAATTGTTTCAATGACTCTTACTTCTTCAGGAAGTTCTTTCACTTCTTTAGGTTGCTCTTCAATCGAAGTCTCTTCGACTGTCACTGTTGTTTCAGGTTGTTTGTTATCTTCTTCGACGGTTTCTATTTTAGTAACTTCTTGCTTGTCACCCTTAATCTTCTTGATGATACGTATGCGAATCTTCTTTTTCTTCGGTTTGCCGTCTTCAGAAATTGTTTCAATGACTCTTACTTCTTCAGGAAGTTCTTTCACTTCTTCAGCTAGTTCTTCAATTGGAGTCTCTTCGACTGTCACTGTTGTTTCAGGTTGTTTGTCATCTTCCTCTACAGTTTCTATTTTAGTAACTTCTTGCTTGTCACCCTTAACCTTCTTGATAACACGTGTGCGAATCTTTGTTTTCTTGGGCTTACCGCCCTCAGAAATAGTTTCAATGACTCTTACTTCTTCAGGAAGCTCTGTAACCTCTTCAGGTTGTTCTTTAATGGAACTTGCTTTGACTGTCACTGTTGTTTCAGGCTTTTTGTCATCTTCCTCAACAGTTTCGAATTTAGTAACTGCCTGTTTGTCACCCTTGACCTTCTTGATAACACGTGTGCGTATTTTCTTTTTCTTAGGTATACCGTCCTCCGAAATTGTTTCAATATTTCTTACATCTTCGGGAAGTTCTTTAACCTCTTCAGGGTATTCTTCAATTGGAGTCTCTTCGACTGTCACTGTTGTTTCAGGTTGCTTGTCGTCTTCCTCGACAGTTTCAATCCTGTTAACTTCTTGCTTGTCGCCCTTAACCCTCTTAATGATACGTGTGCGAATCTTCTTTTTCATGGGCTTACCGTCTTCAGAAATTGTTTCTATGACTCTTACTTCTTCAGGAAGCTCTTTAACCTCTTCAGGGTGTTCTCCAATTGGAGTCTCTTCGACTGTCACTGTTGTTTCAGGTTGTTTGTCATCTTCCTCTACAGTTTCTATCTTGGTAACTTCTTGCTTGTCACCTTTTACTTTCTTGATGAGACGTGTGCAAATCCTCTTTTTCTTCGGTTTGCCGTCTTCAGAAATTGTTTCAATGACTCTTACTTCTTCAGGAAGTTCTTTCACTTCCTTAGGTTGTTCTTCAATTGGAGTCTCTTCGACTGTCACTGTTGTTTCTGGTTGTTTGTCGTCTTCCTCAACAGTTTCAATCTTGGTAACTTCTTGCTTGTCACCCTTAACCTTCTTGATAACGCGTGTGCGAATCTTCTTTTTCTTGGGCTTACCATCTTCAGAAAAAGTTTCTATGACTCTTATTTCTTCAGGAAGCTCTGTAGCTTTTTCAGGTAGTTCTTCAATTGGAGTCTCTTCGACTGTCACTGTTGTTTCAGGTTGTTTGTCATCTTCCTCCACAGTTTCTATCTTAGTAACTTCTTGCTTGTCACCCTTAATCTTCTTGATGACACGTGTGCGAATCTTCTTTTTCTTCGGCTTGCCGTCTTCAGAAATTGTTTCAATGACTCTTATTTCTTCAGGAAGCTCTCTAACTTCTTCAGGTTGTGCTTCAATTGGAGTCTCTTTGACTGTCACTGTTGTTTCTGGTTCTTTGTCGTCTTCCTCAATAGTTTCAATCTTGGTAACTTCTTGCTTGTCACCCTTAACCTTCTTGATGACACGTGTGCGAATCTTCTTTTTCTTTAGTTTGCCGTCTTCAGAAATTGTTTCAAGCACTCTTACTTCTTCAGGAAGTTCTTTCACTTCTTCAGGTTGTTCTTCAATTGGAGTCTCTTCGACTGTCACTGTTGTTTCTGGTTGTTTGTCATCTTCCTCAATAGTTTCTATTTTGGTAACTTCTTGCTTGTCACCCTTAACCCTCTTAATGATACGTGTGCGAATCTTCTTTTTCATGGGCTTACCGTCTTCAGAAATTGTTTCTATGACTCTTACTTCTTCAGGAAGCTCTTTAACCTCTTCAGGATGTTCTTCAATTGGAGTTTCTTCGACCGTCACTGTTATTTCAGGTTGTTTGTCGTCTTCCTCGACAGTTTCAATCTTGGTAACTTCTTGCCTGTCACCCTTAACCTTCTTGATAACACGTGTGCGAATCTTCTTTTTCTTGGGCTTACCGTCTTCAGAAATTGTTTCAATGACTCTTACTTCTTCAGGAAGCTCTTTAACCTCTTCAGGCTCTTCTTCAATCGGAGTCTCTTCGACTGTCACTGTTGTTTCAGGTTGTTTGTCGTCTTCCTCAACAGTTGCAATCTTAATAACTTCTTGCTTGTCACCCTTAACCCTCTTAATGACACGTGTGCGAATCTTCTTTTTCATGGGCTTACCGTCTTCAGAAATTGTTTCTATGACTCTTACTTCTTCAGGAAGCTCTTTAACCTCTTCAGGCTGTTCTTCGATCGGAGTCTCTTCGACTGTCACTGTTGTTTCAGGTTGTTTGTCATCTTCCTCTACAGTTTCTATCTTAGTAACTTCTTGCTTGTCACCCTTAACCTTCTTGATAACACGTGTGCGAATCTTTGTTTTCTTGGGCTTACCGTCCTCAGAAATTGTTTCAATGACTCTTACTTCTTCAGGAAGTTCTTTAACTTCTTCATGTTGTTCTTCTATTGGAGTCTCTTCGACTGTCACTGTTGTTTCAGGTTGTTTGTCATCTTCCTCTACAGTTTCAATCTTGGTAATTTCTTGCTTGTCACCTTTTACCTTTCTAATGACACGTGTGCGAATCTTCTTTTTCTTTAGTTTGCCGTCTTCAGAAATTGTTTCTATGACTCTTACTTCTTCAGGAAGTTCTTTAACTTCTTCATGTTGCTCTTCAATTGGAGTCTCTTCGACTGTCACTGTTGTTTCAGGTTGTTTGTCATCTTCCTCTACAGTTTCAATCTTGGTAATTTCTTGCTTGTCACCCTTAACTTTCCTGATAACACGTGTGCGAATCTTCTTTTTCTTGGGCTTACCGTCTTCAGAAATTGTTTCAATTACTCTTACTTCTTCAGGAAGTTCTTTTACTTCTTCAGGTTGCTCTTCAATTGGAGTCTCTTCGACTGTCACAGTTGTTTCAGGGTGTTTGTCATCTTCCTCTACAGTTTCGATCTTGGTAACTTCTTGCTTGTCACCTCTCACCTTTTTAATGACACGGGTGCGAATCTTTTTTTTCTTCGGCTTACCGTCTTCAGAAATTGTTTCAATGACTCTTACTTCTTCAGGAAGTTCTTTAACTTCTTCATGTTGTTCTTCTATTGGAGTCTCTTCGACTGTCACTGTTGTTTCAGGTTGTTTGTCATCTTCCTCTACAGTTTCAATCTTGGTAATTTCTTGCTTGTCACCTTTTACCTTTCTAATGACACGGGTGCGAATTTTTTTTTTCTTCGGGTTACCGTCTTCGGAAATTGTTTCAATGACTCTTACTACTTCAGGAAGTTCTTTCACTTCTTCAGGTTGCTCTTCAATTGGAGTCTCTTCGACTGTCACTGTTGTTTCAGGTAACTTGTCGTCTTCCTCGATGGTTTCTATCTTGGTAACTTCTTGCTTGTCACCCTTAACCCTCTTAATGATACGTGTGCGAATCTTCTTTTTCTTCGGTGTTCCGTCTTCAGAAATAGTTTCAATGACTCTTACTACTTCAGGAAGCTCTTTCACCTCTTCAGGTTGTTCTTCAATTTGAGTCTCTTCGACTGTCACTGTTGTTTCAGGTTTTTTGTTATCTTCCTCTACAGTTTCAATCTTGGTAACTTCTTGCTTGTCACCTTTTACCCTCTTAATGACACGTGTGCGAATCTTCTTTTTCTTAGGTTTACCGTCTTCGGAAATTGTTTCAATGACTCTTACTTCTTCAGGAAGTTCTTTCACTTCTTCAGGTTGTTCTTCAATTGCAGTCTCTTCGACTGTCACAGTTGTTTCAGGTTGTTTGTCATCTTCCTCTACAGTTTCAATCTTGGTAACTTCTTGCTTGTCACCTTTTACCTTTTTAATGACACGGGTGCGAATCTTCTTTTTCTTCGGTGTGCCGTCTTCAGAAATAGTTTCAATGACTCTTACTTCTTCTGGAAGTTCTCTAACTTCTTCAGGTTGTTCTTCAATTGGAGTCTCTTCGACTGTCACTGTTGTTTCAGGTTGTTTGTCATCTTCCTCTACAATTTCAATCTTGGTAACTTCTTGCTTGTCACCTTTTACCTTCCTAATGATACGGGTGCGAATTTTCTTTTTCTTCGGTTTACCTTCTTCGGAAATTGTTTCAATGACTCTTACTTCTTCAGGAAGTTCTTTCACTTCTTCAGGTTGTTCTTCAATTGGAGTCTCTTCGACTGTCACTGTTGTTTCAGGTTGTTTGTCATCTTCCTCTACAGTTTCTATTTTAGTAACTTCTTGCTTGTCACCCTTAACCTTCTTGATAACACGTGTGCGAATCGTCTTTTTCTTGGGCTTACCGTCTTCAGAAATTGTTTCAATTACTCTTACTTCTTCAGGAAGTTCTTTTACTTCTTCAGGTTGCTCTTCAATTGGAGTCTCTTCGACTGTCACAGTTGTTTCAGGGTGTTTGTCATCTTCCTCTACAGTTTCGATCTTGGTAACTTCTTGCTTGTCACCTCTCACCTTTTTAATGACACGGGTGCGAATCTTTTTTTTCTTAGGCTTACCGTCTTCAGAAATTGTTTCAATGACTCTTACTTCTTCAGGAAGTTCTTTAACTTCTTCATGTTGTTCTTCTATTGGAGTCTCTTCGCCTGTCACTGTTGTTTCAGGTTGTTTGTCATCTTCCTCTACAGTTTCAATCTTGGTAATTTCTTGCTTGTCACCTTTTACCTTTCTAATGACACGGGTGCGAATTATTTTTCTCTTCGGTTTACCGTCTTCGGAAATTGTTTCAATGACTCTTACTTCTTCAGGAAGTTCTTTCACTTCTTCAGGTTGCTCTTCAATTGGAGTCTCTTCGACTGTCACTGTTGTTTCAGGTAACTTGTCGTCTTCCTCGATGGTTTCTATCTTGGTAACTTCTTGCTTGTCACCCTTAACCCTCTTAATGACACGTGTGCGAATCTTCTTTTTCTTCGGTGTTCCGTCTTCAGAAATAGTTTCAATGACTCTTACTACTTCAGGAAGCTCTTTCACCTCTTCAGGTTGTTCTTCAATTTGAGTCTCTTCGACTGTCACTGTTGTTTCAGGTTTTTTGTTATCTTCCTCTACAGTTTCAATCTTGGTAACTTCTTGCTTGTCACCTTTTACCTTCCTAATGATACGGGTGCGAATTTTCTTTTTCTTCGGTTTACCTTCTTCGGAAATTGTTTCAATGACTCTTACTTCTTCAGGAAGTTCTGTCACTTCTTCAGGTTGTTCTTCAATTGGAGTCTCTTCGACTGTCACAGTTGTTTCAGGTTGTTTGTCATCTTCCTCTACAGTTTCAATCTTGGTAACTTCTTGCTTGTCACCTTTTACCTTCTTAATGACACGGGTGCGAATTTTCTTTTTTTTCGGTTTACCGTCTTCAGAAATTGTTTCAATTACTCTTACTTCTTCAGGAAGTTCTGTAGCTTTTTCAGGTTGTTCTTCAATTGGAGTCTCGACGACTGTCACTGTTGTATCAGGTTGTTTGTCATCTTCCTCTACAATTTCAATCTTGGTAACTTCTTGCTTGTCACCTTTTACCTTCCTAATGATACGGGTGCGAATTTTCTTTTTCTTCGGTTTACCTTCTTCGGAAATTGTTTCAATGACTCTTACTTCTTCTGGAAGTTCTCTAACTTCTTCAGGTTGTTCTTCAATTGGAGTCTCTTCGACTGTCACTGTTGTTTCAGGTTGTTTGTCATCTTCCTCTACAATTTCAATCTTGGTAACTTCTTGCTTGTCACCTTTTACCTTCCTAATGATACGGGTGCGAATTTTCTTTTTCTTCGGTTTACCTTCTTCGGAAATTGTTTCAATGACTCTTACTTCTTCAGGAAGTTCTGTCACTTCTTCAGGTTGTTCTTCAATTGGAGTCTCTTCGACTGTCACAGTTGTTTCAGGTTGTTTGTCATCTTCCTCTACAGTTTCAATCTTGGTAACTTCTTGCTTGTCACCTTTTACCTTCTTAATGACACGGGTGCGAATTTTCTTTTTTTTCGGTTTACCGTCTTCAGAAATTGTTTCAATTACTCTTACTTCTTCAGGAAGTTCTGTAGCTTTTTCAGGTTGTTCTTCAATTGGAGTCTCGACGACTGTCACTGTTGTATCAGGTTGTTTGTCATCTTCCTCTACAGTTTCAATCTTGGTAACTTCTTGCTTGTCACCTTTTACCTTCTTAATGACACGGGTGCGAATCTTCTTTTTCTTCGGTTTACCGTCTTCCGAAACTGTTTCAATGACTCTTACTTCTTCAGGAAGCTCTTTAACATGTTCACGTTGTTCGTCAATTGGAGTTTCTTCAACTGTCACTGTTGTTTCTGGTTGTTTATCATCTTCCTCAACAGTTTCAATTTTCGTAACTTCTTGTTTATTACCCTTTACCTTCTTAATGACACGTGTGCGAATCTTCTTTTTCCTGGGCATACCATCTTCCGATATTATTTCAATGACTCTTACTTCTTCTGGAAGTTCTTTAACCTCTTCATTTTGTTCTTCAATTGGAGCCTCTTCGACTGTCACCGTTGTTTCAGGTTGTTTGCCGTCTTCCTCAACAGTTTCAATTTTGGTAACTTCTTGCTTGTCACCCTTGACTTTCTTAATGACACGCGTGCGAATCTTCTTTTTCTTTGGCTTACCGTCTTCCGAAACTGTTTCAATGACTCTTACTTCTTCAGGAAGCTCTTTAACCTGTTCAGGCTGTTCGTCAATTGGAGTCTCTTCGACTGTCACTGTTGTTTCAGGTTGTTTGTCATCTTCCTCAACAGTTTCAATTTTGGTAACTTCTTGCTTGTCACCCTTGACTTTCTTAATGACACGCGTGCGAATCTTCCTTTTCTTTGGCTTACCGTCTTCCGAAACTGTTTCAATGACTCTTACTTCTTCAGGAAGCTCTTTAACATGTTGAGGTTGTTCATCATATGGAGTCTCTTCAACTGTCACTGTTGTTTCTGGTTGTTTATCATCTTCCTCAACAGTTTCAATCTTGGTAACTTCTTGCTTGTCACCCTTTACCTTCTTAATGACACGTGTGCGAATCTTCTTTTTCCTGGGCTTACCATCTTCGGAAGTTATTTCAACGACTTTTACTTCTTCTGGAAGTTCTTCAACCTCTTCATTTTGTTCTTTAATTGGAGCCTCTTCGACTGTCACCGTTGTTTGAGGTTGTTTGTCATCTTCTTCTACAGTTTCAATCTTGGTAACTTCTTGCTTGTCACCCTTTACCTTCTTAATGACACGTGTGCGAATCTTCTTTTTCTTGGGTTTACCGTCTTCTGAAATTGTTTCAATAACTCTTACTTCTTCCGGAAGTTCTTGAACCTCTTCAGGTTGTTCTTCAATTGGAGTCTCTTCGACTGTCACTGTTGTTTCAGGTTGTTTGTCATCTTCCTCAACAGTTTCAATTTTGGTAACTTCTTGCTTGTCACCCTTGACTTTCTTAATGACACGCGTGCGAATCTTCTTTTTCTTGGGCTTACCGTCTTCCGAAACTGTTTCAATGACTCTTACTTCTTCAGGAAGCTCTTTAACATGTTCAGGTTGTTCGTCAATTGGAGTTTCTTCAACTGTCACTGTTGTTTCTGGTTGTTTATCGTCTTCCTCAACAGTTTCAATTTTGATAACTTCTTGCTTGTTACCCTTGATCTTCTTGATGACACGTGTGCGAATCTTCTTTTTCTTTAGCTTGCCATCGTGGGAAATATTTTCAAACTCTTGAACCTGTTCTGGCATTTCACATATTTTTTCTGGGGTTTCATGTGTTTCTGTGTGTTCTGGTGTGTGTATTGTTTGTGTGGTATCTGTGTAATAGAATGTTATGTGTGTTAGTTTTTGTACTTTTATTAGTTTTGCTTGTGTTTGTTTTATCATTAATTGTGTATAATGTGTTTTTTGTTTTTGGGTTTCGAATTGGGCCTTCACAAGTACTACGCCATGTACTATAAATAATAAGTATAAAGTAGGTGTACTTACCGGATGTATATGTTACCATATATGTTTTATGTTTTTGTTTTTCATCGAGTGACTCTGTAATATCTATGGCTGATGTTGTTGTGGGTGTAACTGACTCGGCAGTTTGAGTATCTGCAAATTCATCAACAATATTATAATCTCTGATAGTGTCATCTCTATTTTTTGACTTTTCTATTTGTGTCGGAATTTGAGGAGTGATTGGTATGATAGCATTGACTTTATCTAATTTTGTAATGGGAACTTCCTTGCTTTCAGCGATCTGAGTACTTGGTAATGGTGAGGACGGCAGTGTTTTTTCACTTTCGAAAATTAAATGTGAAGTTTGTTCTTGACCAGTATTTATGTGCACATTAAGATGAGCAGTGTGTAATATGTGTTCTTGATTCTGTTGCATATCGGTTATAGCGTCTGTAGGTAGTTGTGTAGTGTTAAGTACTGTTTTAAGATCATAAATAGCAAGAGTAGGTAAAGCTTTATTACTTTCGACTAGGGGAGAAACAATGGGTGTTGTGTGCTCGTAGGTGTTTGTACTGCTACCGCTATACGCGCGCTGGGATTGTGTAGTGGATTTAGCTTGTGTAGCATTTATAATTGTTTGCATGTGTAAAGGTTGAGTGTCTTCGGTGTGAATTACTTGAGTTTCATACATATACGTACTTTGTGTCTGTATTTCTGTTAGCGGCTTGTACGATACGGGCTCTTTCCATTCTAAGTCAGCAACTATTACGGAAGTTTGAGGCTCTGTACTCGTAGAAATCACCATAGCATCTGTAAAATTGATACTGGCTTTAAATTGTTCCTGGTCCTTATCCCGTATGTGGTTTAAAGTTTCAAACGGAGTTACTGTACTAATTACTAATTTATCAGAGTGTTCTTGTGAGTGAACCGGTTGTATTTGTTCAGGTATTTGCAAATCTTCTAACTTTGCAGCATCTATTTCGGTTAGAACTTCTTGAACTGTAGATGCCTTAAACTCGGATAGTACAAAAGATGTTTTGCTATCCTGTAGATTAGGTTTAAAATTTAAACCTTGCTCCTGAATGCTTTCCAAGGACTGTGTAATATGAGATTGTACTGTTTTAGTCTTTATATCGATGGCAACAGGTTGTATTTGCTCGTGCTGTTTCAAATTATTGTCAAACGTATCAGGCTCTTCATATGCTGTTGTAGATTGAACGATTTTAGCATGTAATTTTGGAGAATCATCAGCAACACTTGCATACTGCTTGATCGGTTTGTTGAGTTCATAGGTTTCTGTTATACTTGAAAGGCCTACGGTTTCTTCAGTCAATACTGGCGTTAAATTATCTTGTATCATTGAAGCATTTTCAAGCTTCATGTCAAATGATTCGAGTCCTGATTCTTTATGATAAACCGTTTCATCTTGAATTTGTTTAAAATCTTTCATAATGGATTTGATTGAAACGTTGGCCAATTGCGTTGGAATTTCAGATGTTTCTTTAATTGGTGTTATGCCTTCATAAGTAATGGTTTCGGTTACTAATTTCTCGTTAAAGTTCTCTTTGGTAGTTGATTTAATAACTTGACTCTGTTGTATAGTATCAGGGAAAAGCTCTGTCTCTTTTTCCAAAGGTTTTGTGACCATAATGGTTTGAGCGTTACTGCTCATTTGGTTTAATGTTTCCATAGCTTTGTATTGCTTTACTGGTGTACTTTCAAAATTGTCCGTATTTTCAGTGGTGGTAACTTGCGATATTTGCACTTCCTGTTCTGGACTTTCTAACGTTGACTTGGCTTTCTGTTCGTCCTGCTGTAGAGAAAAAAGTTTACTTTCTATTTCTGGAGCTTTTTCATAGGCTGTGGGCTTTGTTACTATCATCTCGCGTAGAGTACCTTCAACAAATTGTTTTGCTATTTCAGCATTTCTTTTAAAATCATTCAAATCTTGCTCTTTTTGCAATGTGTCATTGATGTTTTCCACTTGTGCTGACTTAAACTGTTCATCTAAGCCAATGTGAACTTGTAGTAGAGGTTTTGGTTGGATCTCCAGTATATTGGACTCTTCGATTACGTGAGTTTGTGTAACAGTAAGTTGATTGTTCGAATCTTGTATTTTAGCATCTGCGTTTGTTAAGAAAGGCATAGAATACTCAAGCGCTGCAGACTGCTCTTGGGTTTTAGTTTCTTCTATAAGAGGCAATCTATGCTCTTCGAGAGTGGTTATCGAAGGTAGTTCAGTAAACTTGGGCGGAGTGGGGACTATAATACCTTCCAGCTCGGCTGTTTGCTGAGTTTCGACAAGAACTCCTTGATTGCTTACATGATCCACTTGGGCATTTACAGATTGCATTTTTCTTTCAGATTGAGTCTCAGTGACACTCTCTAAAAGTAATGATGTGTCGGTAGTACCTACAATCAGGCCTCTTTCATCAGCTAGCAAGTTGGTCTTAAATGACTTTGTTTCAAAGTCTTTTAAAAGACCCGTACTCTCCATTGTTCCCACTGTTACGCTCACTGGCAAATTATGTGCTCTACTGAATGCGTTCAAAGCCTGCTTTGGAGCTTGCATGATGTTATCCAGCGTGTTCTCATGTTCAAAAATCGTTGCACTATCTTCTACAGCAGCATATTTATTAGTTTCCTGCAACACCTCTCTGGGCCGCTCTTCGTTTTGTTGCGGTGATAACTTCTGATCTCCAAAATTTTCCAGAACTAATAATGTTTCACCGCTTATGGTTTCATTATAGACAATTTGTGTTGGTTTGGGAGTATGAGATGAGCTCTCAAATTCTTTAAGCTCTCCCACACTATCTTGCTGTTCTACTCTTTCTGTTAGCGGTAGCTTAAGGGTGATATCATGTGTTAAAGCCTCAGCGGAATCGGTGATTAATGACTTTGGCTTAAAATCTTGGAAGGCTTCTAGCAATTGTTCTTTGTGTGTGAGAGCAATTTGCGTTTGAGTAACAACATTTAAGTGGGCTTCTTGCTCTTTATTTAGATCAATCATTTCTAGCGATTGTTCGTTCTCATAGACACTAATATCTCGTACAGAAAGTTCTCTTAGATTTTCGCTTTCTTTTATTTGCACTTGAGCTTCTAAAGATGGAATGCCTTTGAATTGGTTAGAAGTTTCGTAAAATTCTTCTTCTTTAAGAAGCGGTGCTCTAAAGAGTTCATCACTTAATTTCGGTTCGACTATAACTTCTGTAGGCTTAAGATATTCGTCTGCCAATGTCTCTTTATCTGTGGCCATTACCATTTCAATATTTACAGCATTGTTTTCGACTACTCTAATATCTGTAAGCTGACTGGTATTGATAGGTTGCCGCTCATTTTCGTTTATTGATTCCATGCCCTGAGTGAGAGAAGCTAGAGCGGTGGTGATACCTTCAACCATATCTAAGTTACCATGCTGAGCCTTTATTTCCAATGCCGGAAAATCATCCGAATGCTCAACTGTTTGCTCGCTGAAAGTCTGGGCAATATTTAGTAGTTTTGCCGTTGAAGTAGTCACTTCTTTGCATGATGGTTTCTCACCTGCTAGCAAAATACTTTCTTTGTCATGTATTTGAGTGATTGAAATTTCTAGTGGTTGCACTATTTCCAATTCAGGTTGCGTTCTCTTCGTGTCTGGATGTTTAATGTCCTCTAGTTCGCCAGTAAAATGTAAGGCCAACTGTGAAGTTACTTCTGAAGCATGTTGTGGTACATAGTTTGTCTTTGGAGCAATTTGAACAGATTCAGTTTTGATATTACTATCGGTCGATGATTCCATTACAAAGATCTCATTTGTTTCCAAAGATTTAAGTTTTTGCTCGTCCTTTTGTATAACTGCCCAGTGTATAGCAGGTTTATCGTAATGAGGCTCGTCCTTAAAACTTTCTGATACATTCACTTCATATATTTCCAGATTGTTTAAATTCGCCGTAAATTGTGACTTGATGTTAACTGTTTCGTTCTTTGCAGCCTCAATAAAATCATGTGTATCCATTAATGTAGTGTCAGCATTGAGCGTGGTAACATTTACGTCCACGTTTGTGGAGGCTTGAAGTGTTTGGGGTTGAAACTCTTCTATTGGTTTAGTGTTTGACTGTATTTCAGGATAGCCCACAACAAGAGCTTTTAGTTCCAATGTGCTGGTAAGTTTTTGAGCCATTTGCATTTCTGGCTTTTCCTCAGGTTTTATTTCCTCTTCACTTTCTACCACTTGCTGACTTGAAATTGTGATGGAATTAGGCTGCATTGTTAAGCTTGTTTTGGCTGAGGCAATTGTTTGAGGTTCCTTTATTTTCAGTAAATCCTCTTTATCTTGAGCCTGGACTTCTAAAATGTCTGCCACCGTTGTGGCAGTTTCGATATCAGATTTAATTTGTTCTATAGCGGGCAGTTTGAAATCGTTTTCAACAATACTCTCATATAATTGATCTTCTTGGGTTTCGCCGAGAACATTGCCATTGGTCATTAGCGGTTTACCTTTTTGGGGTGCTATATATTCGTTCGGTCTAATGTCATCGGCATGCTCTGTGACTTCGGCTATATTGACTTCATGGGTAGGAAGTTGTCTTATTTCCTGTCGTATTTTTGCCTGATTAGTGGCTGCTTCTGGCACAACTAACTCTTTTGGCTTAGCTTCGTCTATGAATTCCTCAAGTGCAGTAATATGTTTGTGTTCCTCAACAGAGAAAATAGCTTGTTTTTCTATTTCTATATATGACGATTTATATTCCTCTAAAGGACTTTGCAGGTCAGCTTGATCTGACTGTACACTTTCGAGTAACACAAGTTTATCAAGGGCTTTAACTGCAGACTCTATGTTCTCAATAGGCCGTTCTATGACCATTTCGTTTGTTTTCGGCTCTATAACCTCCAAGGATCTGTCTACTTCCTTGACAGTTTTTGTAGCTTTTGCTGGCTGGGGTGAAATAAGGTTTTCTAATGTTTGTTCACTCTCTTGAGCAATAACTTCTTTGGCCATTATAGATTTGTGTGGTACAAATTCTGTTTCTGTTTTCTCTTTAGGCTGTTGTTTGGATTTCTTCCAATCCTTAGTGGTATCATGAGTCAAAACCTGTTCGACTTCAAGAGAGCCTTCTGAGGCAACTATAACCTGAGTTGTATTTACTTGTTTTGGTTTTTCGTTAATGAATTCTTTTTCTAAAGACTCTGTACTAAACACTTGCTCTACTACTAGTCCTATATCTGGGACGATTTCAGTTTCTACCTGTTTCAAGGTTTCTAAGGACTTTTTCTCCTTTAATTTTTCAATTGATTCTGTTATCACGACCTCCGAATGCTGCTGAGCCTGGTAGGGTTCTACTTTCTGAACAGCATGTTGTTCATCTTTTATGGATGGTGATTCTTCTTGAACACTTTCTGTTATCAAAGGCTTTGCTACCACTAGTGGTTTATG
Source organism: Panzeria rudis (assembly GCA_956483635.1). Classification (NCBI taxonomy): domain Eukaryota; kingdom Metazoa; phylum Arthropoda; class Insecta; order Diptera; family Tachinidae; genus Panzeria; species Panzeria rudis. The sequence goes on from OY101448.1 coordinate 167,478,895, forward strand.
CTCATTTAAATCCTGCTTAGACTTAGCCTTGGCTAATATTGGTTGCTCCGTCGGTATAATACTGGGGGTTTGTTCGGTTATTACCTCCTCCGTGCTGGCAACTTTTAGTTCCGAATTTTCAACCGTTTCACTCACAGTCTCTGCTAATTGTTTGACAACGTTAGTTTGTTTTTCCAACTCCATTACAACATTCTTTTCCTGAATTATAGCACATTTTTGTAGATTTAATTGTTCTTGGGCCAATTGCGATCTAGGTGTCTGTTCAAACGCCATCAGGGGCAATTCACTTAGTGCTATGGTTTCCACAGTTTCGTGAGGCATAGATTGCAGCGGCAATGCTTCTTCAACTTGGGGAGCAGCAATTGTTTCAATGCTTTCTTCTACGATTGCTTGAGTGTCTTCCTCATGAGCCTTAAAATATTTTTTACGTTTGAACTTTTCAGTAACAATTGTTTCTTCCTGTTCTTGCACATATCTTTCTACAATTTGTTCATGTTGTTGTTCTTGTTCTTGTTTTTGTATCTGTTCCTGTTTCTGTTTGATTTCTTGTTCTTGTTCTTGTTCTTGTTCTGGTTCTTGTTTATGTTTAGGTTTTTTCTGCTTCTTGGATATATTGACCTTCTTAATAGTTTGCTGTTGTTCTTGTTCTGTTTCCTGAATGTATTGTATTTCCTGTTCCTGTTTTTTAACTACTATATGTTGTTGCTGTTGTTGTTCTTGTTGTTGGTGGTATTCCACAATTGTGGCACCTGTCCTTGCTGTTGTTGTTTCTGTGAATTGTGATTTGTAAGAATTTAAAACTATAGATTGTTGTACACGTCATGTTGTATACAAGTACTATTTTGGTTAAAGATGGATTTTATATAAACATTTTTTTTCATCTAGTATTTGTTTAGTTTTAGCTTAATTTCTTTCTTTAAAAGTTTATATTTTTCAGTTCAAATGCCGAAATTTGTTAGTTTTATTTTATACAAGTAAATTGTTAGTCGTGAAGTGATTTTACAACAGACAAACAGAATAATGATGAGCATTGAATACATTTTGTCATGTTTTTTTTAGCTTTAGAAGTTATTGAAAGTTCAGAGAAAGAGTTTCTTGTGAAACATTAACGTTTCTTAGTAGCAAAGTGCTACACCGAAAAAACCGAAGTTATTTGTTTTGAAAATCATACAGCATTATGTATAATGAAAAATTTGCATGTAGTTATCATAAGTGACGAATTTGAACTTTAGGACGGTTTCCACAATACAAACAATTGATTTGTGTATTGTGGAAACAGCACTTTGGTTTTGCTTCTTTTTTAAGAGTACTTTTTTAAACGGAACTTTTTTTAAATTTACTTTTATTTAAGGGCACATGTTACAAAAGGTACATTCAAGTGCTAATACATTTTTTTAAAGCTAAAAAGTACCTATATAGACTTTTTTTAAATCACTATCATTAAGAGGCATCTTTTCTCATCTCTCAGTATTTTTGATTGTGAAAGTCTTGAAAAAAAACGCATAATTTTTATGAGTACAATATTATTAATTCTATCGAAACTCTATTCCATGAATTGCAATACTTTGAAAATACTTAACAGCTTATCTGCCCTTTTCACAATGTATGATTAAAAGCTGACATTGCCGGTAAAGTTCACGTTTACTTCTAATCGTACATTGTAAAAAGGGCCGTATGTACTCTAAATACCTAAAATTTTTGTAGCAACTTACCTCCTTTAAGCGAGTGGCAGTACCGAATTATATATACATCGTTATCCCCATTATTAAACTTATTTATATACATATGTATGCATTTATTTGTCAGGCAGTGGCATATATTTGTTTGGCATTAGGGCAGCATTAAAGAAGTATTTGTGCTTCCGAGGACGCTTACAGTTAAAAATGTGTATAATATTTTTGTGTGTTTAGTGCAAAATTTTAAGGAAGAAAAGAAAAAGCTTATATGACAGCAGAATATTTAAGCGGGAAGGCAGTTAAAAATTGGCAGCAGCATTAAGTAGATTAGTAGCTCAGTTATCAGTATTTATTACTTGGAATTCCTGGAACGATTTAAACTTTTTAAGTTTTAGTATTAAAGTTCAACATTTGGCAGAGTGTTTGGCAGTGCTCCTAAATAAGTTTGAGCGCTGAGTGAGTGGTCTCAAATGTACTCTACTTAAGAAACATTCTCTACATTGTTCAAATATTTCATAAAAAAGGTACTAATTTTTCAAAGTTACTTTTTCAAAAGGTACTTTTTCAAAAGTTACTTTTTCAAATGATACTTTCTGTAAAAGGTACATTTTTAGAAGGTACATTTTAGAATGTAAAAGGTAAATTTTTACAATGTACTTTTTTAAAGTTTCTTGTTTCAAAACGTATTTTTTTAAAGATACTTTTTTAGGGGTACTTTCTTTAAAATAGTTTGTTGTGCAGATTTATTTAGCTTCTAGGTAGAGAATACTTGGCCAGGAAAGTGGGATTTTTATTTGTTTTTTTTTACATGAGTTAATAATATAAATGGAATAGTAAAATAATATATTGTTTTTGGTTTATATTTTTTCAATTAGTGTTTTATTATTAAAGGTTTTATTAATTTTTATTTTAATACTTTTTTTATTTTCCTTGACAATTATTAATGTTGGATAAGGATTAATATTAATATCATTTTATTTATAAAAAGTTATGTTTTTTATTATTAATTTCAATTGAGTTTTTAATAGAAAATATTAAGTTTTTGTTTTTTGTAAGGTTAAATTTTAATTGATTTTTTAGTTTACAGTGGTTCTGAATCTTCAATTTCCAAACCTTCTTCTACTATTATGGTACGTTCCTCGATGATGGTTTCCTCTGTGATTTTAATAATTTCATTTTTATTTTCATTGTTAAAATGTTTGATGCAAAGCAGCCAATAAGCATTTCAAAAAGCAATTCGTGACACGTTTTATTTTGATTTTTTGCAGGGGGAAATTTAAAATAAATAAAATTTTTTTTATTAATTGTGCATTTCTTTTAAGCTTGACAAAAATCAAAAAAGAAAAAAAACACATACACACACAAAAGCTTTAAAGCAGATACTTACCAATTTTAATATGAGTTACGGCTTCATTACTTTCAAATACATGAGTGGTCTCTACTGTCCTCTATATATATATTTTTCAATTTTTTACATGAAAATAATTTAAATATAAAATATATATTTATAAATCAATAATTTATTTAACCAATTAATTATTTAAACGAATATTAACAAAATGAATTGAAACTGAAACTGATTTTGATTTTCTTTTGTCTTTGCAGAAAATATCAAAATAAAAATGGTGGTAGAAAAGGGTGAGTTCAAGAACTAAGTAAAAAGATTCCTGTATTAAAAGATTTATTTAATGTAAATGCAAGTCTATTAGAATAAGTTGAATAATATCTTCAAAATAACGAATATGCGCAGATATATGCTTCAAATGAAAGAACTTTTAAATGCCTATTGATTAAATTCTCTATATGTATTTATGTTGCTTTTTAAAGGGTACTTTTTTCGATACTTTAAATATGGTTTTGTTAAAAGATACATTTTTTAAAAGTAAGTTTGTTTTAATAGGCACATTTTTAAAAGGTACACACAGAAAAAAAACGAATGCAAAATCAACATGACCCAATTTTGATTGAAAATCATATTAAATTTACAAGAAATAATTGTTTTTTAAATGTGTTGGTGTTTATTTGCTTTGTTGTGTGACTTGTTGTTGTTTTCTTATTGTTTATTCTTATATAGCCGACCAAAAAACCGAATTACCAACAAAAATTTACGGTTGCTGGTGTAAATTTACCATTGTTTCATATTAATTTTAAACGGAAACTTATTAATCTAACCTTAAATCACTTTGATTTAATATTTTTTTCTGTTGAAAGAACTTTGTTATAAACGTTACATTTAATTTTAAATCAACATGGTTATAACGTTAATTTCCAATACATTTTATGTTAAATAATCAATTAAATCATGTTGAATTAAAATTAAATTCATTTAACATACGATGGTATTTAATTAGTTTGTATCTAAAGTAAAGTTTAAAGCTGTTATGGCTGCAGTGGCTACATTGGTTAGCGCGTGGACCATCGTGCAAGTGGCACGAGTTCAAATCTTGGCTGGGACTGCCAACTATAACACCAAGTTTTCAGATGCCTATGCTAATACATAACACGTAAGTAAAATAATTTATTAAATACCTACAATAAAGTCATGTTGTTTCAACTTGAAATAACTTTAATTCAACACGATTCATCGTTTTGTTTCAATATCAAATTGACGTTGTTTAAACTTGAAATAACTTTAATTCAACATGATTCATCGTGTTATTCCAATATCAAATTCATGTTGTTTCAACTCGAAATAACTTTGATTCAACATGATTTTTCGTATTATTTCAGTATCATCTTCATTTTGAACTAACTGTACTGGGATATTAAATCAACATGAAATATAGTTATTTCAAAAGAAAAAATGTTCTTTCAAGATTATTGTAAATCATTTTGAATTAATATGAAACACCTATGAAGCAAAATCAAAACGAAAAATTTTAAATTATCCTGGCTTTCGACTATTTTACATTGAAATTTTTCTGTGTGTGTACTTTTTTTGAGTCGGTCCTTTTTGAAAAGTACTGTTTTAAAGGTACATAGTCGTCTTAAAATGTACTTTTTAAATTGTCCTTTTTCGAAAGGTACTTTTTTAAAAAGTTTTTTTTAATAGGTACTTTCATAAAATGTACTTTTTAAGGTACTTGTTTGAAAAGGAATTTTTTAAAGATGGTTTTTTAAAAGGTACTATTTTCAAAATTCAATTGTTTGAAGTGTATTTTTTTAAAGCTTCTTTTTAAAATGTAATTTTTTAAAAGGAACTTTTTAGCAGTTACTTTTCTAAAAAGAGCTTTTTTAAAATGTACTTCTTAAAGCACTTGTTTTAAAACGAATTTTTTTAAAGGCAGTTTTTTAAAAGGTGCTTTCTCGTAAGGGACTTTTTCAAAAGGTACCTTTTAAAAGTTGTTTAATATAAATTGCTACTTGTTGACTTTTGACACTTTTTTCTTAACTGCTATCGCTCTATTTTCAGCCTGCTAAGCTTCTTATAAGTCTGCTTTTAGTTTAGTTTTATCTCGAAAAAAGGAAGATGAAATAATAGTGACTTCCCAACAAAATAAAAACAAAGATGGACATAAACTCAAAACAAAACAACACAACTCAAACTCCAAACCTCTTTTGCGGATATTTTCCAATCTTGCGTTATAAAGTCTTCTCGCACAAACTTTCTGATCACTGTTTCAATTGTAATCTCACATGTTTCGATCATGCGTATGAAGGCCTTAAAACCTACAGTCGCTGCTAAAGTTGTCTCATCTTCGGCAGAGGACTCACTTAGAATTTGGCTAATCAACTCCTCATGACCCTCACGCTCTACTAATTGTACGAGTGCCGATTGAGCTTCGGGCTTTTTCAGTGAAATGAATATGTTTTGCTCATACATATAGATAATTTCGAGTATCGAACAACCATGACGTGTTAATAGGCTTATGGTGGCCAAATCACGTAGAGCTGATTCTCCTATAACACCAAACGATTTTGCCTCTACGGTCTCTAGTATAAAATTAACTTCTTTGTGTTGTCTCAATTCTAGCATGTCTTCAATGGTAATGGATTTTTGAGAAATTTTCGAACGTATTATATTAACAGTCTCGCTAATTTCCACCGTAGAGGTTGTGGTGCTCATTATAATTTCCTCTTCTTCTATTATTTTTGTCTTGAGCTCTTCATCAGCTATTTTACGATCTTTAACAAGAATTTCCTCTGATTTGCCACTTTGTTCGACCAAAATGGAAACAGGTTGTCTTACTTTAATCACTTCCATGGTAGTTTCGCAAGCTTCGGCTGGTACAATTTCAATAGTGGTAGTTTCTATTTTTGTTTCTTCCTCCTCGGACGATTCATAGGCTGTGGGTATTATAATTGGTTTGACTTTCTTGGCCACCTTCTTTTTGCCCTTGCCTTTACGACCCTTAGTGGTTTCCTCAGTTACTGTGGCAGTTGTTGAAATATCAAATTTACCTCTTGTCATTGTCATGCCTATTTCATTGATCAGTTTGCAAGTGTAGAAACCAATATCTTCGTACGTTATATTCATAATGGTCAACGAAGCATCTGACTCTCCAACTTCCAAGTGATATTTGTCCGATTCCCTAAGTTGTACATTGTTATAATACCATTGTATATCTAAAAACAAAATTTTAATTTTTTTATCAAGTATTTAATGCTTAAAAAACTTGTAGAGGCCCTAAAGAAAACTGATTTTTTTTTTGTTGGAGGGAAGACTGTACCTGGTTTTGGATTGCCGGCAAATTGTATAGTGAATTTAGCTTTTTCACCCGTTGCTGCCCGACAATCACGCATTTCATTGACTAACGATGGCGTGCATTTAGCAGCTATAAGCAAAAAAGATTTTATTGCAAAATAAAAAGCCGTTAATATTACTAATTTCTATTTATGCTATTTTAAATAAATAATCAATTCAACAAGTATATTTGCATTAAGACAGCTTGTAGTTTTAAATTAGGTTTTGGTTTTTAAACTGTTATACTTACAGGTAGTTGTAGTGAGGTGTTATGACTGTTTATTTCTTAATATAATGTATTTTGGTTTTAATAAGCTTCTGAAATCTTCAAAATCTTCTTTAAACAATTTAATATGTGTTGCAAACATATTGACCAATATTGTAGAATTTTAATCTAAATCTTAGATGTGAAATCTTTTTACCATCTAAAGTAAGTGCAATGAGGAAATTTTATTTATATGTATTACACAGGTCTGCGATGAAAAAGTTTTTTACATAATTACATTTAAAACATGTAGATGTTGGCCTATTTATTGCAAATATAAACTTCGTTTGAATGTACCACGTCACATTTACTAGATGACGGTACATTTGTATTTTTCGATGTATACTTCTCTTTCAAGCGCCATCCACAGTCAAAGGCTGGTTCGATAAAAGCAAATAGTATCTGGTATGAAAGGCTACTAAATTATGCGTTGAATGGTGGCTTATTGGCTTCGATCGGATAAAAATGCCTGAGTTATAGTGGATCGAAGTTAAGATTTTATGAAATTTTTAACGTTTTTCACCGCTTTTTTTTCTTTCGGAAACAGTTTTTACCGTAAATAATAAAAAAAAATTCTTAGTTTTATAATTTTATTGACTAGTTCATTTGATTACGAAAATTTTAAGCCATAATGGACTAAAATCGGATGAAAACTAAAAGTGCAATAATAAAAAAACGAAAACACTAGCATTTAAATTTACTAAGAAATGCACTAAATAAAGAAAACTAAAAAAACATTACATAAAGGATTTGCTAGTAAATTTAAATTCTACTATTTTGCTTTTTTCCTTATAAAATTTTTAGTTTTCAATATGTCGACATTCAAACTGATTTCATATTTACAATTTAATCTGACTTTAGGAAGACTACGAATCAATGAATGGTTTTGTAGGCAATTGACTTAATACCTCCTTTTTAATTATAATTAATTATAATAATCATTAAGGCATATTTAATTTTTAGTGTAATTTTTTTTTGCATCACTTTGCTTGAAATCCATTTATTTGTTTAATTATTTAAAAATAGCACTAAGTAGCGCTGAAACGTATTGTTATTGCTTACATTGTTTTGGTCAGCCCATTTCACATGTACAATTAAATTCGAGCCTCACGTTGGGCGCCATATTGTCACATAACCCTTTGCTTGCACCGGAAGTACCACCCCTACCATGGCTGAGCTAGTTGGGAAATGATTAGTGACTTGCCGGGATCGAAATAAAGGGTTTTTTAACAACTTTAAGGTGGTTAAAGGTGGTCCTTGTTTATAAGAAACCATTGCTAATTGGTAAAGTTAAAATATTTTAGAAAAAGTTTTAATATAAAATAATAGTACATTCCTTCTGCAATATGGAGCTGATACCAGTATAAATTGGATATATAAAACATCTAGTTTTCTGTCCAGATTCACTTGCAACTTGATACATAAATAAATAGATGCAGAGATAGGTTTATAATATTGTCTGCGAAAATGTGCAGGTTAAGTCCAGTAAGCGATAAACTAGGCTACAACTACCTATAGACTGTGAAAAACTTTTCGAGTCTTGTAATTTTCGCAAATCTCAACTGATTTTAAATTTATACCTACGAAAATTGTGATGTTTGAGCGGTCCATTTCTCTGCACCCACCGAGAAGAAGCAAAAAGTACCAAAAATGATAAACTAAAGCACCGAGCGAGCATCAATTCGAAAACTTCCGGCGTCGAAATATTAAAAGAGCACTAAAACAGTGCTAAAAGCACCGAGTTGACAACGGTGATAGGAAATCTTGTAAGCCTTACGTTTAAGGTATAAGATGCGTTTTAAAATAAGTCCCAGATGTAAGCCGATAAACGTATGTGTATATTTTTATATATTTAGACTCAGTCGTTAGAATCGTGTAGTTAAAAAAAATTAATTTTGCTATACAGCATAATCAGACTAGCAAAACGGATCAATAATGATTTCGAGACCGCTAAAGCACCATCTCATCAGTGTTCTTTTTTTAGTTTTACCATATCCACAGGGATAATCCAAAATATGAATTTATTATTACATATTTTTGTTTAATTTCAGAAGCTTATTTTTATAACAACTTAATAGTATAATTTATGTACATATTATATATTTGGCAATGAAATTGTTTGTCTGTTTTTGTGTTAATACAAAAAAAAAAGTATCATGAAAATCTCTTAAGTCTAACTTAATGTTAAAAACATAGAAATATTAATAAGAAATGGAGATGGACATACACACACATATATAAAAGCCAGGTAGAAGGTTCTAAAACTCCTTTATGAAAAAAAAATCGGCAAATTAAAATCAAATTAATAGCAGCAGATAAAAATTTACTAAATCCTAAACTTTCCAAAGTTAGTAAATTTCAAATTCTTTAATTCAACCAATAGAAATAATTAGTAAGAGTTAAAAATTTTTTTTTTTGAAAAAAAAACAAGCCAATCAAATCTCTAATCGAAATTTCACTTCGAAAAAAAAAATCTATATATTTAATTGTTATGGGTTAACTACCTATATGCCTGCATTTCTTTGGTTGCTAATGCCAACTCATCAGTAAAAATGGAATATATTAAAAACTTAATGATATTAATATTTGTAATATATGGCGTATACTTGGGTACAATTTTATTCTAAAATTTTCAAAGTTTTATTGGGTAGAAGCTTCAGAGCTTTAGAACTTTTTCCAGTTTTAAAAGGGTCTAGTGCTTAATGGTGATATAGGAAAATAGGAAAAATTATTTAATATTATTAATATTACAGATTTATATTTATGCAGGAAAATACGAGGGCAGTCCCAGAATTATCTGACTTGTATAGTATAGAAGTTTACGGTTACTAAAGTTTAAGTTGCTACGATGTTAAGTATTTAAAACGCCTACTTGACACCAGAGGCACTGATATACAGTACTAGATATTAACAAAACGCGGACTAGCAGAGTTGGAAAAATATTAAGCTTTCTTTTTCTATCACATCACATTAAATTCTCCACAACTTTCAGTATAACTTCAAATGTAGTTCAGACAAGAAACGAGATATTCACAAAACATAACTTTTGTGACATTTGACCTCTGACATCTTGTAAGGCGTACACGAGATTATACAAGACTTTTGAGACAAACAAACGTGTGTATATAGTTTCAGCTATAATCTATATAATCAATAGGCAAAACGGGTTTCTTGTTATACCCATTATGCTCACATTATATCGCCGATTTAAAGAACAAATATAGAGTTTTAAAGGCATTTATTTGCATATTTTCACAATCTATATTCCATTTATATCATCTTAGTATTTTGGGATATACGAGCGTTTAAAGTTGCTGCTATAAAGTGCGTACATAATACACAGTGACGTGTTACACTATGCAACAAAATGAAACTTTTGTCATGACCTTTGATCATCACTATATTTTTTTGATGTATTATTGTCCCCTAACTTCAAAAACAGTTGAAATTTAAAATTCTATGCATACGCTTTTTTTTAATTTTTTTTCTAAAGTTTGGAATTTTTAAAGAGGCTGCTACGCCGATTTCATCATAACTTTGGAGGCAGTAGCCCGACTTAATTATGAAAACCTCTGAAAAACTTGGAATAAAATTACCTTTAAGACGTTCTAACACAATTTTTTTATGTACTCAATCGTTTCGCAATTATTCACTGATAACAAATATATTGTTTTATGCAAAATTAGAAAAATTTCATTTTTTAAAAATTTATAAGAAATCGGAAATGACAAAAACTGACCATTTTTATTAAGTGATCATAAAGCCTATACTACAAGTAAAATAAGCTTTATTTAATGAAAATCGATGGATAAATATTAATTAAAAGCACTTAATTTTTTAAAAACTTTCAACAAAATCATTTTTTTTTAAATAACAAGGTTCTACCAACTGATTCTGCTAGAGACTATCAAAAAGATATATACGTGTATCGGCGTTCTGAAAGTTTACATCTGGGCTATATTTTAGGGGGAGTTAAATCCCCCCCCCCCCTCCCTTTTTGCACAAAGTTATACTGACTCGGCATAGAATATATTGTGGGAACACATCTTATACGTTAAACGTACGGCCTACAAGATATACTATGCTGAGTCAGTATAACTATGTATGTGCTAAAGGGGGAAAAATTTAAGTGCCTCTAAAATAAATCCCAGATGTAAACTTTCAAAATGCTGATAAATGTATATATTTTTTTGTCGGCCTTTACCGGAATCAGCGGTTAGAATATTGTTATTTAAAAAAAATTTGATTTTGTTGTACATACATTCGCAAATAATCGCAATTTTTGCAAAAATCAGGCGATTTCACTTTATTGTGAATAAAATCAATATTTATCCATAAATTTTCATCAAATAAAGCTTATTTTATTTGTAATATAAGTGGCATCATGATTTGTTGATAAAAATGGCAAGTTTTTGCCACTTTAAATATTTCACATAATTTAAAAAATGAAATTTATTTGCTGGTGTTTAAGCATTGTCTATATGCAGCATTTCATTGGTGCTTTACCAAATCGTCAGTAGACTTCAAACACAATTTTTAACAGTTACAAATCCTTTATCTTATGTACAGATTTTCAAAAGCCATTTGAGAATTCACAAATATGTAAATGATTTTCAAAAATAAGCAAAGTAGCTTTTGAAAATTATTCAAAACCAAGCAAATAATTTTTTATTCGATATGAATCTATTTTATTTTTTTTTTTGAAAATCACTTACATATTTGTGGATTCTCAAATTGTTTTTGAAAGTCTGCCCATAAGATAAAGGATTTATTACTGTTCAAAATTGTGTTTAAAGTCTACTGACGATTTGGTAAAGCACCAATGAAATGCTGCATATAGACAATGCTTAAACACCAGCAAATAAATTTCATTCAAAATAAAATTTTGACAATATGTCAAATAAATTTCATAAAAAAATAAGTTAAAAAAATAAAATTTTCCAATTTTGCCTAAAAAAATATATTTCTCATCATTGCGATCTAAATAGTTCCAAAAGTTATGAGTTTGAAAATAATACCATTCTAGCAGCTTAAAGGTAGTTTTGTTTCAAGTCTTTTGTGGTTCTTGTAATAAAAATGTCAACCCTTTTTCAAGTTATTATAAAATCGGTGGAGCTACGTCTCCAAAGCTCGATTGTTTTCAGAATCAAGTAATTTCTCTTTATTGTGAATAAAATCAATATTTATCTATCGATTTTCATGAAATAAAGATTACTTTATATGTGATTTATTTGGCTTTTTGGCCAGTGAACAGAAATGGTAACATTTTACAATTTTTGATTTTTATAAATTTAGAAAAAATAAAAAGATTTTAATTTTCTAAAACATTTTTGTGTCCATTTTCTGAGTGTATTTTTTAATTTGATGATTTTTTCCATAAAAGAAACAAAACAAAAAACTATTTTCATTGGTACATGTGAATTAAACGCTAATGACAGGAACAGAAATCTCTTCATAGACCAAGCAGCAGCGGTGCCGAAAATGATCATCTGTGTGTCAATAGACTCATAAAGGCAGTACCGGCAGATAACGACGTAAATCCTGATCTCATTAATCTCAAAATTAACTCAAACATCTGCATTTGCTAAAGAATAATATGTTCAGTTCTAAAAAACATTTTTTTTCGAATTTCTTACGTCTGTCTATTTTGCTAAGTTCAACTAAGTTTTCTACTAAAAATTTTCCAAATAATTAGAAGCATTATACTAAAAAATAAAGCATTACATTCTGTTTTCTCCTTAATATCGAATAATTCTGGGATTGTGCTCGTACTTTTATTTCATTTTATTCACAAAAACTTGGACAAATTATTGAAAACGTTATAGTTGAGAAAGAAAGATAAGTTCTTATTCATTTTTATTTAAAAAACGTAGACAATAAAAATTATACACAAAAAGAGTAGAAAGAGTAAAGACACAGAGATAGAGAAAGAGAGTTTTAAGTTTATATTTTCATATAAACTTGAGAAAAAATATTAAAACACATATACACATATAAAAAGATACACATTGATTTAATATATTATTAAATCGGTTTATTGTATAAATTGTATATCTGGACAAATCTGTGACCCTTTAGTGAAAGCATTTCAAGGGTTACAATTTAACCAAATAATATCTGTTTTAAAGAATACATACCTTTGAGAGCCTTTTGCATTTCTTCCATATGAGTCACCCATTCTGGTTTGCGGTAATCCTTAGAACCAACAATACCTAAAGTATTTCAAGTTGGAAAAAATATATCATAAAAAATCAAAGAATTAGTAAATTTCGAAAATCTTTGATCAAGTAAAATAAGTTCTTAAATTCCTGTTCATTTATCAAAAAAGAAAAAGAGTATTTAAAGTGTTCCTTAACTTGTAAAAAGTGTAAAAAATCTAGTGTAAATATATTTTAAGGGAATGGAATTTATATACAAGGATTTTCGGGATTAAAAGGTTTAAAAATTCTTTTGCTGTAAAAGCTGTAAATAAATTATAATTAAAATTAACGTTAACAAATCTCTAAAAAAGATAATCCTGTAAAAAAAGAAGAAAAACTATAATTTCGCCATTTTTGTTAATACCTTCAACGGAAAATAGTGCTGTTGTTACTGCCACGCCCAATGGATTGTAAGCTTCAAAACTAATTGTACCCACATCATCGGGATATATGTTATTGATGACCAGCACGGATGTGCCATCTTCGAAATTTTCGATTTGATATTCTTCGGAAGCAAAGATTTCTTCGCCATCTCGTAACCATTTAGTTTTTGGTTTCGGTTTGCCAATAACTCTAACTTCCAGTTTCGGTAATTCACCCTCTTTGGGTTCGATTTTTTCAGGTAGTTTTTTAACTAACTTCGGTGGTTGTTCGTCGATCGAGATCGTCTGTTAAAAAAATTTAAAAAGAATTAGTTTCTGAGATTAAAAAACAAAACAATTTCAAGTTGAATAAAAAAGAAGAAGAGAATTTCACAAATTTAAAAAAATTTGATTTAAATTGGTTGTTGCTAGTTCTTGAACCTATTAACTCCGGGACGAAACCATCGACCAAAAGAAATATTTACGGCATTAAAAAAATTTGTTTAATTTTAAACAGAGCGAGATCTTCAGTCAATGACACACACACATGGTTGTCGAATGACAGGCATATCTCAGAGATAGCAAGACATTCGAGCGTGATACTAATCTGGGTTCCATGTAACTTGTACCTTAAGACGTTTAGGTTCTTTTTCCTCAATGAATTCGATTTTCAAAGGTTTGGTGAATTGTGGTGCAATACCCTGTTCTTTTTCTAAATGTACATAATAATGTGAAAATAGTGTGAAAAGTGAATTAGAATAAAATATGAATAGAACTGTATTGCGGATAGTTTTGCCACACAGAGGACGACTCAGTGATAAGGAGAAGAATGTTTGGACCAAGTAGTCTGCCTCACTTGGATAATCTAGCAAGTATAGGGCTAATCAACCTGTTTTCCTGTTTAAGAGAGACTAAATGGTTTGACATGGCAGTGGAGTAACCATATTTAGTACAGAGGAAATAAGGCACTATCTACATTTTGCAGCTGTACTAGGATGTTCGAAAAGAAATGGTGCATATAACAGAAAACTATATCCTGGATGTGTCACAACAATCATATGCTTTATGTGTCACAGCGGCAAATTTTTTCATATGACACATTGGTATGGAGGAATGCTGTCACCAATACGACACACATATCCAATGAATGGTCTGTGTCGGTATCACTGAAGCATTAAGGTCAGCACGTCAAGAAGGGCTGGAGGCAATCTAAATTTGCTATCTATAGATGCCTAAGTCAGAAGAAGCGCCGCTAAAGTTGCATTACAACTAAGAGAACTTGGCATGCTTAGAAGCAACACACTGGGCCAAAGTTCTATTCTGAAAACTATAGATACACATAGAAAGCTAGAACAGTCTATCTGGCGCCGCAAGTCAATCAGATTAAAGTTTTTAAGAATATAAGTCCAATAGAGGATAATGGACGTCAGACATCAGTATTAAAGAAGATGAAATGTCAATCTACACACATTTTAACCCTCTAACCTTTCGTTGTATGGGTCGTTTTCCCCTTTATTAAAAATATTTCCTATAAAATTCTACTATAGGTCTTCAAAGATACCCAAGCTCCACCCTTAGCTTCAACCCGTTTGTGGGTTAATGTCATACTTATTCGCAAATAGTACTCGGCATAGAAAATCTTGTAAGCCGTACGTTTAAGGTGCACGCACTTTTATATAAAACATAAAAAGAACGATTTTTATAAAACATTTTAGCCCCCTAACTATTCGTTATAAGGGTCTTTTCGTCGGTTTCTTAAAAAAAGGGGCGAAAATTGCCCTTCGGCAGTGATATAGCGGGGCTAAAACATTTTACAAAAATATTTGCCATAAAATTCTATTACAAGTCTTCAAAGACACCTAAGCTCTAGAGTCAGCTTGAACGCCAGAAATTATTCAAAATTTTAAATGTGTTTAAGGGTTAATTTCATACTTATTTACAATTAGTACACGGCATAGGGAATCTTCTAAGCCTTACGTTTAATGTACAAGATGTGCTCAGCGCTTTTATGTAAAACACCACGAGAAACATTTTTGTGGAACTTTTTAACCCTCTAACTCTTCGTTGTATGCGGCTTTCTCTCAAAAATGGGTAGAAAACTCCCTTTCAGCGGCGATATAGAAATATGTATTCACAAAATTCTAATTTTTATTACCTTTGGTCTTTGATATATCGTGAAGCCCACGCAAAGTTATTTAACACATTAGAGACAGGTTATATAACGCCAAGTCAAACATTTGTACAAAATTTCAGCTTCTTGCCTCCAATTCCGAGGATAAACACTTCTTACTAAATCACGACAAGGTTGGTTTCATTCTCAAATTTCTGGTTTTAGTATAAAATATTTTCCTAGGCTTATATTTTTTAAGCTGGTTTTACTTTTGTAATTTTCTTTGTGTAAAAAAAAAATTATTTCTTGCATAACTATTTACCTTATCTAGAAGATCCTCTTCCGATGCTGATAGTCCAGTGATTTCAGAATCGGGGATATATTCAAAAGCTGAAAATATGACACAAGCAATTAATTGACAAAAATCCGATACCAAAATATTTTAACTGACAAAAATTTAAATCATGCTCTAAAACTAAATACTAAAACTAAAAGAAACTAATATAGACTTAACCTCATTTCATCAAAGTCATTTTCACACAAATATTCTTTTTGAATAATGCTGAACAAGGCATTTGAGAAGTTGAGGCTAAAAAAACAAATACTTATTTATTTAAATAAAAAGACGAGATTCGGGACAAGACAAAACAAATACTAGACTAAGAAAATAAGAATAAAAACCATGCTATTTAATATAATCAGTTTCAATTACATAGAAATAACTCCAACCTAAAGTTAGTATAAGAAAATTATAAATTAAAAATGGAATTTTTATTCTAATACAAAGAATTATTTGATTCTCAGTAATTATTTGTTTAGTTTCTACAGTTTTTTTTTGTTTTGGTATTTTAGTTAAGTGTCAGAGTGTTACTGAGAGTAGTAGAAGTAAAGTGCTTTTTGTAACAGATAAAGAGCTTTTGAGATTTTGTTGGCCAGAGCATTGAATTTTGTATGTACCTTGAATATTGACAGTTGTCTTTGTAAGAGTTTCACCAATTTTATTTGTGGCCATACACTTGTATTCGCCAGCATTTTCGGGAAAAACTTCGGTTATTTTTAATTGACAAATGCCTTGGGCATCTTGTATTACGATGGTTTCTTTATTCTCGATAATCTTTTCGTTGTTATGATACCATTCAACTTTAGGCGTGGGCTTACCCAACACTTTACAGCTAAGCTCTAAAGTCTCACCGTCCATTACTTCAATTGGTTCAATTAATTCTTCCACAAAACGTGGTGATTCGAATTCTTCAGCTTCCTCCTGTGGAGCATCTTCCAAAAGATGCACAGTAGCTGTAGAGGTAACTGAACCACCAACATTTTCGGCACGACAGGTATAGGGACCAGTGTATTTCTTCTCAAAGTTGGCAATCAGCAATGTTGATTTATTGGCCTGTGTGACTATGCGATATTCGGTGGAGCTCTTAATGGGCTCGTTATTAACAAACCATTGGAATGAGGATAAAGGTTCAGATTCTACTAATGCTTCCAGAATGGCAACTTCATTTTCACCGAAATACTTGGGCTGCAAAGGTTGTATGAAACGCGGTGGTTTAATTTCTTTATATTGTTGCTCGTCAGTGACCATTACAGAACCGGAAGACTTGGCCTCACCTATTTTGTTTTTAGCTGAAACTTCATATTTGCCAGTACGCTTACGTGTCATATTCACAATTTTTATCGTAGTTGTGGTCTCTGTGGTTTCAATGGCTACATCTTCGTTAATTTGAATTTCACGACCATTACGCAACCATTTAATTTCAGGCTTCGGTTGGCCATCATATGTGGCCTCAAATAATAAAGTGCCTCCGGTGGGTATAACCAAAGCGCTGAGTGGGGTTACGGTAGGTGCCTTTAGTAGTTCCTTGGGTTGACTTTCATCAACACGACTCAAGATATTGGCATTACCAATGGCACGACCCAAAGGATTTTGCGCTTGTACTGAATAGGTAATTGCCTCGTTCGGCATGGGATTGATTATTTCCAAGGCCACATCACCGGTTTCTGTATTATAGAACATTTGTACAGTTTCGCTGGGTAGTACTTCTTCGATGCCGCGATACCATTTGACTTGGGGCTTGGGTTTGCCAGTAACTTGGCATGTAACTTGTACCTTAAGACGTTTAGGTTCTTTTTCCTCAATGAATTCGATTTTCAAAGGTTTGGTGAATTGTGGTGCAATACCCTGTTCTTTTTCTAAATGTACATAATAATGTGAAAATAGTGTGAGAAGTGAATTAGAATAAAATATGAATAGGACTTTATACAGAGTTTGTAATAGAGCCTATGGGATTTTGAAGCTCTTTGAAGTAAATAGGAGTAGGAATAATTACAAGATTAACTATTAATGAAAAGCTAAACTAAAAACTAAACTATATCTAATAAGCGAACATTTTTTAAGGACTCGTGGCAATATGAATATACAAAATTCATTCTAAAAATTCCACGCGAAATGTTTGATAAACATTCCTGTTTTAACTTACCCATAACGACATTGGTACGTGTGGTCGCTACTCCAGCTTCGTTTTTAGCTTCACAAGTATAAATACCCACATCACTGGGTGTGACTTTGGCAATTTTTAATTGAGCTACATCTTCAATAACATTGAGCTCGTATTTTTCTGATGCAAACAGTAAGATGTCATTAAAGTACCATTTGATTTCAGGGAAGGGTACACCTTCAACCTTACACTCCAAAACCGTGGGTTCTTCGGGTACACACATACGTGGTCGTAATTTTTCAGTAATACGAGGTGGTTTAATTTCCTTCTTTTTCTTTTTGACAAGTTTGCGCGTTTGATCGACCACTTCAGAAGTAGTAGTCTCCTCATTTTGTTTGATTGGTTCCTCTTCAATCATTTCTTCATCAGCTACTTTATCTAAACCTTCTTGAACACGTTTTTGTGTTATCAATTCCAGTTCTGGCAAAGGTTGGCTATCATCCATAATAATTCGATGTCTATCTTTCTTGACAATATTTGAGGTAACCTTCATTTCAACATTACGTTTGACCTCATCCACATCAACTTCAATTAATTGTTCTGTGGTTATAAATTGAGGTCTAGTATCTTCTGGTTTCTTGTTGAGTAAAATTGTCTTTTGCGAAACTTCTTGGGAAATTTCTTCTTCTTCTTCTGCAATTTCTTCAGTATCAATTACTGTTGCTTCCAAAAGTTCTGGTTGCTCTTCAAATGATACAGACTTAAGGCGCTTGGTACGTTTCTTGTGAGCCTTCTGTTTAGAAGTTGGTACTTCTTCGGTAGGTACCACTTCTTCTTCGGGTAGTATTTGCTCTGAAACAGCCACTTCTTTGACAGGTTCAATGGGTATTTCCTCGACTTGATCTTCTTCAGCGATAGGTTCATCAAATGGTTGCACAATTTCTTCGGAAACCTCATCGACAGATGTGGTACCCTTTTGTAATTTAGGTTTCTTTTTCTTTTTGGCTTTTTCTTTAATCGGTTTCTCTTCATCTGCTACTGGGACAGGCTCAATTTCTAATTCTTTTTCTTCTAAAGGTTGTTTTTCTTCAGGCTTAATTTCGGGAGGCGGAATAACCTTTTCAGGCTTTTCTGGCTCCTCTTTTGGTTTAGGTGGTATTGGTTTTAATGTCACTTCTTCTGGTTGTTCCTCAGCCAAAGGACGACGTTTGCCTTTCGGCCATTGCTTTTCTTCCATAGGTTGGTCAATAGGCTTCTTCTTTTCTCCTCGTTTCCATGGTACTTGTGGTTGAGACTCTTCAGCTTGAGGTTCTTTTTCTAAATCGAAATGCTCAGCGGTTTCCAGTTCCACAGGTTCATTATCCGGAATTTCAGGCAGATCTTTGTGTTTGGGTTTCTTTGTCTTTTTGACTTTCTTCTGCTCTTCAATGAGAACTTCCTCCTCAGGTCTTTCCACGTGCTGTAAAACCACTTCTTCGATTTGTTGCTCCTCTGGCTTAGCAGTACCACGTTTAATAGGCTTGAGACGTACTTCTTCAATAGTTTCTTCCTTGGGTAATTGTTTAATAGGTTTTCTAGTTGGCTTCAGTTTAACTTCTTCCACTTTCTCTTCAACTGGTTGATGCTGTATAGATTTGGTCACAATTTCCGGTTGCTTTGGAGTATCTTCTTCCCTAACCACTTCTTCTGGCACCGGTTCTCCCAGTTTTACTTCTTCGATTTCTTCGACTTCTTCCTCTTCAGGTTGATCCTGTACGGTTTCTTCGCCCTCTTGCTGCGTTTGCTTCTTTTTAGGCTTCTTTTTCTTAGTACGTTTCTTGGCTACCGATTCCTCGACTTCGCCTTCTTGCTCAATTGTTTCTTCTGGATGTTCATATTCTTCAATTTCAGCTTCGACTGGTTGTACCGCGTCTTCCTGGATTGTTGATCTCTTTCTAGGTTTAAGAGTAACTTGTTCAATTTTCTCTTCTTGTGGCTTAGGCAATTGTTTTCTTGCAACAGGTTTAAGTTGTACCTGCTCTGGTTTCTCTGGCTCTTGAGGTAATATTTTCTTTATACGTTTGGGCTCTTCAGGTTTCTCTGGTTGGACTTCTTCGATTTCTTTCTGTGGAATGTCTTCGGTAATTTCAGTCTCATCTTCAATAGTTTCTGCTTCATCAATTGATTGTTTTGTCTTTGGTTTCTTGATTTTCTTTTTCACTACCTTTGCTGTGTCCTTTACGATTTCTCGCTTTTCTTCGACTGGTGCAATTTTGTCCTCAACAACTTCTATTTGTTGTTCCTTAGGCTCTTCTATAGTTTCTATTAACTCCTGTGGCTTAGGTTTCTGTGGTTTCTTCTTTTTGCCTCTTTCCCAAGCTACTGGTTGAGGCTGTTCTGGTATTTGTTCTTCGACTTGTTCGGGCAAAATGTCAACTGTTTCTTCATAGGTTTTTTGGGGCTCATCTGGAGCCACTTTTTCTACTAGTTCCGGGAGAGATTTCTTCTTTTTACCTCTTTCCCATGCTATTGGCTGCGGTTGTTCAGGTGCTTGTGTTTCCGGCATTTCAGGTAGGGTATCAACCGCTTCTTCATAAGCCTTCTCCGGCTGATCCGGGGCTATTTCTTGCACTTGTTGTGAAACAGGCTTCTTTTTTTTACCCCTTTCCCAGCCTACTGGCTTAGGTTGTTCAGGATTCTGTTGTTCAGGTTGTTCTGGCAAACTGTCAATGGCCTCTTCGTAAGCCTTTTCAGGTTGCTCGCCACCTTCCTGAGCATGAACAGCTTCTGTGCGCTTAAACGGTTTTAATTGTATTTCTTCAGGCTTAGGTTTTTCTTTTGGTTTAGATCGTGGTGTTGGTTTTAGCTGAACTTTCTCTACTTTTTCTTCTTTCTGTTGAGGAACAACTTTAGGAATCACCTTCTTTTTAACTTCCTCAACTCTTTGCTCTCCAACAACAGTTTCTTCCTTGACTTGAGAAATTTCCTTTTCCACGGCTATTGGTTGTGGTTGCTCAGGAACTTGTTCTTCAGGCTGTTTAAATATAGTGTGATCTACTTCATCAGGAGCCGGCTGATCCGCACTTACAGGCTTCTTCTTTTTGCCTCGTTCCCAGCCCACTGGCTTAGGTTGTGCAGGTGCTAGCTCTTCTGGCTGTTCAGGTAGAGCATCAACTGCTTCTTCATATGCCTTCTCCGGCTGAGCCTGGGCTACTTCTTCTACTTGTTGTGGAACAGGCTTTTTCTTTTTGCCCCTTTCCCATCCTACAGGTTTAAGTTGTTCAGGCACCTGTTGCTCAGGTTGTTCTGGCAAAGTGTCGATGGCCTCTTCGTAAGCCTTTTCAGATTGTTCTTCAACCTCCTGGGTTTTAACATCTTGAGTACGTTTAGATGGTTTTAACTGTACTTCCTCTGGCTTAGGCTTTTCTTTTGGCTTGGGTCGTGGAGTTGGTTTCAACTGAACTTGCTCTACCTTCTCTTCCTTCTGTTGTGGAAAAACTTTAGGAACTACTTTCTTTTTAACTTCTTCAACTCTTTGCTCTTCAACAACAGTCTGTTCTTCCTCTTGGGAAACTTCAGCAGTTTGAACAGTTTTTGCACTATCCTGTCGAATTGGTTGAGTTTTCTTTTTTCCACGTTCCCACAGCACAGCCTGTTGTTCAGGTTGTTGTGCCTTAGGCCCTTCTCTTAATTCGTCATTAGCTTCTTCATAAGCCTTTTGTGGTAATTCCTCAATTGGATTTTCTTCCAGCATAGCATAGGGCGCTCCATCAGGTGTTTGTAGTGTCTCTTCAAATAATTTATCGACAGCTTTCTCAGTCTTTTGGGGTTGTTCTTTGGTGCTTGGTTTTTTCTTTCCTCTTTCCCACATTACAGTTTCTAATTCTTCTAATTGTTGTGTTTTTGTTTGTTCTTCTAAAATATCTACAGCTTCTTCGTATGCTTTCGTGGGTTGTTCAGCGACCTCTTTGACTTCTTGAGTGCGCTTGAGTGGTTCTAGCTGCAACTGTTCCTTTTGCATTGGCTTTGGCTTTGGACGTGGGGTAGGCTTCAAAACTACCTGTTCTACTTTCTCTTCTTGAGCAGGAGCAGGTATTACACGTTTTCGTGTCACCTGTTTAGTTTCCTCTATAACTTGGGTCTCTTCACTGATTTGCTTAGATTGTTGTCTGTCAATAATTTGCTGTTGTTGAGCTACTGTTGTTTTCTTGCCACGTTCCCACATGACAGCTGCAAGGTCTTCTGGCTTGTGATCAGGTTTTAAGCCAACAAGTTCATCATGCACTTCCTCGTATGATTTAGGCCTAACTTGATCAGTAGGTTGCTCTTGGGGCTGCTGCATGAATTGCCCTTGTTGATTAGGCTTTGTTCTACCACGATCCCACATTACAGGTTCCGGCTGTGTGAAAGACATTTCTTCGGTATCCTGGCGTTTTTGGATATGAAGTAACTGCGAGTCATCTACTTCCACAAACTGCTGTTGCTCTCTAGGTTGACGCCAGTTCATGGCCTGCTGTTCCCTAATAATTCGAAGAGCTTCTAACTTTTCTCGTTCTTTCACGCTCAACAAATTAATATCTTCAGTGGTAATATACTGTTGCTTGTTAATATATTCAACTTCATCATATTTTTGCAAATCGTCGATTTTCCTGATCTTTTGTATGGAACCTTTAGAGCTTTCATCTATCATCATAGTAACGGTCTCTTGAGTTGCAGCTTGGCTTTCTTCCACTGTAAGCTGTTGAGCTTCTAGGTGACGAAGTTCAACCTCTTCGATTTGGAACTTTTCGATTTCTTTGTGTACCCGTTGCACCTTTTTTAAATGTTGACGCATTTCTTTCCAGGGTATAGTGTCCTCCTTCTTTTGACTCATTAACTTTTCGATTTGTTCGGTCATTTCCATAATCTCCATACTTTCCATACTCTTCAAACGTTGAATTTCTTGATCGCGTAGAACTTGTTCTTGTGTTGCCTGT
This sequence comes from Panzeria rudis, assembly GCA_956483635.1. Taxonomy (NCBI): domain Eukaryota; kingdom Metazoa; phylum Arthropoda; class Insecta; order Diptera; family Tachinidae; genus Panzeria; species Panzeria rudis. The sequence continues at coordinate 167,501,588 of OY101448.1, forward strand.
TGGGGCTGTTGTTGATCAGTGCCAATTGGCATCTCCAATGGCCTTAGATAAACCTCATCTAAGTCAAATTTATTCAATTGTTGTTGTACATTTTCAACACGTTTTAGCTTCTCACGCATTGTTATCCAAGGAATAGCTTCCTTCTCGGTTTTACCTTGAATAATCTTCTCGAGTGCAAAACCGATACTTTCTAAACCTTGATCACGTTGACTCTTAATGGATTTAAGTACCACTTTTGCTGCTTCCAATCTTGGTATAACCTTTTTCTCGATTGGAGCTGGCTTAAGATTGATTGTTTCCTCAGTCCATGATTTAATAGGTTCTGGTTTGAAACCAGGTAAGAAAGGTTGTTTGTCTAACGAGCGACCACGTCGGGGGCGTGATGACTTACGCCAAGGTACTATATTCGAGTGTGGCTGTAATGATTTACTACGTGGCTTTGTCTTCTTTGTACGCGAGCGACCTTCATGTGGTACTTGACCGTTTACATTCACATACGGACCATATTGTGGTGGTTGTGGCTGCAAATGATTTGGCGATTCGGGAGAGCTATCCTCCTTACCAGAGGAGGAGGTTTCATCTTCGGCAGAATCAATTGTGTTCATCAGATAGGCCGAGATGCGGCGTTCTGAAAAATTTAGAGTTTTTAGGAAATTAAAAATATTATCAAGTGCACATAAAAGTGTTGGGCGTACGTGGTCATAATATTTTCGTATTGTTTGGTATTGAAATGATTATTTGAATGTAATGAAGGAAAATAAACACAAGGATTTAAACGTAAGTTACCTACCTCATGCTCTGTTATTACTTTAACATGATTTTTATTAACGTCGCATGTAACTAACAATCTAATCAAATAATTCAACGAAATTTTCAACAATTTAAAGAATTGTGCTCCCGTGACAATATAATTTTACGATTCGAAAAGTGGGCAGTGCCGCGTCCCTGTAAAGTGAATATACTTTTTCAACTAATTTTACTCAACCGAACCTTAACAAATTTTGGACACACATTAAGTTCCTCTGACAATACAATTTATTGATTGGAAAAGTGGGAACTGCCACGCCTATATAATGTAAATATTATTTTCCAAATACTTTTACTTAAGCGATCACTATGATAATTTTCACACACATTGAATTCCGCTGACAATACAATACCATTTATTAATCAGGAAAGTGGACAATGTTTGTTTTTTTTCTGTCAAGAAAATGATATCTCACTCTCATTTTGTCCGATCAAAAAAGGGGTGTGTTATAAGTGTGCAGTCTAGATCTGTATGTCTGCTACTTCATGTTTGAAGAAAATCGGTCCATCCGCTTAGAAGTTATCACCTATTTTCTGTGTGTCTCTGGTGCTGTTGCACCCAAATGGCCAGATCGATTTTAATTTAGTTTCTTTTCTTTGAAAGGTGCCTTGATCTAAAGTCTTCTAATCTATTTTTGAAAAAAAAATCGGTGCTGCCGTTTTGAAGTTATCATCAATTTTCTTCGGGGGTTTTTAAAAAATTCAATTTAATTAGTAATTTTTTAACACCCCTCGGTGATCAATTCAATGTGTTTTTATAAAAGAATTTAATATTTTACTGAATAAGTAAAATCTTAATTTTGGGAAATGGTGCTATTATAAATTTAAAAACTTAAATTTTTAATTCAATGTTATATAAAATTTTTTTTTTGTCACTGCTTTAACACATCTCGTTATTTACAAAAACAGAAAACAAATGCAAAAATAAACTAAAAGTAAACATATCAGTTTCGTTTCCCATTCCGAGAAAATGGAGCAAATTAAAATAAAGGTTTGCTTGGTTTTTTATTGTAAATCATGTCTACAAGTTGTTTGTCATTCGTGACCTTTCTTCTTAATATTAAATATTATTATCAAATAAATTAATAAAATGGTGAGTCGTATTAATTAATTAAAACTATATGAGCAATAATTGCAATGCAAAATAAGTTACAACACACAGGAAAAAAGGAATGTAAAATCAACATGCCGCAATTTTAATTGGAAATCATATTAAATTTACGAGAAATAAATTGTAGTTTAAGTGTGCTGGTGCTTATTTGCTTTGTTCATAGCTAAAATGCACTCTTGTGCTCAGTTGTGTAACTTGTTGTTGTTTATTTGTATATAGCCGACAAATAGCTGACAAACATCGCATTCCCAGTGCAGTTTCATGCTGCTGATTTAAAATTACCATTATATCATATTATTCACTTAAACTAAAATCTCTTTGATTTAATATTTTTCGCTGTTTGTTACAAGCGTTACATTGCATTTTAAATCAACATGACTATAACTTTAATTTCAAATAAATTTTATGTTAAATAATAAATTAAATAATGTTGAATTGAAATGAAATGCATGTTACATTCGATGGTATTTATTTAGTGTATATCTAAAGTAAAGTTTGGAGCTGTTGTGGCTCGAGTTCAAAATAGAATAAGTTCTATTTTCAACTGAGCTTAGACGAAAAATTAAAAATTGTATATTAGACACGATATCTCACTTTTACGTATTGAATTCAGATGAAAACTCAGACAGTGTAGCGGCAGCTTAAGTAATATAATTATTAAAATAGCTATATTAAAGTCATGTTGTCTTAACTTGATATAACTTTAATTAGCCTTGTTTCAATTTGAAATAACTTTGATTCAACATGATTCTTCGTCTTATTTCAGTATCAAATTCATTTTGATTTAACTGTGCTTGAATAGTAAATATAGTTATTTCAAAAGGAAAAATGTTCTTTCTTTAATGGTTATTGCAAAATAATGTTGAATTAACATGAAACACCTATGAAGCAAAATCACTATCGAAAAATGTTAGATTATCCTCGTTTTCGACGATTTTAACATGATATTTTTCTGTATGCAAGAGCATGTGTGTATAGAAAACTTTGTAGGAAGATCTTCATCAAATCGTCATTCGTTACTTGAATATTTAGTCCAAAAATTCAGATGAGTGTTGAATAAAAGCAAAAATTTTTCGAAAAGAACAAATTGTGTTCCAATCGTAATAATTTGAGTCGTAAATAATTCAATTATATTAGACAATTTGCTTAAAATTTTATTGTGTAGAAAAAGCAACCTGTACAAAATTGTAATTCGTGATTTGTCTATTTGTATGGATTTTGTTGGGACAGTTTCTAATATTTGATTTCGGTGCTTTTGTTATTGTTTTGGGGTTTAAAGAGAAAAAAAACTAAATAAACGTGAGCAGAGAGCCGAAAACGTTATAGAGAAAAATTAAAACTAGACGAAATATGGTATGCAGAATATAAGCAAAAAGGAAGGGAAAGATAAAGGAAATTACTTTTAAAACAACTCACTTTGTTTATTAGTTCTTTGGCTTTGATGTAAAGGAGCTCTCAGCAATTAAAACGAAGTGAAATAATAAAGAAATCATTTCGCTCTAAAGTGAGGTAACGAATGACAAAAATATTGTGATTTGATATGGTGAAAAGCATAAAATAATGCTTTTAAGGAGACTGTTATGTTTCCACAATCTGCAGACAATTAATTGCTTAGTCGTTACATATCTTAAAAATTTAAAATAAATACTCATAATAAAGTTCATACTTTGTTTTTGTTTTTGTACGATGTTAACTGAATTTTACTCGTATATTAATATGAACACTGTTTGACAATTTATATACATTTTAGCGGCATAACCTGTGGCCTAACAATTTTCTAATTAAAATAGATATTTTAATTACTCTCCGCTTTTTGTGCTTAGCCATCCCAATGTGCATTGGCAACAAATTGTCTAAAGTTGAACCATAACAAAAAAATAAATATTATTTTTCAAAATACATAATTAACTCAAAGTCTTAAATATTTATGATGGCACAAAAACTTTTTCTTTCTGAAAATAAACTATTCAACATATTTTTTTTTATACATATATAAAAACAATTTATTTGCCATAATTTATACTGAACGATTAGCAACAAAAAATATATAATATTAATGATTTTTTTTGGCAAAGGCAATGATCTGAAACATTGTGTTATTTGTAATAGAAAACACTGTATCAAAAATTAAATAAACATATTGTATTTATTAAAAAGTACACACCGCACAGAACGTCTTGCATGTCTACTTTGTTGAAATAATAAAAAAATAGGAACAAAACTTTTTATATAATTTTGAGTAAAAAAAGAACTTAAAAGTTTGAAAAATAAACATATTTTTAGATATTTTGTTCCCTAATTCTGTCAAAGGTGTCTATTATATTCATGCATCATATATGATAACTAATTTTAGCACGCTTGGTATATACAGCACATATGTGCTAATGCATATATATATATGCATATTGCTGCATATATGAATACTATGTATATATGTGTGTACATGTGGAATGTAGTCTCTCCTTCAATTCTGTTTGAATTCTGTTATTTCTTTGCACTAAAAAACAAATTTGAACAAATATCAAAATTAATTTCGTCTGACAAGTTGTTATGTTTCGGAATGTTTTCAGTCAATTATAGCATTATAAATATTCAAATTTATTCTTACAGAATAATGCAACAAAAAAAAAGAAGAGAAAAACCTACATATTTTCACAATTCATCATAATTTTGATACTGATGAGACAAACATGCTCACGAAGGCCTTGTTATTTATAAAATATGAATTTCATAATTTTATATTATGATTTATCCCCCGCCCAACTTTTCTTTATAGGGTTTGCAATTTTATGTATTTTAATTAATTGTGCCCCAGATCGTTTCTGTTGATTTTTTGATCTTGAAGGATATTGAAATATCTTGTTCTTTTCACTTTTATTGACCTTGATACATCAGCAACAAATCGCATTTAATTTGGATTATTTGGTTGTTATTGAAATAAAAAAGATTTTTTTTGAATGATCAATGTCATTAATTTTTCACTAGCTAAAGATAATTGGTGCTATATATTGTAAAAATAATTAAAGTAAAATTAAATCATTTTTAATTACAAAAATTTTTAAAGTTGTTCAATGAAAGAAAAATTTGTAGCTTAAGCGAATAAAACAAAATAAAAAATTGGAGTCCACAGAGCCAAAAATCCAGAGAATTTTTTCATATATAGAATATGAATCGAATATTCCATTTTTCCGTAAACATATTCTATTCAGGTTAAGAACTTTGCCAATAATAATACCCTTGTCCTATGACTGGTGAAAATGGGAATGCTTGAATATGTTCCCGAATCGTGTGCGGTAAAAAGAGTTAACAAAATACTCTCTGCTTGTACCATGCAAATTTTTTCCAAATAAAAAATATTTGTTTAAAGTACAGTAACTTGACTAGTATTACAGAAACCACCACAGGAGAGGTACCCTAAATTTTTATCTAGGTACATATCATTGAGTATCTTAATTATGTCAATTGACCCTTTCCAATGACAATATCATGTAAAAGTGACAGGTTGCTCTCATATAAAGTTCCAGAACTCGAACCGTCCAATGATGGATGTAGAGTGCATGCTTTAATCGATTAAAAATTTCAGCTGCAGTCATTTTTAAGTCTATTCTTTTGAAATTTTAATTTTGAAAATTTTTTGAGAAAAAAGTCCTGCAATTAAACTCAGTTTTTGTCAAATTTCGCAATTTTTCACTGAAATAGAGAACAGAGTCGAGGTCAAAAAGCAAAATGTAAAAATTCAAAATAAAATATCTTTGAAAATATTAAAGATATCTTACTAAGGAAAACAGGATTTTTTAAATCTATTTTTAAACTCTACATTAAATTCGTTAAAATCGGATAATATTTGAAAAAGTTATGGGGCCGACAAGATTTTTCATGCCCAAACTAGTCGAATTTGACACCCTGTAGCACAACTTGTGCTTCAACAGGGTGGTCCAAGCTTCAAAATTCTTAGAGCTTAAGTCATCCTCTATGATTTTTAAATACTTCGTTTTGTAATCGGATTGCAAGTTTCAAAGATACAGATATATTACCCTTTTTTCCAATTGGAACCACGGTTGGGTGTTGCTCTGCTCTTTTTCTAAAATTTGTATTGAGAGAAGAACCTTATGTGTGTGAAAAGGTTCATAAAAATCTGCAGATTTAATTAAAAAACATGTACACTGCCCACTTTCTAATCGTTAAAATGTATTGCCAAGGTACCGCAGTATGTGGACAGCTGAAATTTTGTATACGCGTAAAATTCATTTAACAACGTAGAAAAAGGAAAACAAAATTGAAAGATGCACTTTTTCATGTTAAAATTTTAAAATATGTAGTGAATGAACAACAATTGTCTGTAGATTGTGGAAACATAACAATCTCATAAAAACATTTGTTCAATTCACAAGCTCGTATTAACGTCGTATGTGTTGTGTAATCGTTTAATTATACAATATTGTATTTTTGTTGTTGGTAATTTTCATACAAAAGTGCGTTATAATTATACGATTGAATTTTATATGTTCTTCAAATAGTAGTATTAAGGCCAGGTCTGGGAATATTCTATTTGTTAGATTAATTTGTGAAAATCTTTTATATATGAGATGTGTAACACCAGAAAATACATTCTTCTTAATGATAAATATATAATTGATTCTTTTCAATTTAATTGTCAAACTATTTTAATCAAAATTTCTTGTCGCGAAAAAAGTTATTCTATTTGGCGTCAAATTAAAACTCCCATGCCTGGTTTCATTTCATGGTATCAAATCAAGGTTAATTAATACCAGGTGGCCTCGAGAGATCAGGTGGCTACGAATTGTTTACCATATTTGAACTGCCAACTGTGTTAATGTATCGGCTTTTTTGATAGTCCAAATATAAATTCTTCACGGCGAATTTATATTTGGAATGTCAAAAAGCTGATATATTAACACTGTTGATAGTTCATATAGAAACATTTTCTTAGTCACCTGATCTCTCGAGGCTACCTGGTATTAATTCGCCTTGTGTTGGTATTAATTAAATTGACATTTAAGATACGACAAAATAACGATACAACAAATTTGTCTGTTCACAAGCACATAAACAAGTGTCGTCTTTTTTTTAACGATAAGACATACGACTGAGCTTGTGAATTGAACAATTATATTATGCTTTTTGTCATACCGCTGCCGGTACTGCCAAAGTGATTAGTGCTATGCTTTCATGACTTTAACAGTCCAGCAACAACCAACACAATGATACACCAATACATAGGAACGATATATCGATGGCTTAAAGAGAAATTCGTATCTCGATCTTTTTACGAGACGAAAATTCGATATACCCCTTTTCTTTCTATATCAAGACAACGATATGGTCATGTAACACTTTTACTTTACATATATTTTCCGTCGGAGTATTCGAACAAGTAAATTCCAGTCGCTTGTGTTTTTATTGTAGCTTTTTCAAATTTATTTAACTTTCAGTATATGTTGCCAATTACACATATCTCGCCGTACCTTGCGCAACTTTAGTCATTAGTTTTGTTGTTTTAGTCGAAAATTTCCATTTCAAGTGGCCACTCAAAAATGATCTGGAACCCGTTTAAAATTATTCATCGAACATAATAATAAAATAAGCTTTTTCCGCAAAACATTTTAAAATTTTGTTTACATTCTCTTTTTCCAATTTCACCTAAATATTTTTCTTAATTTTTAAACAAATCAATTTCCTGGATGCCTTTAATGTGTCTGTGTTAATATTGTAGGTGTTTATTCTAATTTTCCTCAAGCCATAAATAGTTACAAAGAATGAACCATAAATATTTTCTAGTTGAAATGAGAGCACAAGCTATTAAATTAATTGCCAGCAATTGTTTGGTTTTCAAAGATATTTATTAATGACAACAATTTGTCGGTTCACTAACATCGCTTTTTGGGTTGTTTATACACAGTTGTAAATGACATGCATGTGCATGTTGTTGAAGACCCCCTTTCGATGGCGTCCAGATGCTATTCTGGTGCTATTCAAGTGTTTATGAATATTTGGGTGCTCTAGACATTTTCGCTCGGTTGAAACTTTTAAGTTTATAAAAATGCATGTAGGAAAACAAGATAATTATTTGAAATATATTTTTCAACAAGATCAGAGCTGTGAAGCAATGAGTTCTTATTGAAAGAAACTGTAACTAAAAAAGCAAAAATGGTTTAAATGAAATGTCTGTAATAAAATTTATTTATATGAGGTATAAATTAGTGGTCTTAAAATTGGCTTAAAATAACCACTCTATGATCTTTATTAAGGACTGCAATATACAAGTTGAAACTTTTGTTTAAATAAAAAAAACTTTCCTGGGAATTTTTATTTGATTCATAGTGCTATTTTTAAACGCCAACGATTTCATAAAAAATTTCTTCTGTATGTTTCAGCGAAAAGATATTTATTTGAATTTAATTAAAATTTAAATGGGTTATTAATCACTTTGTGACAAAAAAGACATTTGTTTCAAAACCATGCAAATATAAAAATATCTATGAATACTATAGTACATACATAGTTCAAGGAATAAACAAAATATTTATATATATCTATATATTTTTATAACCTAAAAATTCGTCATTAAAAAAAGTGACAAACAAAAAAAAGATATGATGTTTTTCGCATTTCATTAGGAACGAAAACAACAAATATTTGAAAATAATTTCGAATGTTTGAAAATTATTAAAATTAAGAATCTAATGAGTGTAGGCTTCAGCGAAAACTACAGTGCATAACAGAAAGAATGATGGCTAACTGGCCAAAAAAATTGATTTCCTTCTGTTTGTTGAATACAACAATGCATGTCGATGGTTTGCTTCCGCAAAGTAGTCTCAACATTTTCAAATTTGGTTTTGGTCCTTCGAGCCAGATTCTGGTGGTTGCCGACGTTTCAATCACAACTACAACCTTAAAGAACACAACGTTTGCTGTTCTAACCTACTAACCCTAAAGGAAAGATAACTTGTCAGAAGACAAGCCACATGTGTGGTCCGCAATGACTAACAAATGCTTCGAGTTCTGGAACTTTGTATGGGAGGAAATCGGTACGTTTACGTAGCGTTGTAATTGGAGGCGTTAAATTAACATAATTAAGATACTCAGTGATAGGTCATAGATCCAAAGTTAAGGAAGTTGTCCTGTGGTGGTTTCCTTAATTCTAGTCAAATTTCTGTACTTTAAACAAAAATTTTTGATTTAGAAAAAATCTGCTTGTACCGCTCTCTTTTCACCGCTAACGATTCTGGGATATATTTTACCACTCCCAATTGGGGCAAAATTTCCCAAAGAGAAGTTCCTCGAAATTGCTCCAATTTCGAAGCAGGCCCTTGTCTTCGATGTTAGAAGCAAATAATACGTATTTAAAAAAAGAAGCGGAAAATAAATATTTGACCAATTATCTTTGCATGCTAACAAAAGTTTAAAGGGGCTCCTGGATACCTATGAATTCTTATTGCTGAAGAAGTAAAGCCAAAACGTTGCAAATACGAAAATAAAATTTTTTAGCTTTCTGTGATCTGAGTTTCCCCACATAGTGCTGTAAAACGAATGAAAATCAGGTGATTTAAAATCACTCGATATCTGTGCCCGGCAAGTCATTAACATCATACATTTTTTCTGATGTGCATTAAAGTGGTGTTGTGTTAGTTGGTGTTGGACTGGTCAAGCGATGGAGGCGTAGTACTGGTCACTAACCCCCATATTCATAAATTATTGGCAAAGCTAATGTGTGCATTAAAACCGGTTTTCCCATACAAAATTCGTAAAGTAAACCAACATTAACTTTAATAAATTGTATGGGGGTAATAAGTATAGCCGGCAGCCATTGCTACTGTTATATTCTAATGTACAGCACAGCGCCCTAATTCGTCGGTAATGTTAGCAAAATCTTCGGCGAAGTAAAACAATAAAGTTATTGCGTCTACTTGACACCAGAGGCGCTACAACACTGCTCCAAAATTAACAAAACGCACAATATAAAGATGTGAAAAAAAAGAATAAGAGTTAAGCTTTCTTCGACATCTGTTCTCTCTATTCTATCAACGTTTTTAAAGAAAATAATAAATATCCAAAGAAATTTAATTATTTTGGCTTGAGTTCGACTTTAATTTAATTTTTCAATTAAATTATATTTTTATTTAGAAATAACTGTGAAGCATGAAGACACAGAAAAATTTTGACTGCACGGAGGGTTGAACTGATGTGTTTCGATAGCTCCCGGTAATGTCGTCAGAGTTCTTTTCGGCGTAGACCCTTCGGTGCGTTGCAGTCAAGAGTTGAATATCATCTACCTCTAATCAATTCATACTATCACTTCTAGAGCTATACATATTTCATTTGATGTTATCGATAGTTATCGTTATTTTTCTATTCTAGTATGAATTATCATCGATAATTACAATTACTAGTGTGTGGATGTTTGTTTGTTAAGTTTTAGTTTAAATTTCTTTGGATATAAGCCCATACTGTTCGACTATAACTCATAACTTAATTGAAAATAATAAATTTTAAGAAAAGCTATGTCGATCTCTCTTCAAAAACTTTATGTAACTCGAATTCAATTTAGAATGAAAAATATGGAAAATTTTAAATGGTACAGAACATATCTGATGGTTGCTGCTGTAGCTGTTTGGTACCGATGATAGCCCCGTAGTACAGAGGGTATGGTCTCTATTCCCATTAAAGTCCCAGAGTGTTTCCGTAGTCAGCTAAATCGTTTCGGGGGTTCAATTTGTTATACAAAGTCCCACCAATTTTAGCTCAAAACACTCGAAAACCTATAATTTTTTTTTCGAAAATTTTCGACGACCACATCTTTGGATTTTATAGACTTTTCAGCATTCGAAACTATATATCAAGTCCAAAAGAGTGGCCGAATCTAAAAAATCGATTTGACAATAATTTATGGACTGATGGTAACAAAAAACATTTCTTTTCAAAAAAATCAATCGATTTTAATTAAATTTGCGGCCTTCAGCAAAACTGTTTTCAAGTAAAAAAACTATCGCACTAAAAAGAACGATTCGCTGAAAAAATTGGAAGTAATAAACTTATTTTTAAAAAAAATTTCTTCATTGACATCTCTCGAACGGATCAATAGATTTTGAAGAAATTTGCTGATGCTGACGTACATCGAGGAACGATAGATACAGTAGTTTCAAGTAATAAAAAATTATTTTTCGAAAATTAGAAAGCTCATCTTCTCAACAAATTCAAGTTAAATGAAACCCTTTAGAATGTGCAAACACTTATCCCTAAAGCCATACGAATATATTCCAAAAAATACTTAGAATACCTTCTTAGGACCTAAAAACGTTGCGATAAAATCACTAATTTCCTAATCTTAGAGAATTATTTTAAATAGCAACAAGCTAATAAACTATTCAGTTCTAATATTCGTAATTATGTATAATAAGCATTCGAAATGTACATTTTAGTAGTATTCGAAATAAAAAAACGCACTTAATTAAATATTTTGGGCTATATATGATGAATAATTTGATAGGTAGAGTTAACATTTTCACCTTTTAAGCAAGTTCGAAAAATTCGAATTTAAAATCTAATGTTCTAAAATTGTCTAAATATGTAATAAAATTTATCATTATTGCACAACCATTGTAGTTGCTATAAATTCTTAGTTTTTAAATGAGAAATTGATGTTCGACAAACTCTAAACCTATAATATATTTTCTTCTCTTATTTCCTATGAGAAGAATAACTACATAATTGTAATAACTAAGTGCACATTCCTCTAAACGCGAAAGAAAATATGTATATATATCAATTATTTTAGATGAAATTTATTTGCTGGTGTTTAAGCATTGTCTATATGGATTTCATTGATGCTTTGCCAAATCGTCAGTATACTTCAACAATTTTGAACAGTTACAAACCCTTTATCTTATGTACAAACTTTCAAAAACCATTATTTCTTAACCACGAAAACTAAATTATCGCCAAGTTTTGGTTAGGTTTTTCTGGATGATCAGTGACCTCACAGACCCATATGACAGACCAATAGAATTATGACAGTCTAGTTCGTGGTGACCGCTTCGAATGACTTCCACACAGAACAAATCTCAGTGGTCTACACAGTCCCACTCTCGAATCGTCAAAGTTTGATCAAAAAGACAGTTAAATCTTGTGCGGTCTAGAGCCGGACAATGGCACAGGAGGTGCTCTTATTTACCTCAAATTCCTTACATTTCCTGCTTGACTATCAATATACCTATATACATGCGCGTTCATGGTGTGGGGTGTGAGAGCTCATTCTGTAGCTATTTGGGCCGCCTTGAAGATTCTCAGAAAGTTTGTAAGATTCTTCGATATCGAGCTTCCGGCAGTAGATTGCACCTCTCACCCCTCCATTCATCTTTAAACCGTCAATGAAAAAATTTAAACTAGCACCACTATAGTTAAGACCTTTAAGGAAGCCTTCATTCATCTTCTATAGTGATGTGTAGTTTTCCGACGAAGTTTATAGTTGGAGTAATATAATCCGTACTACAATCCATTATCGCCTAGCTAGACATTATTTACTTAAAAGAGGAAATTATTTATGTGTATGTAGTATGATATAGTGAAATCTCATTTAAAATAACGGCAAAATATCAATAAAAAACATGAAATAGCAAAATATTAATTCTTCATGCCGCCCTAATTGTGCTGGCGTGTGTATTTCAATCCTTGAAAGCAATGTCGTCATGCCAATTTAATTGCTAAAACTTGATTTCTTTTGCATTTTTATTGCCAAAATTGCATTATGATTAACTACATCAATTTTGTTTGAGTGTTCATTAAAATTTGTGTGATTCATGGTGAATCAGAAATTATAAAAAAAAATTACTAAAATTGCTCTGAATAAGAAAAAAAGTCACTCCTTCATAGATCTGGTAATTATTGTTACTAGGAAGACCAAAACAGCAGATGCTTTTAGTCATAAAATAGAAAAATTATTTAATAACCCAATTACAACATTGTGCCTAGACTATACTGCCATAAACATTTTATTGCGTTTTTTCTATAAATATTTCTTTTATAAATAAACTTTGAAAGAGAAATATTCATAAAAACTAATAGAATTTTTTTTTCTTCTTAAACTGCCTTTGTTGTTTGGATTTTAATATAAAAATATTTGCAATAAAGTTTATTTGTTTTCAAAACAATGACATCTTGAAAATTTTTAAATTAATCCTTTTATGCAAATAATGTATAGCAGTGGGAGAAAAAAAATATAGTTACAATTTTGTTCACAGTCGAATGTCAAAAGCCCAAAATCGCATACAATTTATTAATTATTGGAAAAATAGCGTTCTATTTCGAATAAGCCGTATACTTTCGAATTAAACATATTCGCTAGGAAACAAAACCAAAATATCTTCGCAGTAATATTTTTTGTTGCAAGCAATATGAAAATATTTTTCCAGTAATATTTTCGGCGACAAATACGAGTAAATTTTTCTACGGGACTTACTCGAAGACTTTTTAGCTTGACTTTTTTTAAGCATATTTTCAAACATGGTATAAGGGCGTTTAGCGGGATACCAAATCCAAAAGAAATTTACTTTCCCCGTTCGATCATCAACTCTAGAAAATCAAGCTAATTTGGCATATTTTTTCAATATGATTCAGCATACCAATATCTACGGGCTAACATATTTATAAGTAGTTTTTTATTAATCATATTTGTATGATAAAATACATTAAATTTCAATTGGACGACTAATACTGGATTTAGACGAAGACTTTGTCTAAATCCTGTATTAGTCGTCCAATTGTAATTTAACTGTATTTTTTTTATCATACAAATATGATTAATAAAAATTACCTATAAATATGTTAGCACGTAGATATTGGTATGTTGAATCATATAGAAAAATTAGTCTTCTAAATTTCCATCTATGTTTAACTTTCAATCCTATTTATTCCTTCGAAGATGGCACTAATATTTGTCATTTGTATTCATTCAGTAATACCTAGACCGAAACTTTCTGATATTGGGCCCATGAGGTGAAATATGAACGATTTTATAGCATTTTCGTAATGGCATATATGAAGCTCCTGATTTTCTTGCCATGAAAAATTCAGTGGGACGTTCACTGGGCTAAACACACTTCTAATATATAAGCCGGTATTTCACTGCCTACTCTAGAGCTACTCGAAAACGTGTAGGAGAGGACGAAGTAGCTAATCAGGAACGGTCATCCTTTAAGTGGTGTTCCGCTATAAAAAAATATATCAACGGCTTCATCAAGAAAATCAGGAGACTTAACACTAGATAGTGTATCATTGAGATGTTATAGAATTGGGTAGATTTTTAAAGATTATCAGAATGCAGCCAGAAACTTCAGGTTCTTACAGCTACGAGTATGCTTCTAAACCGAAATTATACTTCTTTAAATACTCAACTATTTAGAAGTGTAGGTATGAAAACTATTCGTGGATAAATAATGCAGCATTTTAGAGTAGCAATATTCCAAGAATACTTGAAAAAAATAGTGCAATAATATAGCGATGCATAATTCGGATAGTGCGGCCATAAATATTCTTATATGATATAGTCTAAAAGTACCGACGTGTAAAGATTTTGCAAAAAAAAATTTTTTTTGTTTGCCAACTTATTTTCAAAATTAATAAAACGAACTATTAATCATTTCGCAAATGCACTTTGCCTTAAGTGCACTTTTATAAATATTAGAAACTTTGCAAAATTAACCATGGCGTAAAGATTCTCATAGAAATAAAATTTTAAAAATTAAAAATTATAGCTCGTGCAAAAGTGTATTCATATTTTGATATGTTTTTTTTTTTCTTCAACCACAAGATCATCTTGATGAATCAACAAATACTCATAGATGCATGCCTTGGCTCTGTTGTTGATTGGTGAGATGAATCAAGGTGTGAAAAATTGTATTTTATATAGTCATTATTTGTTTTTGTTTCTAGTGAAATTAAGAAACAGCAATAAAAAGATCTTCTAAAGTAAAATCGATATGTGTAAATCAAAGAAATTAGTCAAAAAGCTTAAAAATAATTTTGTGTGAATTTGTTTAAGGCGGAAAAGTCGAATAAAAATAAGACAATGTTAAAGAAAAGTAAAAGTATTTGGCACAAGTAATAAGTGTGGACCGTCTCGATTTTCTTCTTCTTTCTTTTTAAATATGTATGGGGGTGTATGTAAATCATATACCAATACAAAGATGTTTGTGTAAATGTGTATAAAAAGATTTACAGGTAAAACTTATGTCAAAGATCAGTACGGACATACATATTCTTTCTTTATTTAGATTTAAAGTGTTTTCGGTTACCCCCCCAAAACAGTGTTGTCTAGCGAAATGTGTTAAAGCTAAAAACGCTAATTTGTGTTGTTTTCTGTTTGCTGTTGAGTGTTCAAAATATAAAAATAGCCTAATGATTAGTTTTTTTTGCTTCAATAAAAGAACGTCACCGCCACCGCCTGCCTCATCACTATCACCTGGTGGGGTATCAGCGGCTGCCACTGCTACACACACACACAAACATGCATTATTATAAACATCTATGTATGTGCGCATGTATGTGTATGTAGTCAGTCATTCCCATTTATTATATTCCTCATAATAGGAAAAACAATTCTTTTGAAAATTTTCAATTTTCAGTTTTCATTCGAAAGTAAACGCGTCAAGGTGTGTGCTCGTTATTATTTTTCGTGATTTACAAGGTGCATTTCTTTGGATACGCGTATTTTAAACGGATTTTTTGAAAATTTAAATAGACTTACCTGATTTTGTTTTCTCAACTTGTGCTATTTAATAAAAGCTTTTATGTTTTGTTTATTTATTAATATATTTTTTTGTTTGTTAAAAAAAGCGGTTTTAAAAGGGAACTTTTAATTAAGTATAAAAATTTATTAATAAAACAACAAATATACATTTAAAAATATTATGACTTTTTTTGGAAAACACTTACAGAAAATATATTAATAAGTAAATAGATAAAAAACGCCAGATGTTTTTTTGAGTAATTTTTATAGACTTTTGGAGAAAAATATGAAACTAGAGAAAAATGATAAATTTTTGAAGTTTTTGAATATTGAGAATCGGAAAAAACTGCTTTTAAATCGTTAATTTTACTACAATTTTTATATATCAAAAATTTTAAATTAACAAGAAAAATTGTAAACACCAAAAATCAATACAAGAATTTACTGACTTAAAAAAAAAAACAAAAACGAAATTATGAATATATGCTCTTTTAAAATTCCAACAAGAGAATCGAAAAAAATTGGCTTTGAAATCTTTAATTTTACAAAATTTTCTGTATATCAAAAATTTGAAATTTACTCGAAATTTTTTGAGTATGGAAAATCGGCAAAAAAGTTATGGACTTTAAACCAAAAATTAAATGATATTTTGGAATTTCGAAGATTGGAAATATAAATTTTTAACGATTTCAAAATGAAAATTATAAAAATTAGTTCTTGAAAATTTTTACCTTAAAAGAATTTTCAAAGTTAGATTAGAAAAATCTAAAATATATCGACCTTAAAGTCTAAAAAATTTAAAATTTTAAAATTTGATTGCCTCAAATTCTGAAACTTTTAATAAAAAAGTTTTGACAAATAAGACAAAAACTTTTTAAAGTTTTAGTAAAAAATTTTCAAATTTCTATACAAAATTTTGAAAAATTCAATAAAACGAATTTTGAAAGTTTCAAAAAAATTTTTTTAAAATGAAATCAAAATACATATTTTGAATGAATCTATTAAATCTATAAAAATTTCGAAGGTTTTTAATTTGATCATGTTTCAAAATATTTCAAAATACTTAATTATTTGGATGTATTTCAAGATAATATTGTAGAAACTTCCAAATATTGTTAAAATCTCAATATAGTTAAAAAGCTCAAATTCCAAAAAAATATTAAAAAGTTTCAAAATTTTAATTAAATAACTAATTATTTAATTATTTTGATATATTTCAAGATATTGTAGAAATTCCAAAATATTGTTCAGATCTCAATATAGTAAAAAAAACATATCAAAAATTTTATAAAAAGTTAAAATTCGAAAAAAAATTTACAAAATTTCGAAATTTTTGTTATCTAAAAATCAAAACTTCATAAAAGCGGTTTCAAATTCGAAATATTTCAAAACTTTAAAAATCTTAAAATTTTTCACTTTTTTAATGCAAAATTTAAAAGTTTTTGTAAAAGAATTATAAGTTTCTCCGACTTTTTGTTTTCTTTTCTTAAAATACAATTTTCAATTTAATTTTTTAAGAAAATATCTAGCGTTTTGAAACTTAATAACAAAGAAAAAATAATAAATAATATAACTTAAAAGCCTAAACGCATGAGTATTTTATGATTAAGTTTTTTTTAGTAAAGCAGTTTTTATCAAAAACTTAACGAAACAAACAGCCAAATTAAAGCAGCTTATAAAAATAAACAAATAATTTCATTTCCTTTCGATAACATTTAACAAAATATTAACGACATAAGGTTAAATTAACAAAAATAACATTAAAGAAAAAATATTAAGTAGAAAAAACATTGAATAATGAGTGAATAATATAAAAGATTAGTAAAAAAAGCAGTAATGAAAAAAAGATAATTATAAAATCTCATGCAACATACTATAGAAAAAAAAGATACAAAATAATTTAAAGAAAATGTATGTTTAAATACAACAACATAATGAATTTAACATATAAATTGAGTGATATACATAAATAGAAATGGGATTTAATGTAATGCAAAGTAATAAAATCTGTCCTGATTGATAAGTGTATTGTGATTGATGCCAGTCCATTGTCAAACAAACAGTACGAAACGAAAGTAAAGCAACAGTAAATGGCATATACTCTGCGATGATTAGTACAAGTTCATTGTAAAATAAACAGTACGAAACGAAAGTAGAACAACAGTAAATGGTATACTCAGCCAGGAAGAGAGAAAGAGAGAGAGAGAGAGAAAGAGAGCTGATAAGAGCGTAAAGGATCTACCTAAATAAGAGCGGTGTGCCGTCGCGTTAGCACCAGGATACGCATTTGTTATACATTTCAACAAATAAATTTTTTTGAACTGTACGGTAAATACGCATGTTGCTGCCGTCGCCTTGACTCAGCGCTCTTATTTCGTTTGGGCGGTAAGTATTACGTGAAAGAGAGTTGAAGTGTCTTTAATTGAGAAACCGCTAACATTCTCTATATAAAAAACTCTACTAAATCCGACTATTTTCTTAATTTTGAAGAATTCAAAGTGTTTTAATTATTTAACATTATTACAAAACACGTAATGTTCCAATTTCAGTAGGTGTTAAAGCTTTTGAGGGAGAGAGAGAGAGAGAGAGAGTTTAAATCTCGATGTTTGAAAAACTGAAATATAGTTTTATAAACTAGTAAATAAACAAAACTCTTGATAAGAGTTAATGTTTTATTGAACCCACCTCTAAAAAGTTTGTATAGACTTTATCCAAAGAAATTAAATTATTTTGGCTCAAGTTCGGTTTTTTAATTAATTTCTTCAATTAAATTATATTTTTATTAAGGAAAATTGTGAAGCATGTAGACAAAGAAAAATTTGACTGCACGGAAGGTTGAACTTACATGTTTCGAGACCACCCGGTCAACTCATCATAGTTCTTTACCTCTTAGACCACTCGACCAATGTCGGTAGTTTGCAGTCAAGTAGTTAAATATCATTTACTTTTAATCAATTTATGCTGAGTCACTCTTAGATTTTTTTTTAGCTTTTCTTTTGATAGTTATTGATATTCACTATTTTTCTTTATGCCTTTCTTGTGTTCAGCTTTTTGTTTCTTTCAATTCTAGTATATTTGCCGTCGGCGTTACGAATACTAGTGTTTGTTTTTTCATTTATTTATTTGAACAGTGTGCATTGTTGGCTATGTGCCATTAGAGTTTATAACAATTAAATTATGCATTTTAGCCGAGCTCTTTCGGTTTAATCCGAAGAAATTTAATTATATTGGTTTGACTTCTTCAATTAAATTATATTTTTATTTAGAGAAAATTGTGAAGCATGTAGACAACTAAATTTATGAATGGACCATATAGCTTTGGGTCCATAAATTGATTGTATATGCCTCAGATATTACCTATACATACTTCATATATACATACACACATACATTCATACATATATCAATATATTATATATGGAATTCTGTATGAACATATACAGAACATATATGAAATATGTATATATGGGAACATATATCCTCAATTAAAACGAATTTATCTGAGCCCAGCTAAAAAGGTTATATATGAACCATATATTTTTGGATAAAGAAATTAAGGGTATATGCTCAAGATCTGACCTGTATAGATTTCATTTATACATACATACATATATCATCATATATGCAGTAATATATAAACATATACAGGACATATATGAAATATATATGTGAGCATATGTCCTCAATTTTAAGGATGCAATAATATATGCTTTATACTTAGATCCTATTTCACCAATTTATTTAAATATTAATTTATATTTAAGTCATTTTTCCATACAAAAGTTAAGGAAAATCGACATTAAAATATGAATTGATTGATAGCATTGGTGAAATCGACTCTTAGAGCTGGGAAGCTTAAAAAATTGAAGAATTTTTAAAATGAATAAAAATATTTTAAAACTTTTGAAGCTTTGCATAAGATCTCGATTTTTTAATTTCAGTTTAGAATAAAGCCTCATGGCACGTTGCTGTGCTTAACTCATAAAATAGCATTTAAATTCATAAAGTAGCATTTAAATTCATAAAATAGCATTTAATGTTCTAATTAATTGCTATTTTATAGTATTGCTTTCATTTAGCAAGAAAGATGAATATAGTCCTCTAAACTAGTTCAGAAGTCTTACAAATTATAAATTTAGCGTGCTTTACAGTTTTATATTTAAAATTTCTGTTGCAATTTGATGTAATAGAAAAATAAGAGCGGTTTCTACAATTGGACATTCTTAACATTTTGTTGTTTTATTTATTTATTCTTCTGATTAGAATAAGAAAACTTTATTTAATTTTATTTGTTGCAATTTATTTTAAATAATATTTCATTGTCAAATTCTTCTTATGCGGCTGAGTATATAAAATTTTGCTGATGAGCTTCTTGCAAAACTTGGATCTGTAAACCGCTGAGCTTTAAAAAGGAGTTGGATTTAACCGATTTGCTTTGAAAACTTATTTATGAATTCATTAATTGCTGAAAGAGTTTAAAAGGAAAATAAGCTTTAAGTCTTTACAGGTCTTAAAGAGGAACGCACTACAGCAAAAAGAGGAGACCTTGACATTAACGAGAGCATTAAGATGATTTCTCAACAACAGTAATTCGTCAATGTGACAATCATAAATGACTGACAAGCACTTGTAAATCATTGGCCCTGATAAAAAAAAATATCTGCTAAGAAATTATTTCGCTATTTGTATATTTTATTTAAATTTTTTTTGTCATTTTAATTAATCAAGAAGGCATGAGACGATGATGAAAAGATTGGAGCAAAACACAGACCTCAACAAAATATATGCATAAAAATATACATTTTGTTTGCTATTGCCACATGACAATCATAAAGTGAATCATATAATATGACTATAAAACTGCCTGCCAAAAATCAAGCAACAATTTGTTTTTATATTTAATTATGAATTAAGAAAGAAAAAAATGGATCCCCCTGGTACCTCCTCTTTAAATTTTAATTTAGTGTAAGTATTTTTTAAAATATCTGTTTTTGAACAAATTATAATTCTAAGAATTTCGTGAAAAAAAATATAAATTTTTTATGATTTTATCATATTTCTTATTGAAAAAGAAAAACATTTAAAAGATTTCAATAAATAATCTCTATTTGCTTAGAAACACAGAAGAAACAAAAAACAATGTTTTGACTTTTTATTTATTTGTATTTGAAAGGCTAAAGCAGGTGTGTAGCTAGCTGAAGCTCTTTAAGGGGCGCAGGTGAGTTGAAATTTTAAATGAAACTAAAACAATTTGAAAAGGAATATAATACAAATAAAAGATATTTTAATAGCTTTTGGAGGGAGACCCCATAGTACTATTTCTCCTCTAGAAATGATTTAGTTACTTTTAAAAGTATAATTAGCTAAAATAAACTAGTGTCATATATTTTATAATTACTTCCATGGATTTAGTGCAGTAAGAATTACTTCTAGCATCTATATATAGCTTTTGAAGGGAGAATCCATACTACTCTTTCTCCTCTAGAAAATATTTAATTCCCCCTTATTATGAATGGCGTCGTCGACGTCACATCAACACGACAGTAAAAAATTGTCACTTGTCTAGTAGTTTTCGACAACAATTGACTACTTTTGACTGTCTCTTACTACTTTCTTAGGCTTATGAAATTAGCCCAGCATGTTAGTATAAGTCAATTGATGTCGATAAAGAGTAGACAAGTAACAATTTTTTGCTGTCGTGTTGATGTCACGTCGACGACGCCATTCATAATAGCGGGGACTACTTTTAAAAGTATAATAAATTAAGAAACTAGTGTCACATATTCTCTAATTTCTTGCATGGATTTAATGCTGTAAGAACTACTTCTAGCATTCATAAATAGGAAGTGCTTAGAGAATGCCTTTTTTTATTATCTCTTTAGAGTTGGTTGGCAAATAAGTTAGAATAATTTTTGTAATGCCTTTGCAATTTGAAAAGTAATGTAATACAAATAAGAGATATTTTAAAAGCTTTTGGAGGGAGAACCTATTCTGCTCTTTCTCTCATAGGATCTACGACTGGCCTAGAAAATATTTAGTCACTATTAAAAGTATGAATTAGTTAAAAAATAGTGCCAAATATTCTATAATTACTTCCATGGATCTAGTGCTGTAAGAACTACTTATAGCATTCATAAATAGAAAGTGCTTATTTATGGAAAAACTCTATGTACAATTATTCCAAACAATGGCTGAACTCGAGCTGGAGACTAAGAAAAAGACAACAACTACAGAAAAAACTCAATGACCAATTGCAACAAAGTACTAAACTAGTTGTCGAACTAATATAGTTTTTGCTGAGAATTTATTTGGTTTTTTTAAATAAAATTAAATAAATATTTAATAATGTGTTTTATTTTGTGCTGCGGGGGTATTGGGTTAAAAATCATTGTTTTTTTCGCTTTGGAAATGTTTGTTCTTCATACGCCCTAGAGTCTAGTAAAAAGCCACAACAAAATAAAAAGTAATTTAAAATTTGGCACATCTTTCCAAATACATATTTATTTTAATCTAATCTTTTTTTTTGTAGGAAACTAAAGAGTTTGTCGAACAAAATTTTGCGCACGTATTCATTCCAATGTTCATTTAAATCATTCACTCATAGTCGGTTAGACGCACACTTTCAAAAAAAGAAAAGAAATTAAATGAAAATTTATCTTGTGCAGTTTTCTTGTCTTGATTATTATAGCCGAGCATATTATTGTCATCTACCATATTTTATGCTAATTGTGAAACCGCACCGATTTATGTGGGAGGGTGTGGTGCTTTGCTGTATATAAACGTTTTGCACACGGTTCCATTTACTATTTAAAAGAAATTTTCTTTTATATTTTAAAATCAAATGCTCTTTATTAGTCACCTTACAAAAAAAAAACATATTCTATTACTGAACTCTCTTTTGCAGTGGTTCCCAAACTGACCTGTCAATACCTTAATTATTTAAAATAAATATATTCTATTACTGAACTGTCTTTTGCAGTTTCCCCAACCCACCTGTCATATTCTATAGCTGAACTCTCTTTTGCAGTGGTTCCCAAACTAGACTGTCCATGCCTTAATTGTTTGACAAAATATTTTCTCGTTTTCAATTTAATATTTTTGTTTTGCATTTTTATTAAATATTGTTTTCTCGGCAGGTTAATGTTAGTTATTTTCATTTAAAAATTATTAAGGGTTTTATTTTTATATATTCTATATTTTTTGGATTTTCTCCATAAAAATTCATAAAAAAGCAAACATTTATTTGGTTAAACTCAAACTTAAATACTAAGAAAAGGTTAGTTGAATAAAAAAAAGAGCAAAAGTTTTGAAATTCTTTCCTTTGAAATTTTTTAAAAACCTCAACTTTAAAATTTGCACCATTTTTCTTTTAAAGTTGTTTTCAAAACTTTCGCATTTCGTTTCTTTCTGTTTGTTTGTTTGTCAAATCGTTGTCATATAATATCTATTTCGTTCTTGGTTTTTTTCTGTACTGTTTTTGTTTTGTTTTTGTATTTAATTAATCCTTACTTTTTACAGTTAATTTGGCCGATGATTCAGCTTGTCCTGTTGATGAGGTTACACGTACTGTAAATATACCCGAATCTTCTTCGTAGGTGGTTCCAATTAAAAGTACTGCTGAATTGCCATCGAAAATCATCTGAAATTGTATAAAGAGAAAAACGAAAAATTTCGATAAGTTGGAAGAGAAATTAAGCGCAAGCATAAATATATTTAATAATGAATACAACTAATTCTTCAGTCGGCTAAAACGGAAATGCTAGTTATATCTGTGGTTTTGTCCAATAACGACGCACAGTGGCTCATAATCGTTTTTTGTTGGCCAAAATTCTGTAACTTTTCAACCAGTTGAGATATTTTAATAATTTCTCTTTAACACACAGATAACTCCTTGAACCTTTAGCAGCTTTTAATTTGATTAAAATCGAATCAGCATTTATTGAGAAATTTTAGCCCAAAGATGAACTTTTGTTTTTTTTTAAACTTTACATAAAAATGTAGTTTTTTTTTTAAATTTTGAACCACCTTATTTATTAAAAAAATGCCATATCATTAGCTTAATATTGGTTTGGCGCACCGACCATTAGGTTATACGCCTCCGAATGGCATATATGAAAATCAGGCTTATAGTCACGTTAGCGATATAGTCTACAAATTGCGTGCTACTAAGGGTTGTGACTATAAGCGAAAAGTACTGTAGAAACTTAGTTTCATTAGAGAGAAGAAATTTTCATCTCCACAACAAAAAACTGATTACACGGCAGTAAGTATACACATGCAGCACAAAAAGCTATTTTTGAGAAAACATTTGTGTATGGGACACAAATCAAGATTTTTCACTTTCAATAAAGCAATAGTAACTTTTAACCACATTCATGAAAGCTCACAAAAATTTACATATTTTTTTAAACACAAAATACAAAAAAATTCTATCGGGTATATTTTGAGAAATCTATGTAAACCTTGTTTGTCGTTTTTCTCCGTTCCGAGTTTGTGGCATATGAGCCAAACCAATAATAAACTGACGATATGTGGATAATAGGATAGGTAATTTCTAAAAACTGTAGGCTAATAGATCAATCAATTGTAACGGTATAGGGGGTCAGGAATACACATTTCCCAGCACCTACCCCGTCAGTTTTTTTTCCCAACTTTGTATCTTGTATTCAATTTATTTCATACCAAATTAGAAGACTCTTATCGTTATATCTTTCCAGTTAGTAGGTAATTATTGATTAGTTTGTATGGGGAGTACGCCTTGCCTCGTACCTACCCCGCAACTTTTTTGCGCAACTTCGTATCTTGTCTTTAAATTAACTCATACCAAATTTAAAGACTTACTGTTATATCTGTCCAAGTGGCATGTAATTATATTGTATGGGAGTACCCCTTCCCTCGCAAATACCCCACCAATTTTTTGCATAGCTTCGTATCTTGTGTTTAAATGAACTCATATCACATTTTAGGACCACTACTGTTATAGATTTTCAGGTAACAGCTAATTATTAATTACTTTGTATGGGGAGTACCCCTTTCCTCACACTTCCTTCTCCAGTTTTTTACATAACTTCGTATTATATCTTCAAATCAGTTTGTACCAAATTTAAAGACTCCTTCTGTTACATCTTTCGAGTTGGCAGGTAATTATTGATTACTTTGTATGGGGAGTACCTCTTCCCTCAGTCCTATACTGCCAATGATTTTGCCACACTTCGAATTTCGCTCCTTTATATATACAACACTCTGACTGTTGTAGCTTTCATGGCATGAGATATTTACTTATTATAGGCGTGGCACTGCCCACTTTTATATCCATCAGATTGTATTGTCAACGGATCCTAACATGTGTGCAAAGTTTCAAGTTGATCGGACTTCTTGATGTTGGTGAAAATTTAGTACACAATTTAATACTAATAAGGGAAAAATTTGCGTTCTTTGAATAATAGTTTTTGAATAATTTCATTGAAATTAAAAAAAATGTTCTACGGACTGCTCCGGACGGATACAAAAGTCTACATAGCGTTAAAGAGGACACTTTCACCTTTCCCTGGGTTTTTTTTATCCCTTTTGATTTCCAAAAGTTTTATTCCTCTAAAATTTAAATTTGCCAAAAATATAATAGTTTAAAGCATATTTTATAACACCTTTAATATAACCAGTGTAGTGGCCATCCATACCACATCTTAAAGACTACAATCCTTACAACTTCGCAAAAAACCGCATCTCATTATCGATTATAGTTTCTGAGAAATTATAATTTCTTTTTGATCAAATGTAAATAAGTCACCTTTCTTCTTATAATTATATAACATATGCGTGTTTAACAGCATGCCACGCCCCAAACTACAGTAAGTTTTACTTAATTTTTTTGGATACCTTAGTTTAGATATGTTTACTATTAAATGGTGTTAAAATATGCTAATTAATAAGAATAAATATTTAATATTTGGCGTTGAAGTTTTTAAAATCGGTGACAGCCAAAAATTTGGTTTTTGGCCAACGAATTATGGGTCGATTATTGATAGCAACCGAACTTTAGTTGCGTTGCCAGATGGCAACTGGAAATTTGTGGTTGCCAGAAAAGCACTAAATAGCAACTGAAATTAACAGTTCTCAGTTGCCATCCATAATGCCATCCAACTGAGGTTCGGTTGCCATCCATAGTCGACCCATTAAATTTCTGAGACACCGTGGGACATGCACATGACTTCAATTTAATTTTTTCAGAAGAGCCAAAACAAAAAAAATTTTTTTATGGAAATTTTCTCCACATTGTGAAGCGAACATTTAACACTTTCGTAAATATCTGCCATAAGAAGTTTTCTGTAAAAATTTTAGGTAAAAATAATGTAACAATGAGATCTTAGCAAAGGTGCATAAAACGGTTTATGTCTACATAAATGACATTTATAAATGACTATATAAAAAAGAACAAAAAAAAATTATAACATACCTCTGCTAGTGCGTTTAAAAAATCCGTCACACATGAATACTGAAGTTGTTATAGATGAAAATTTATGGAATCTATATAGAAGCTAGTTTGTTTTGCCAAAAAAAAAAATCGAGCCTAGTTCATGATATTTCGAAAAATTTTGTTCTCATGGAAATAGCGTTTCAAATAGAGCTATTTACCATTAATAGCCTAAAACCAGCATAAGTCGACTTACGCTGTTATTTAAGAAAGGTAAATTTATATCGTTAGAATGGTATTTTGATACTCTTTAGTATGATACCATCGCGATAGGTGTTGATGGTTTTTAACTTTTGGGGCCGTTAGTATATGCTATTTCATGGCAGCCATTTTGAATTTAAGAGATAATAATATAGCCTATAAGCCCAGACCATAATAAGGAATAAATTGACAGCTCATTTATCAAGACATTATAGACTGATAAACATTATAGACAGTTAACTTTTCTGAGCGTATGAATTTTTTAGGCCAACCGGTTTTATTACTCACTAAAGTGGCAATAGTGAAGACGGCATTCCGTTGTCTAAATAAATTAAATCAAATAGTGTTTACGACGGTACACTTCGAGAAGTTCAATTGTTGATTTCGAAGCTGTGTAAAAATGTTGACATCAACATTGATGAGCTCCGAAAATAGCGTTACGTAATATGTGAATAGCCCCTAAGAAGTTGTTGAGTAGATATAGTTAAAAAATAATACATTTCTACTTTATATGGGAGTGGCGTCGCCCATTTTTCCAGTCACAAAAGTATTTCTTGTCGAAGATACTCAATGTAAATTTTATAAGAATCATTTGAGTAAAAATGGATGAAAAACTATATATACTTTGTATAGGCGTTGCACTGCCCACTTTTCTCGTCACAAAATTTCATTGTCTCAGCAACTCCTTGTGTGAGCAAAATTTCATAAGAAACAATTAAGCAGACATTGTTGAAAAATAATATAAAGAAATATAATATGGGCGAGGCACTAACCAGTTTTTCAATCACATGATGTTGGGTGAGTGAAGGAATTGAAAATGAATATTTAATTAGTATGGGCGTGGCACTGACCATTTTTATAGTCATATGAATCGGTTAAGTGGGCATAGTTGAAAAATATGAAATGGGAGTGGCACTGCCAAATTTTCGAATCACGTTATTGTATTGCAGGAGAAACAATATGTGGGTACAAAGTAACTGAGAACTAATATTTTATTAGTATGGGCGTGGCACTGTCCACATATGTAACCAAAAAATTGTATTGCCTTTATAGCCTAATGTGTGTGCAAAATTTGGAATTGAGCGTTAGAGTTTAAAGTTAGAAGAAAAGCTAATAAGAGCATTTGGCTGGAACCAAACCCGAAAACCCACATACTAATAATTAGTCCTGTGCATCAACCACCAGTTGCGGTATTTTTTTTAAACTAATTTCGCATTTATTCGCGAGAAAAACTGAAGTTACTGATATTAATCCGATCTTTTACAATCGAGTCTACCTCAGATATCATTGCTTTGAGGTTCCAGGAAGCTATTCTGAGTATTTTTGCGGTGATGTCCATATGAGTGCATGTCAGCAGCGAACATTTTTTTGCTATTAGTTGAAACTGCAGAATATTAAAAAAAAAATTTTTTTCTACTAACTCAAACAATAAGTTTATCTTATTTATTACAAAATATTTGGCAAATATATTTATTTAATTTAGTAAATCTCTTTGTTTGACATTTATAAATATTTTTAAACAACTTATTTTATATATTCAATAAAGGCTTTACTTGTTTTTATAAAATAGTTTGCTATTTTCAAATATTTAAAATTTTGTTGAAAAATTACGAAATATACAACAAATATTACAAAATTGTTTGAGGCTTTGCCAACAATACCACCTACATTCATTGAAAGTGATCCAGTGTTTCACAATGGAATATGTAACACAAATTAGAATTATACCTTCGAAGAATTCATAAAAGCATTATCGGGTTTAAAAAGTCATTTATTTATGAATTTATTTCTGTCATTTGAAGTCTCTTGACTGTTCTTTCTTTTTAAGAGATTTCGTGGAAGTGATTTTTAATAAAATGAATTTATCAAAGAAAATAAATTTATTATTTTCAACTATGTTCTTACTCTAATCGGAAATATACATTAGCGTGGAGCGCCGTTGTATGAAGGTGAAAAAATCCCTCCAATCGATTTTGAATACCTTCAGAATGTTGCATCTAACTAAATTATATATAAACAAATTTTTAAACCTTTTTCGACATATCTGTTAGCCCTCTACCACGCCCGCAAGTTAGCGTAATTTTATGAATTTTATTTGCTTCATTAATACAGCAAACATTTTTAATAATTTATTTTAAAGATACGCATAAAAATAAAATCTGTGCCGAATAAAAGATGATTAAAATCCAAGAGATCTGACAAAAGATAAGAAAGTTATGAGCCATTATGGAATGTCCGCTAACGCCTTTAAAAATTCGAAACTACACTAGAAACTCACAAGATAAGTCACGTGACTGGTTCCCCAGAACTAGCAACCGGTTCGAGTTCCGTAGCTTTATATGAAAAGGACCGGTAAATTTTACATGACGTTGTCATTGGAGGGGGTCAATTGACATAATTTAGATACTCAGTGATAGGTTCTAGACCCAAACTTAAGGTACTTGTTCTGTGTTGGTTTCTTTAATACTAGTTAATACTAGTTAATACTTTTGTTTAATCAAATATCTTTGATTTGGAAAAAATCTGTTTGTACGGTGAGGGTATTTTTCTAAAATCTCTGTTCATCATCTTTTACTTTTTTGTTTGATCGAACATTATTTGACTTCAATTATTCGATTAAACGATCAAACATTATTCGAGTGAATACCCTACTCAATACACAAAAATGTGAAAAATTCGAAAAATATAACTTTATATTAGGATTCATTGAATGAGGCGAAAATTATAACATGAATCCTACCTTCCCATATTTCTATTAATTAAATTGGTAAGGTTAAGGATAAATAACCTAAAATAACACTCAAAATGAGTATCACGGTATTGTATATTATTTCATTGGGCCAAAAACTGGTTTTTATATGAACACTAAAAAATTCAAGAAACCTTAAACGTTCGATTTTGTGTTTTCTGGAATATAAAAAATAAGTATCGTGAAAGCTTATTTTGTCGTGCGTGAGCGTGCGTGATAAAATCAATTTTTATCGTGAGCGTGCGTGATCGTGAGAGTCTTAAAAATTATCCGTAACAAATCGCCTTTAAATAAAAATATGTGGAATAGAACGAGTGTAATGCACTAAATATAAATCCGTTTTTAGTTTATTTCTATTACGTACAGAATTTTTTAAGTGTCCTTCTGAGTATAATTTTGTATTTTCACGAGAACTAATTGTTGTGAGTGCGAAATTTCATAGGAATCGGTTTAGCTGAAGTAGTTAAAAAGAGTATTTACTTTGCATTAGCGGGGCACTGCCCACTGAACTAATCATAATGTTGTATTGCCCCGAGAAATTAATGTAGTCGAAAAAGGATAATTACTACGTTTGGACATGGCACTGCCCACTTTTCTAACCATAATGTATTGTAACGATGACTAAATGTGTGTGCAAAGTTTCATAAGAATCGGTTTAATAGAAGTTGTTGAAAAATAATATTTACTTTGCATGGGCGTGGCATTGCCTACTTTTTATATCATGATGTAGTATTGAAACGGAAGCGTAATGTGTGTGTGAGGTTTAATAAGAAGGGCTTGAGTAGAATTAGCTGAAAACCAATACGTACTTACTTTTTATAGGCATGAAGCTGCCCACTTTTCCATCCAATCTTCCAAATAAAGAAAAAAAATCCATAATCGGTTTATTATTGGTGGAGTTTCGAGGGAACATACATAACAAAAAATACATAACGAATTGATAACTTTTCTTCTTTTTTTGAGGTCGGGTTAAAATAAAAAAACAAACAGAAATTATATTATTTTTCTATTTAAGTAAATATGTTCCAAACAAAGCAAGCCATATTTCGTTAAAATCGATCAACAACTTTTTATTTTATTCACAATTAAGTCAGGGAACTCAATTAAAAAAATTCCTATTTTCATAAAACACACATATACACACACACACATTAATTAAAATTTGAGTGTGGGTTACTTATGAAACAACCCAGTTGGACACGTCTATGACGGGTGCACGTCAATGTTAAATCCTCGATGAGAAATGTCGGACAGCCGGAGCAAATCCCCAAGGACGTTTTCGTACAAGTGTCACGAAAATCGTGTACGTTTCAATGAGAGGCAATGTCGCTCAGATTGTCATTCACATAATATTAATGTGAATATGTTAGCGACATTGTCGCCTATTTTGTCGGCAATATATATCATTAAAAATTAATCTGTGTTTGTATGTTTGTGTGTATGTTCCTTATAGAACGCCAAACGGTGCATCCGATCGCTGTGAAATTTCGGAACTGTCTTATTTATTGATGACAGGGAAATTCAGTTAGGCAAATTTTTTTTGGAAATATTTTGGGGAAAGGCTATTCTCTATACAAAGCAATTTTTAGTTTCCCTATATCTGTATAACTGCAACAGTGAGACTCTCTTAAATTACTATGAGCTGCTCCTAGAAGAAAGTGCAACTTCCAGCGAAATCTCGTTGGTATCAGAGGGGGAAACGGGTACCCTCCATACGAGGTAATTTTTAGTTTTCCCATATCTGTACAACTATAAGAGTGAGGCTCTCTAAATTCGACGTGTGTTATTCTTAGAATAACATGCATTTTCCAGCAAAATATTGGAGGTATAGGAGGGGGGAAACGGGTACCCCTAATATGAGGTAATTCTTAATTTTAGTGTATCTGTACAACAATAAGAGTGAGGTTCTCTAAATTCGATGTGTGTTATTCTTAGAATAACATGCATTTTCCAGCAAAATATTGTTGGTATAGGAGGGGGGAAACGGGTATGCCCCATATAAGCTAATTATTAATTTTCCTATATCTGTACAACTATAAGAGTGAGTCTGTCGTAATTTGATATGTGTTACTCCTAGAATAACGTGCAAATTTCAGCAAAATTTTGGTGCTATAGGACGGAGGAAACGGGTAAACCCCATACAAAGTAATTAATGACATTCCTATGGCAGCACAGCTACAATAGTGAAGATCTCAAAATTTTATGTGGATTACTCTTAGAACAAATTGAAATTTCTAGCAAAATCTTGAGGGTATTAGTGGGGGAGACGGGTAGCCCCCATACAAGGTAATTGTTAATTTTGCTATATCTGCAAAGCTATAAGAGTGAGGCCCTCTATATATTTGATATGGGTTACTCTTAGAATAACGTGAATCTCCCAGCGAAATCTTTTGGTATCCCATACAAAGTAATTATTAATATTCCTATATCAGCACTAATACAATAGTGAAGCGCCCAAAATTTTACGTGGTTTACTCTTAGAATAAAGTGCAATTTCTAGCAAAATCGCGAGGATATCGGAGGTGAGAGACGGGTACCCCCATACAAGGTAATTATTAATTTTCCTATATCTGCACAACAATGGGGTAGCGAAGCACGCCGGGTGGGACTAGGGGTTATATAAGAGACAATATCGTTTGTCTTCTCGAAAAAAATCAAATAAGCGACAATGTCGCCTATTTTGTCGTCAATGATTACATAAGAGACAATGTCGTTTACCTTGTCGTCAACGATTACATAACATACATTATGTTTTTTGTCGTTTCATTTAAATTATTGACTGAATTAGCTGGGATTCGAACTGAGGCTGCATGTTTATAAGTTTTCGTGCTTACCTCCTCGCTGCAGCTCCACCTAAACCATCGACAACAATAGGCCAAAATATTCACTTGTTTGATTGAAGACTAAACGTAAGACGTTGTGGCTCATCTTGTCCTTAACAAAGTTGGATTGAGGGCAAAATGTGAGACAATGTCGCTCGTCTTGTCCTCCTCCCCAAAAAAGTTGGATTGACGACAAAATGTAATACATTGTCGGTCATCTTGTCCTCCTCAATGTTACTGAAGACAAAATATAAGTCATTGTTGCTCATATTGTCCTCAACAAAGTTGGATTGAGGACAGAAATTAAGACATTGTCGCTCATCTTGTTCTTCAAAATGTTACTGAAGACAAAATGTAAGACATTGTCAGTAATATTGTCTTCAACAAAGTTGTATTGAAGTCAAAAATTAAGACATTGTCGCTCATATTGTACTCAGCAAAGTATGATTTAGGACACAAATTAAGACATTGCCGCTCATCTTGTTCTCCACAATGTTACTGAAGACAAAATGTAAGACATTGTCGCTCATATTGTCCTCAACAAAGTTGGATTGAGATCAAAAGTTTAGACATTGTCGTTTATATTGTCTTCAAGTTGGATTGAGGACAAAAATTAAGACATTTGCGCTCATCTTGCTCTCCACAATGTTATTCAAGGCAAAATATAAGACATTGTCTCTTATATTGTCCTCAACAAATTTGGATTGAAGACTAAAATTAATACATTGTCGCTCATCGTGTTCTTCACAATGTTACCGAAGACAAAATATAAGACAATGTCGCTCATATTGTCCTCAAGAAAGTTGGATTGAGGACAACATTTAAGACATTGTCCCCAACAAAGTTGAATTGAGGACACAAATTAAGACATTGCCGCTCATCTTGTCCTTCAAAATGTTACTGAAGACAAAATGTAAGACATTGTCGTTTATATTGTCTCCAAGTTAGGTTGAAGACAAAAATTAAGACATATGCGCTCATCTTGTCCTTCAAAATTTTACTGAAGATAAAATGTAAGACAGTGTTCTCGTATTGTCCTTAACAAAGTTGGATTGATTATAAAACATAAGACATTGCTCATCTTGTCGTTAGAAGTGTTTAATAGAGGACAACATGCAAGAATTTGTAGCTCAAATTAACGTGAATGTCGATTTCCTTTAAATTGTCGATTAGAAAACCTAATCGACAGAGGTCGATTCCTACGAGAAACGTCGGCGACAATGTCGCGCAAGGTAAGCTGTCCAACTGGGAATGATATCAATAGACAAGTTTTGTTTGCATGTGCGGAAATCGTATAATTTTAAGAGCGCTAGAGATTATTTTCAGAAAACGTACATATTGATTTTTAAATAAATAAAGGTTTAATTAATTTTGTAATTAATATATATTTTTTTAATTAAAAAAATCGAAAAATTATTTCAATTAAAACTGTTGAGTTAATACTACAAATTTTGTGATTGTATGAAATTTTATTAATTTTTCAACTAAATCAGCTGGTTTCTTAATTGAATCTTGTTTTTAATTTTTTCTGCTTACAGACAGAAACTCAATTCATTGACAACCCTGTTGGAATACACGATGAGTTATAAGCTAAGATCTCACTAACCGTAATAGTGTCATATGGCCTTATTTCACAATTAATTGAGAAATAAGACTGCTGAATTTATTAACTATGTCTTTATTGCAGTGCGCCTAAAACTGATTAAAATTAAAATTGTTGTGTATATATTGCAACAAGTTTGGAAAAGGGACCCACCCATACAGTAAAGAGTTATAGAGTTAAAATGTTCCACAAAAATGTTCATCGTGGTGTTTACAGATCTTACAGTGCTTAACAGATCTTACACGTTAAATGTCAGGTTTACAAGATTTCTTATGTCTAGTCGCTATAACTACGTGCAAAACGGGGGGAAATTTAACTCCCCATTAAATGAATCCCAGATGTAAACTTTCAAATCGCCGATACACGAATAAATTGTTGGTGCCTTCTACCAGAATCAGTCATTAGAAATTTGATTTTATAGTATGTACAGCGCTATTAAACGTTGACCCTAAGTGCGTTAAGTAATATCGGTAAATCCTAAAACTTCCACTTTTTGTAACTACCGCAAGGGCACTTTCCGCACGAATATTTTTTTTCCTCAAAAACAGTTAAGTAACTCAAAGTACACCCATAGAACTGTTTTTGCTGAAGGTTATATAAAATATATCTCATTCAGAATGCTAACCGAATTAATAATAGTAAAAATATATGCTTTCGAATGTAACGTTCGCAACCAAGATTTACCCTAAGATGTGGACAACATCATAGACCACCCTAATACATAGTGGTTATCTCAGATATTTTTCATGTTGCATAGTCTAATTTTTTTGGATAAAATAAAAGGGTTTTGCAATAGAATCTTGCTCTTTTCTTTGCATTAAACTGAAATTTGTTGTTGGAACCATATTCCAACAATTAAGACTATTTCTTATTTAGAACTACTACACAAATAAAATCTTTCTACTTACTTGGAAATCTGGAGTTTCTGGTATGAGAGCACCTTCACGGAACCACTGAACACTTGTTGGTTTCACTTTGCCGGTAACCGTTGTTTTAAACTGAGCCGGCATACCCTCGGTCACTGAGACATCCTTCAAGGCTGTTATAGTCGGTGGAGCATCTAAATTCTCAATTGGTCGCACCTTCAATTGTGCACTAGTATTTATGCTGCCTAATTTATTTTCGGCAATGCACTTGTAAGTACCCTCATCTTCAGGGAAAGCTTCCGAAATCACAAGTTGATAGTATTCTCCTTGGCGGGTCATTTGGAAGTAACGAGATGGTTTCACAACATTTTCACCACGCATCCAACGAGCAGTGGGTGTTGGCTTACCCTCTACCTTGCAACGGAAAATTACCTTGCTGCCTTCTTCAACTGATTGACTTTTAAGTTGTTCCACGATATGAGGAGCCTTCTCTGCACCGGTAGTAGTTGGTTTTTCCGGTTTGGCGGCCGTTTGAACATTGCAGTCACCATCACAACGTGCCTCACCGGCAGCATTGACAGCAACACACTCATAACGACCACTATCTTCGGCGGTGGGTTCTATAATCAAGAGAGTGTGAATATTTTCTTCTTCAAGCATTTTGAATTTTATGCTAGGCTGAATTTTCATGCCATTTTTAAGCCAGTAAACATCCATGGGTCGGCTGCCGGTGACCTTGGCATCGAAACGAGCCAATTGACCGGTGGTAACAGTGGTACTTTGTATAGTGGTTACAAAGCTGGGCGGTGTCATGCCACCCTTACCACGGCGACGTTCTTCTACCACCAAGTTGGCACTGCATTTGGCAGTGCCTCCATGATTTTCAGCAATACAAGAGAATACTGCAGAATCTTCTACGAATACTTGGCGAATGATCAAGATGGACTTGCCGCTGAAGGTATGAATTTGCAAATCGGGAGAGCTTTGAATAGGGAAGCTTTCACGGAACCATTTTACCGTAGGCATAGGCTCACCATCGAACTCCACCTCGAATTTGGCCTGTTCATTTTCAAATACACGGCAAGGCTGAATCTTTTTGGTAAAAACTGGTGGCTTGGCTGGCTTAACGGGTCCCTTGACTACGCGCTCTTGTACGGTACCCTTATGTTCCATTTCAGTGGTTTCAGTAGCGGTTATTTTGCGAGTAATTTCCAAATCTCCTACTTTTTCCTTTTGGACTTGTTTCTGTTTGTTCATATGAACTTCACGGCCATGTACCGAAGATTCGGAGGGTTCAATAGGAGGCTTTTGTAAAATCTTCTTTGCTGCGGTGGTGGTAGCAGAGGTTTCCTCCCTATAATTTATAGAATTTTATTATTGTTAGTTTTTTTTGGCATTTGCAATATAAACATTTAAACTTACAGATTTTCCTCATAGGATTTAGCCATGCCCTTCGTGGCCGAACTACTGACAATCTTTTCACCAGGAATTGCATATTGATGAGACTCAGCACGTAAATTAGTTTCCTTTAACAATTGTTCCGTTTCCAATTCATGTATCTTGTTGTAGTAATCTTCATTCTTTTTCTTAAGCACTGTCTGTTGCCATGCCGGAGCCGCTGGCTTAATTTGTTTAGGCTTCAAGTGCTCCACACCCTTAAGAGGGCCACTTTGTTCGGCCAAGTATTGCTTACGTTCATCGAATGCTTTTTCGAGTTCATTTTCTTGACGTTCCTTTTGATACGAAGATAGTTCATAGTCGTACCAAGCTAAAGGCAAAAATATAATTGAGATTTTAGTACACGTACATTTTGTCCTGGATATGTTTAAATTTCCTTTTTAGAGCAATCAATGTTTTTTAAGGACACTTTCCTTTATTGAAAACAGTTTAATATTAGTAACAGTTATTTTAAACTGTTTTTTGTTAGTAGTTTTTTTTTTTTGCTAAAAGTTAGTCACGTTGTTGATTATAATGATGAATTTTTTATACGATTTTAAATTTAAATTTTGAAAACAATTTCAATATAGTACAAACTTGGTTTGTTGGGCCAGTTTAGGATCGTATTATTTCAATTTAAAATCTTCAAATGAAAACAATTTCTTTGGCCATATTTAGGC
The DNA here is from genome assembly GCA_956483635.1 of Panzeria rudis. Taxonomy (NCBI): domain Eukaryota; kingdom Metazoa; phylum Arthropoda; class Insecta; order Diptera; family Tachinidae; genus Panzeria; species Panzeria rudis. Next base: position 167,538,079 of record OY101448.1, read on the forward strand.
ACTTTTAAAAAGAAAACACTCATGCTTTTAACTCAAAAACTAAATTCAATAAAAACCCATTAAAGTTATATAAACAAATATTGAAAGACATAAAATAAATGACATAAATAATGATGACAATGTTTCTAATAAAGCATTCCAAATATGAAGTTTATGGAATGATATTTCTGTTCTTTTTTTGTGCCAAGGTGAAATAATACATAGATTAGCATACAAAACACTTTTAGTTAAACACTCATTATACTACCCATCTAATATCCGTTTTTCTTTGGAAATCCTTTTTTTTATTCAAGAAATCTTGACGTTCTTTGATTAGAATCCATTAAAGTGAGTCTTCTATAGGAGTTGGAGACGCTAAACAATCTCTTTGCAGGAAATCAATTATACAAATGGAATTTATTTTAAGGACATTTCAGGGGATCAAGGAAGGACTCTTTTATTTTTGGAAACTTTGGGATTTGCTTCTTTTCGGAATATTTGGAATTCTTCGGTAGTGTTTTTGTTATAGTGCTTAGAATATGTAATGTATTGCTGTGTTAAAGTTTCAGCAGAAATGTTGCATGTATATTTACAATGTTGAAATGTAATTTGTTAAATTTTTGATTTATTACTAATTGTAATTATTGTATGTATTGAAATCTTACTCTAAGAAAAAAATCTTAGATCGAAAAAATAGTCTGCTTGATTTTATGTTTCAAATTAGATATAAGCTTCTAGTGGTGTTATAATTATTTGGTGCTGAAATTAGCTTAAAATAAAAGTATAATAAACACTTACGACGTGGTGAATTCTTAAGGACACCGCGATAGTCATCGGAACGAGCTACCACATTGAGCTCAGTGCTGGCAATAGCCTCACCCACAGAATTACGGGCAATAACTTCAACTTTGCCCGTATCATATTGACGAGTCTTGGGTATATCCATGTGGAACATGCCATCGTTTGTTAACTTGTAACGTGAACCCTGTAAAATGTTTTTGAAATTGTTAGCCTTCCTATTTGAAAACCTTTCTTTCTGAGTTCTAAACTTACATGAACAACAGTGTGTCCATTGATGAGCCACATAACTCTGGGACGTGGATAACCGGTTACACGTATACAGAATCTAGCAGGTTCGCCCTCTTCAACGGTTTGTGGTTCCAATTTGCTAACAAATATCGGCTTGGATCTAGGTCTTGCATCAGGATCAACCTCCTCGGGAACACTGTTTGCATTTATTTATTAACAATCATTCTAATTTAATGTAATTTTAATACTTACACTTGCCAAGCGGCTTCCATTTCCCGTATACGATCAATACTATGCATATGGGCAGGCAATTGGGAATCATATACAATGCCTGGTTTGCCAGCTACTTTGATAAAAGCTCTGGTTTCGTCTTTGCCATACAAGTTGGTAGCCCGACATACATATTCACCGCTGTCTTCGGGATAAACCCAGCCAAAGTTCATTGCAACGTAACCGAAATCATAAATGGGCTGGAAGCGGTTCTCTAAAGAGTTAAATATGAAAAAAAAATCAATAAATAACCATCCTCCAAATTGCAGCAACAAAAATACTTACTGTACAACAATGGCTTGCCATTGAAGAACCATTCCACTTTCATATTCGGATCGCCTACAGGTGCCAATTGACACTCAAACTTGGTAACAGCCATTTCGGTAAGATTCGTTTTGTCCTTGATTTGTGTAACAAAACGTGGCGGTTGCTTACGATCCGGATCAAATAGATCATCCTCAGTTAAATGTACCTCCGAAGTATACTTCTTAATAGTGGCCTCCATTTGGGTAAGCGTCTCAGAGCGTTTCATGCCACGTGGGACTTGATTTTGCAACATAATTGAGGGTAATTGTTTGCAAGATATGGTAGCTTTAGTGCGATCTTCACCGTACTTGTTATAAGCGCGGCACACATATTCACCAGAATCTTCACCATAAACATACAAAATATCCAGTGACACAAAACCCATATCGATAATGTTTCTGTATCTGTGACCAGAAGGTAATAGTTTTCCATTGCGGTACCATTCAATGCGCAAGTTGGGATCATTTTTAGGTTCAACTTGGCATTCAAAGCGTACAGCTTCGGCTTCTTCAACAGTAACTGAAGCGATTTCAGTGATGAATTTGGGTGGTCCAAATTCTACCTCTTCTTGCTGTACTACCTCCGGAATGCGGCCGCGATCCAATTCTCTTAATTTTTCAGCGGTCATACCATCAGGCAATTGAGTATCATATACAATATTGCCCTTGCCCTTGCAGGTTACCTTGGCAGTGGTGGTAGCAACGCCCCATTTGTTGACGGCACGGCAAGTATATTCACCAGAATCGCGAGCATAAATATAATCAATATCTAAAGCTATGAAACCAAAATCATTCAATTGATGTACACGCGAACCTGTTGGCAATGGACGGCCATTGTAGAACCATTCAATGCGCATGGTTGGATCACCCACGGGCTCAACACGACAATCAAAGTGTATAGGACCACCCTCTTGTACATCCAAGTTATCCTTGATTTCTTCAATAAACTTCGGTGGATTAGGTTGTTCTTCATCGATGACGATTTCCTCTCTTCTGTGCATATTTTCTTCAAGTTTTTGTAAACTTTCTGTGCCAGTCCGGAAGTTTGAAGGCAGTTGTGGTTCCATAACAATGCCTTGGCGACCCTTAACTTGTAGTTTACACGATACACTAGCTTCACCATGTTTGTTGGTAGCCTTGCAAGTGTACAAACCAGAGTCACGTTGGTAACAGCCGGCAATTTCCAATATAACGAAACCAAAATCATTGATGGTCTTAATGCGGGAACCAGACCATAAAGCCTTGCCATTGTGGAACCAATCGACACGCATGCTTGGATCATTAATTGGCTGTAAGCGACACTCAAAGTGTGCCAATTGATTTTCATTGATGACCATATCGAAGGGAGTGGTAATAAATTCAGGTGGTTTGCCGGTATCATCTTCAGGCACGAATTCAGTGCTGCGTACACCTAAACCTTCTAACTCGGCAATACGATCAATAGTACCTTCCATGCCCTTTGGCAACTGGGATTCCATAATAATACTTCGTTTACCGGAAATCTTCATGGTGGCACTGGTTACAGCTTCACCGTACTCGTTAATAGCACGGCAAGAGTATTCACCTGAGTCTTCTGGATACACTGGTGAGATTTCCAAAATAACAAAACCAAAGTCGCAGAATGTGCGGAAGCGAGAGCCGGCCTTCAAAGGCCGTCCGTTCCAGTACCATTCAACTCGGAGTCTGGGATCATCGGTTGGTGTTACACGAGCTTCAAAGTGGCAATTTTCACCCTCACGCAAATTATCAATGTTCTCTAAAGGCACAGTAAACATGGGTGCCTTACCCTTGGTTTCCTCTACAGTTTCATCGCGAGAACGTACCATGCTGTATTCCAAGTTGGCGATCTTTTCTAAGCCACCTTCCATACCACGTGGTAATTGGGAATCCAAAATCAAATTGGCTTTCGAAGAGCAGGTAAGGGTAGCGCGTGTCATATCTTCGCCGTACTTGTTTACAGCACGACATTCGTAAACGCCCGAGTTTTCTTCGTAGCAGTACAAAATATCCAAAATGACAATGCCGAAATCGTGGAAGGTACGGAAACGATGACCATGAGGCAATTTCTTACCGTTGAAATACCATTCAACCTTAAGATCAGGATCGGTAATAGGTGTAAGGCGAGCTTCAAAGTGAACACTCTGCCCCTCAACTAATTTGGTGACATCTTTGATTTGGGTAATGAACTTGGGTGGTTCAGCTACAACGGGAGCTACTGACTCACCGGGCAATTGTGGGCACTCCAATTCTCTTATTCTTTGCAAAGAGTCAGGCTGTAAAGTATCGTAGAAAACGCCTCCGCGACCGCGGCAGTTAAGAGTAGCTCTAGTAAAGTCTTCCCCATATTTGTTATAAGCACGACAGACGTATTCACCGCTGTCATGATCTTGCAAATAGGAAATGTCCAAAACTACAAAGCCGAAATCAGAAACAGTCTTAATGCGGTTAGAGTGGCGCATGAGTTTCCCATTGTGATACCATTCGACCTTAAGTTCAGGATCATTGACAGGAATAAGAGTGCATTCAAAGTGGGCAGACTGTCCGTCTTTGAGACCTTCCAACGATTGAATTTGAGATGTGAAACGTGGTTTCTGACCACGTGGCTTTTCAACACACTCAAGAGTACAACTAATTTCAGCAGAGCCATATTTGTTGGTAGCACGGCAAGTGTAGGTACCGGTGTCCTCAATCTTAGTTCCCAAAATTTCCAAAGCAACCATACCGAAAGCATAAATGGTGCGGACACGATGACTAGCTTCAAGTACTTTTCCATTGAAGAACCACTCAATAACCATGCTTTGATCTCCGGTTGGTATAAGATTGGCCTCATAGTGAGCAATTTCACCCTCACCAATATCAGCGATGTTCGTGAATTCAGTAGTGAAACGTGGCGCCATACCTTCCTCTGGTTTCTCAGGTTTGCTGCCATCTTTGCGTAAAGATTCTTCTAAATCTTGAATTTGCTCGAGACCTTCGGCACCCTTGGGATGTTGAGTCTTATCAATGATGCTGTCCTTACCAGAGCAGAAAATAGTGGTTGTTGTGAAGGCTTCACCTGCCTTGTTGTAAGCTTTGCAAGTGTAAATACCCTGATCACGTTCATAGACCTCAATGAGATCCATTGTAACGAAGCCAAATTCACTTGTCATCTTAAAACGAGAACCATGTTGCAGTAATTTGCCGTTAAAGTACCATTCAATGAATAGGTTAGGATCTTCTTTAGGCTCCACATTACCTTCCAAATGTAGAGGTTGAGCTTCGGACAAACGGAATTCAGCTTGCAAAGGTTTAGTCCAAACTGGAGGTGGATATTGTGTTTCAGGTTTAACGACTTCGCGATTGTAACGATTGGCCAATTCTTCTTCGGTTTCCTTGACAGCTTCTAAACCAGCTTCGCCTTGAGGATGTTGAGTATCCAAAAACATAATCTTACCACTTGTGCACTTGAGTGTGCCAGAGGTGGTAGCCGAACCCTTGCTGTTGGTAGCCTTACAAGTGTAAACTCCACTATTTTCGGCATAAAGGTTGGACATATCTAAGGCACAGTACCCAAAGTCGTAAATGGACTTGAATTTAGCGGCAGCTTGCAAAGGTTGGCCATTGTAAAACCATTCAATTTTCATTGTAGGATCACGTGATGGTTCAACATTACATTCGAAACGTCCGCTATCGCCTTCCTTGCAATCAATGTTGTTTAAGTGCGTGATAAAGACAGGAGTCTCATAAACAGGTTCTTGAGCTTCTGGACGACCGGGTTTTGGTGCTTCCAGTTCACCGATTCGGGGCAAGGAATCAGGATGTAAAGATTCAGCTTGCAACCAGTGGCGGTCTTCAATTTTAAGAGAGCAGGTTGAAACAGCTTCTCCTATTTGATTAGTAGCCTTGCAAGTGTAAATTGCAGAGTCATCGGCACGCAAGCCATTGATTGATAAAGTGACTAAGCCAAAGTCAAATGTGCTGCGAATACGAGAACCAGTAGTAAGTGAAATACCATTCTTGAACCATTCAATGCGCAAATTAGGATCGGCACGAGGTTCAACTTGAGCTTCCAAAAGGACATGTTGGCCTTCACTCAGCTTGTCGAAGCTCTGCAAGTGTGTAGTAAATACAGGAGCTTGTTGAGGTGTAGTATCGACAAACATTTCAGGAACACGGTTCATAGAAGCTTCCTTGAGACGGACAGCTTCCCACGATTCAGGAATCATGGGCTCACCAACAATGTTGGCTTTACTCTTGACCTTCATAGCAGTAGATGATACAGCTTCGCCGGCGGCGTTGTAAGCGCGACACATGTAGACACCAGCATCTTCTGGTACAACAGAGCTAATATCGAGTGTGACAAAACCAAAGTCGTTGGTAGTTCTCAAACGTGAACCCATCTGCAATTCGACACCGTTAATGTACCATTCAAATTTCAAGGATGGATCTCCAACTGGTACAACACGTGCCTCAAAGTGAGCATGTTGGCCTTCCCATAATTCGGAAGGACCTGTAAGAAGCTGAGTGAAAATAGGCTTTTCAAAAGCTCGCTCAGGTTCTTCGGGACGTGGTGCGGAAGGACGTTCCAACTGATGAATGCGGCTGATACTATCTGGATGTTGGGTATCCAATTGGATACTAGCCTCAGAAACAACACGCATTGATGCAGTGGTTACTGCTTCACCGAGAGGATTAACAGCACGGCACATATAAACTCCTTCATCTTCTTTGCGAATATGGGAAATATCCAAAGAAACAAAGCCAAAATCGTGTTGTTTGGTAATGCGAGAACTATCCTCAATGATCTTTTCGTTGCGATACCATTCAACCTTTAGGTTAGGATCACCAACTGGAATTAAACGACATTCGAAATGTGCAGTTTGATGTTCGTTAATACGATCAATATTTTGCAAAGGTTGAGTGAAAACAGGACGTTGCCTAGTACCAGGGGACTCTAATTCAGGACGTTGGAATGGAGCGGTAGATTCCAGCTTACGAATCTTTTCCAAACCCTCAGGATGCTGGGTTTCTGATATGATGGTACCGCGGGCAATAACACGTAAGTTTGTAGCTGATACACACTGGCCTAGAGCATTTACGGCACGCACCGAGTATTCACCAGCATCCTCTGCTACGGCATGTGCAATATCCAAAGCCACGTAGCCAAAGTCGAATGTGATGTGGAAACGGGCGGCTGATGGCAAAGGTTTTCCGTTATGATAGAATTCAATACGCAAATTAGGATCATGTACAGGTTGTACTTGAGCTTCAAAGTGCGCAGTTTGCCCTTCATAAATTTCGGTGCTACCACGCAATTCAGCAGTGAAATGTGGTGGACTAATGGGTTGATCGCTTACCTCAGTACGTGTTGAGACTACCTTGGATTCTAGTTTTTGGATCTTTTCTAAGGCGTCGGGATGTTGAGTATCCAAAATCATGCTGCGACGGTTTAAAACACGTACATTGCAAGTGTTGACAGCTTCTCCAAGCAAGTTGGTAGCTTTGCACATATAAGTGCCAGTATCCTCGCCATACACATAGAGAATATCCAAAGCAACATAACCAAAATCGTGTGTTGTTCTGTATCGATGGCCGAGAGGCAATTGCTTTCCATTGCAAAACCATTCAATCTTCAAGTTAGAGTCATTAATAGGTTCAACGCGACACTCTAAATGAGCGTGTTCGCCTTCTTTAAGATGTTCTAAATTGCTGAGAGGTGTCAAGAAAATTGGTTTTTGACCTTTTTCTTCAACCTCAACTTTTTTGGGGACTGCATAACTTTCTAATTGACGAATCTTTTCTAAACGGTCAGCATCAAGAGTGTCAAGATCTAGTGTCTTGTTTGCTATAGGAAATTTTAAAAAATTTTACAATAAAGTTTTGGTGTTCGTAATATAAAATAACTCACCTGTGACGTTTACAGCACAAGTCGTGACAGCTTCGCCTACGGCATTTTTGGCCTTGCACATATAAGTTCCTGTATCTTCAGCATGAGCGTATAAAATGTCTAAAGCCACAAAGCCAAAGTCATAAGTAGTCTTGAAACGATGACCAGTTTGAATAGGTACGCCATTACAGTACCACTCTACTTTCATTGTTGGATCATTTACAGGTGTAAGAGTGGCTTCCAAATGTACTGGCTTGCCCTCATTGGTATTGGCATTGCGCAAAGGACGTCCAAATTGAGGACGTTCAGTCATAAATTGATCTTCTTCGTCCTTGCGTTGGAAGCGAGAACCATCCTCTAAGTATTGAATCTTTTGCAAGGCTTCTTCGTGCTGGGTCTCTTGAATAATGGACGATCTGGACTGTACATTCAAGCGAATGGAATTAACAGCCTCTCCTAAGTTATTAGTAACACGGCATGTGTACTCGCCACTATCTTCAGAATAGACGGTTAAAATATCGAGAGCTGAGAAACCGAAATCGCAGGTTGTACGGAAACGATGGCCGGTACTTAATGGCTTGCCATTGTGGAACCATTCAACTTTGAGGTTGGGGTCAGGATATGGTTCAATGCGACACTCATAGTGAGCACTTTGTCCTTCAACTAAATTAGTTGGACCAATAAGTTTTGTAACAAAACGAGGAGCTTGAGTTACAACATATTCCTCTTCTTCGCGGCGTTGATAACGAGTATGATCTTCAAGCTGATGAATCTTGTGCATGGCTGCTTCATGTTGAGTTTCCATTTGAATGGATGTCTTTGATTGAACAATTAAAGAAGCAGAAGTTACAGCTTGACCAAGCTCATTGATAGCACGACAGGTATAAGTACCAGAATCTTCTGGATTGACATACTTCATGTTAAGAGCAACATAACCGAAATCGTGCATAGTGGTGGTACGGTTGGAAGCTTCAATGGGTTGACCATTTCTCAGCCATTCAACCTTCAAATGGGGATCACCAACAGGAATCAAACGTGCTTCAAAGTGCACAGCTTGACCCTCTGCTACACGCGAATCGCGAACTGGCAAAGTGAAAACTGGAGCTTGAGTAATTATTTCCTCCTGAGCACTCATACGTTGACGTTTGTTCGTATCCTCCAAATGTTGTAAACGTGGCAAAGCACTTTCGTGCTGAGATTCCAAGTAGATACTCTTCTTAGTGTGAACAACGGCAACAGCGGAGGTGATGGCTTCACCAACAGCATTGTAGGCACGGCAAGTATAAGTACCGGCATCTTCAGGCAAGCAGGACATAATATCCAAAGCTACAAAGCCAAAGTTGTTGGTTTCGGTGAAACGGGAACCTGATTTCAAAGGCATGTTATTATGATACCATTCAACGCGCATAGAAGGATCTGAAACTGGAATCAACCGGCACTCGAAGTGAGCACGTTGGTTTTCTTTAATTTCAATATTTTTCAAAGATGTAGTGAATACTGGAGCTTGTTTAGTTGACTCATCAACTTCCTCACGACGAGTGTAACGGGAACGATCTTCCAAATAATGGATTTGTTCCAAACCGGCTTCATTTTGAGTCACAGTAACAATTTGCTCTGAGCTGCGGCACTGCAACTGAACTTGAGTCTCATCAGATCCAATCAAGTTTACGGCACGGCAGGTGTAAACGCCGGAATCTTCTGCAATTAGATCAACAATATCCAAAGCTACATATCCAAAGTCATGGATGGGACGGAAACGGTGTCCAACGGTGATCGGACGGCCATTCTTATACCATTCAACCTTAAGATTTGGATCGGTTACAGGCTCAATTTTGCATTCAAAGTGGGCATGGCCACCTTCACGCATGTTGTTAAGGCTTTTTGGTTGAGTAAGGAAACGTGGAGGAATGCTAATCACGTCTTCATCAATGTACTCACTACGGCGATAGCGGGATGAATCTTCTAAGTAAGCAATCTTTTGCAAGCCTGACTCATTTTGTGTGTCCAAAATTAAATCGCTCTTTGCAATAATACGAACGGAGCAAGATGTAACAGCTTCACCCAATTGATTTGTAGCTTGGCAGGTATACACGCCAGAATCAATAGCATAGCAACTCAAAAGATCAAGAGCTACATAATCGAATTCATAAGCTGGCCGGAAGCGATGACCCGTTTTAACGGGCTTGCCATTCACAAACCATTCTATGCGCATGCTGGGATCTCCTACCGGTTGCAAACGACATTCCAAATGAACATTGGTACCTTCCATGGTCTCAATGTTGTGTAAAGCTCTAGTGAACTGAGGAGCTTGCATAACGGTGATTTCTTCCTCCATGTTATGACGGCGGCGAGAGGAATCTTCAAGCATCTGAATTTGCTCCAGAGACATTTCGTTTTGAGTTTCGGTAACAATATCTGAACGATCAATTACACGCACACAAGAGGAAGTATGAGCTGAACCCAAATGATTGGTGGCACGGCAAGTATATTCGCCAGAATCAGCTGAAGTAGCTTGAATAATGTCCAAAGCCACAAAACCAAAATCATAGTATGTACGGAAACGAGATCCCACTGTAATGGGGCGCCCATTTTGGAACCATTCGACACGCATAGTGGGATCACCCATTGGCTCTAAACGACATTCCAAATGAATGTTTTTACCTTCATGGATGGGCTTAGGGTCAGAAAGTGGCTGGACAAAGATGGGTTTCGATTTCGAAATTTCTTCTATGTCATAATGAGGTTCAACAAATTGTTTGTGTTCCAAGTGCTGGGTCTTTTCATATAGCCCGCGGTGCATGCTAGATGTGTCAATACTGGAACGAGCTTTAAAGAAATAACAGCATAAAATATTATATTATACGTTTAAAGAAAATAAAAAACTTACTTTCTACTATCATCGTTCCTTGCAGTTGAGCTTCACCTAACTTGTTCCTAGCCACAACGGTATAAACACCAGCATCCTCAGCACGTACTTGAGAAATATCCAAGGCAACATAACCGAAGTCATAGTACATTTGAATACGATTGGCTGCAGTAATGGCACGTCCATTGTGATACCATTCGATTTGCATGCTCAAGTCACTTTGAGGCTCCACGCGTGCTTCGAAATGGGCCTTTTGACCCTCAATGATTTTGTTAGTACCCTTCATGGGACCCAAGAAACGAGGAATTTGAGTGATTTTAGTTTCTTCTTCCTCGGTACGACCGTAGCGGGATGAGTCTTCCAAGTGTTGAATTTTCTCCAAACCGCCAGGATGTTGAGATTCGGAAACGATTTCCTTCTTAGAGATGACTGTAAGATGAGCAGTTGTTGTATCTTGGCCCATGGCATTGTAAGCACGGCAAGTGTAAGTACCAGCATCGTAAATGGTAAGTTGCTTAATAGTTAGAGCAACATAGCCAAAGTTGAAGAAAGTAGTACTACGAGAACTGGCTTCTAAAGGTTGGCCATCCTTGAACCACTCTACACGCATAGTTGAATCACCAGTAGGTTCTAAGCGAGCTTCAAAATGAGCGTGTCCACCCTCACGCATATCCACTTGGTTTTGAATTTGACTTTTAAATTGAGGTGGAGCAATTGGTTCTGGTGCTTCTTGTGCATGGCGACGCTGTTGAGACTTTCTGTAGTCTTCCAACTCTTCTACCTTTTCGATGTAACGCTGCTGTTCAGGAATACCCAAATCAGCAGTAACTTGAGATCTGGTATGTACGCGGATAGTGGATGTGCTGATGGCTTCACCCATACGATTAACAGCGCGTATGGTGTAGATACCTGCATCTTCAGCACGCAAATGCATAATATTCAAGGAGACATAGCCAAAGTTGAAAATAGCCGTAATGCGTGAACTGGCTGTTATAGGACGACCATCCTTATACCACTCGACACGCATTGTAGGATCATTAACTGGCGTTACTTGAGCCTCAAAGTGAACATTTTTACCTTCTTCGAATTCGCCCAAGTCTTTCAGTGGACGAATAAAAACAGGTGCTTGCTTCATAAGTTCTTCCGTACTTTCTTGGCGTTGGTAACGGGAATAGTCCTCCAATTGATTGATGTATTGCAAACTACTAGGATGTTGGGAAGTTTGCTCAATTGAAGGACGTTGAGTAACTGATAGTATGGCACGAGATTCTGCCATGCCAGTGGCGTTGGTGACACGGCACATGTATTCACCAGAATCATGAGTCATAATACTCAGCAAATCGAGAGCAATGAAACCGAATTTAAAAACGGAGGTGGCACGAGAGCCTTAATTAAAACAATAATTTTAAACTCTAAGCTATAAATGAAAATATTTGAGACTTACTTGCTGCTAATGGATGGCCGTTAAGGAACCACTCTACAACCATAGAAGGATCGCCAACAGGTTCAATGCGAGCCTCCATATGAACTCTGCCACCTTCAACTTGTTGCACATTTTGTAGCGGTATAATGAACTGTGGCGGTGGGTAGACACGATCTTCCTCACCAGGGCGTAAATGAGGCTTAGCGCGCTCAACATGACGCAAATAAATAATTTCTGGACCAGGCTGTGGCCTATAAAATTGATTAAATACCTAGAACTTTTCTCTTTGGAAAGAATGCTTAAAATCAATTACTTACTCTGGTTCGATAATCTTCGTGGGTCTTGGTAAATTAAGACGTCTCTGTTCGACGGGTGGTTGTTCTCTGGGAACTTCTACATAGAGCCTAGCACGGTTAGCAGTAGAACCGGCAATATTTTGTGCAGTACATTGGTACCAGCCAGCATCAGAAGCTTTGACACGTGGTATCTCCAAGCAAGTAGCTCCGCCATCAATACCAATGAAACGATCAGCAGTTGATGAAATTTGCTGACCATCCTTTTGCCAGGTTATGCGTGGCATAGGAGTACCAATAGCATTGGCACTCATGGTGATAGGTTCACCTTCGCGCACAGTCATAGTGCTAAAGCGTTGAACAAATTGTGGTGCGACAACTTGTTCCTTCTCGAGCACATTTAACTGGGCCTCGATGGCTACCTCACCGGCCTTGTTGCGTGCCAAGCACTGAACAGCACCGGCATCTAAACGAGTAACATTGGTAATCATAAGAGAATGGCTACCGGATTCGTTAACTAGAATCTTGTGAGCGGCATCATCGTTGACCTGGCGACCGTTAATGAACCAGTATACCTCAGGATAAGGATTGCCAGTAACACGGCAATCGAAACGAGTCATACGACCTTCGGTGACCTCACGATCACCAAAGCCCTTTACGAAAGTGGGTGGCAAAGCTTTGCCCGCTTCCAACTGTTCTGCCGCAGCATCAACAGGTTTCGGTTCATAGGCCGACTCAGCAGCAGGCTCAACGGCCAACACAGCAGAAGACACAACACAACCTTGGGTGTTTTCTGCCAGCAAAGTATAATGACCAGCATCTTTGATGTTGGCTTTCTTAACACGCAAAGTGGCTGTACCGCTCGAGTATGAGATGTCATATTTGTTGGACTGTACCAAACGTTGTCCATTGTGAAACCAAGTCAAACGTGGCTTGGGATTAGAACCAACTTTTGCAGCGAATACAGCATCGGAACCCTCAACCAGCTTAGAGCTGCGAGGTTTCTGGGCAATTTGAGGAGCATGAGCTGGTCCCATAGAGCGATCTAGCTCTTGGCATAGACGATAGTCTTGTTCGTATGTGGAACGACGTGTTATGGCCTCTCTATAGGATACCTCACGTAAAAGTCTATACTCAAAAGTATCCACACGGAACTCCTCCTGGGTTGACGTGAACGAGTAGCCGTTGGTATAGATCGATTTGTCCAATTTTGTCTGGATTGGCTGAATGGTAGGCATGGGTGCGCCTTCTGGTTGAATATAAACACTGCAAATGGCTTCACCATATTGATTGCGAGCCGTACAAGTGTATTCACCCTCATCTCCAGGTCCAATTTGATTGATAAGTAGCGATACCTCTCCGGTGGCTTCGTTATAGCTCATGCGAAACTTTTGAGACTCGAGAAGTGGTGCGCCTTTTCGAGTCCATGTTACGAATGGCTTTGGATTGCCACGAAGTTTGCCTTCGAACAAGGCATTACCGCCTTGAGCGAAACGGGCATTCTTGAAAATTTGTTCGAATACGGGTGGTGAGATGTCGCCCTGAGCATAGATGTGTGTCAAAGCTGGTTGCACAAAACTGCCGCCACGTTGTTCCACTGTAAAAATAGTAGAATGATATTGGAATACTTATTATTTTTATTATCTTTCTATTAAATAATGTAAATATGTATTAATGAGATGAATATTGGCCTGATGGCAACCCAAAACAGATGTTTAGTTCAGTATAAGAGATAAATGCATGCGCATTTAATACTTTTATGTTGCATTCATACAGCTAAAAATTCGTTGCTCTTTGTTCAATTATTTTTCTCAAATTATAACAGTTTTTATTTTACGGTTTCTTTTTATTTGTATAAGAGGTTTTTCTTCTAATTATTCGTTTTTGTGGGAGCAATTTCAAATACATTTATATATTTGAGATCTTTGCAATTGTTCTCTTATAAAATTATTATTGTTCTTTAGATAATATTCTTTAGATCTTCCGTTGACAAAAGACATGATAATGTATTGTTGGGATTAGTTTAGCTTTTGATGTTTAATTTGTTCATTGTTTTTGAAAAAGTTACTTTGACGTAAAATTGTTAATTATAATCACTCTTGGGATTACCAGGGATTTTCTTTTGAGTTTGTTGCTTTCGGATGGGTAAATTTAGGTTGAATGATTGCAGTTTTTTTTAAATGAAATAAAAGATAACATTCCATGGTCATTATCTTAATTATACACTTGTTTTGTGTTTTTTATTTTTGTTAAAAGTGATAAAGATAAGTTTGTATATTTTCTTGTTTTTGTATTAGACATTCTGTTTTTGTGGAGATAGAGATATAATAATATATTTTGTGATTTAGAAAGTGATTCAAATATGGGATAAACGTAACTTAATAGAACAATTCTTTGAGGAAACACTATTTTAAAAAGTTTTGCTATCGAAAATCTTTAAAATTTCTTAGCAATTAAAAAACCCTTTTATCAAATAGCCGACAACGATGTCTCTCGATGCACTTAACCGTTTCACAGTGGCTTCAATTGGGAAAAAGGGTAATAAATCTGTATCTCTAAAACTTTCGATCCGATTACGAAATGATGTATATAGAAATCACTGAGGAGGACCTAAGCTTTAAGAATGTTGAAATTTAGAGTACCCTGTTGAAATATACATGGTGTCAAAGTTGACTACCTCGGGCATGAAAAACCTTGTTGGCCTCATAGCTTTTACAAATATTATCCGATTCTAATGAATTTAAACTTCGTGTGAAGCTTATAACAAGATAAAGAAAATAGAGTTTATTTTATTAAGATATCTTTGGCTTTGAATCTTAAAATGTTGGTTTTTGTGAAAAGACTGAGAATTTGAGCCTAGGCCTTTTGTGAATTAAGCTAACGAAATACACTTCATAAATATTAAAAAGATAAAATATGCCTCAAAAACTAGAAAAGTGCATTTAATATGCGGTTAAGACTGAACTATGACAAAACATGCTAAATTCTTAAAAAGTTGAGTGTTGTGTTTTTCTTCCGACGGGGTTTTTTTGAATTTGGAACGATTTTCCGTCATCCCACGTCAAATTTGGTTTGTAAACAGACCGGTTTCGGCTATGTGCCATCTTCAGTGTTCTATTGAATACTAAATACTAAATACTATTGATTTAGTATTCAATAGAACACTGAAGATGGCACATAGCCGAAACCGGTCTGTTTACAAACCAAATTTGACGTGGGATGACGGAAAATCGTTCCAAATTCTTAAAAAGTTCTTAAACGTGCCTACATGCATCGCATAAGGAAAAATATGCAATTGCATATTTGAGGTTTCCCTGCTAGTAACAATCACTTTGCAAAACATTTAGGGCCTTATTCATATTGAATTATCAAATTTTTATAAAAGGTTTAAGAAACATATCTTTATGCATCATTTGTTTCATAATCCTTTCATAAACATTTGATAAGTATTATAATTAAGGAGACTTGTATTCTGAATAATACACACATTAATTTGGAGAAAACCAAGTTGCAAATTTACACAGAAAAAAAATTTTAATTTTCAGTAAAGAAGTTCAATGAGTTAGTAAATATTTTGTCTAGAAACAGACCTACAAACAAATTTGTCAATATGTACAGACAGAAATGTCATTAAAAAAAGCTATTTTTTCAGTATTTGTTTAAGTTGGCCAAACCTATAAAACCATTCGTCTAAAAATAGTTACAAATTACAAACAAAATAATTTACTGAGTCAAACAAAATTACTTATTAAATTTTCTGTAATATATTAAACAATATTTAAAAATATTTACAAACATTTATTAAATTTATATTTGAGATATTCTCCCAATTTAATTAAAAATAAAGGTTTATTTGCTGACGGTTAAGCAGTATCTATATGCATTTTATTGGTGCTTTACCAAATCATCATTAGACTTCAACCATACTTTTGAAAAGTTTCAAACCTATCATCTTATGCACAGATTTTTAAGCCCCATTTAAGAATTTACAAATAACTGTTTTTGGAAATCACAGGAGAATAAAATTAAAAAAATTAAAAATTTTTTTAATTTTTAACCGACTTTGAAAAGTTTCAATCCTTTTATCTTATGCACAGACTTTCAAAAACCAGAATACAACAATTTTAAATAACACTGCCCAACAAATGTTTATTTTTAGAATGTTTAAATTTTGCAATGTATTTTTTTAAAAATAATTGTAAATACAAAATAAAAATAAAAAAAAAATTGAAAATACAATTAATTTTTTTGTTATATTAATTAAATAATTAATTGATTTTGAATCTACAACGATTTTTGTAAATACAATTACGAAATTGTAAGTTAAAGGAAAATCAGAAAAAAATTAAAAACATTTTTTTTTGTTGATTTCAAATTTATTTCAATTAAGATTATTGTAATATCAACAATGTGAATTGTTGATTTTCCGAACAACTATCATAATTATTGTGTTAACAATATTTTTTGTGCAATCACAATCTTCGAAGCGCTTGTCTGCGAAAAACACTAAATGTCTTTGGGCGGAATCGAACCGGCGACCTCTGGACTAATAGACTAACGTTCTTAAGTCTCAGCTACAGAGCAATTCGTTATTAAATACGCAAATAATGAATACACACAAAACGTGATTTGCTTTGTTTCATATACGTGTGTGCATTCAATTCTTATATCAACAATGGAGTTTGTTATTTTTTTCACAATGCATAACAAAAAATTTGTTTAGTTTAGTTTGTTGAAAAAAATTTCTGTGTTTGTCGTATTAACAACTAAATTTTGTTATATTAACAAAATATATGTTTGAATTTAAATTACATATTAACAATTGAAATTGTTAGTTGCAGTTTGATGCTATTTTTTCTGTGCAATTAAGATGTGCAGAACACGAACAATTTAAATTTTTTTTCATTTCGGCCATTGTCGAGATAGCCGTACATTTGCGTTTTTCGATGTATGCTTCTCTTCAAAGCGCCATCTAGAGCCAAAGGCTGGTTCGATCAAAATGATTTATATCCTGTTTAAAAGGCTACTGAATTGCGTGTCGAATACGGACAAATTTGCTTTTATGAAATTTTTAATGATTGAGTCATGAATTTTAGTCGAAGTATGTGGTTTTTTATTCAAAGATATTATATTAGTTTGGCTTAAGTTCGTTTGCAATTTAATCTTTCGATTAAATTATTTTTATTTTGGAAAGAAATTCTAAAGCATCTACATATTGAACAATCAAAAGAAAATTTTGGTTGTACGGAAGGTTGAACTGACATCAGATGTTTCGAGTGTTGTCAGTAGAAAAGAGCTCTGACGAGAAGACGTGGTGGTTGACTTTGGTTGACGTTAGTTGAGTTTTAATGAAGTTTTTCATTGGATTAATGTCGAAATTCACAGAAATTATGAACAAAATTCTTTCAGCGTATAATGAAAAAACGAAAAAAGTGCCGCATATTCATAGTCATAAGCAAAGTATACTTTAGGAATTTAAAACCAGTATTGCCATGCAAAATACTGGTTTGAAACTTTTAAAGTATACTTTGTTTTGACTATGAATATGCGCCAATATTAGTTAAATTTACTACTGCTGTATTATTGGCCAATGTTACTATGAAGAAGTATGTCGCATTTCTTTTTATTAAATAATTCGGTTAAATTCCTAATTTATGACATTCAACTGGAAAGTTGGCAGTATTTTTAGGGAACTATATTTTCATTGCTTCCAAATAATTTAATATTAAAAAAAACGCAGATACCTAGTAAAAAAGCGAATAAAAACTTATTTTAGTTATACAAAAATATGTAATTCGGTTATAGTCTTAGGAAATACTCACAATGCTTTTCAAAACTCGATTTTTTGAAAAAAATTCTATGATCTATTTTCCAACTAAACACTAATATTTATTTATATATTTAAATTTACTGATAACCAGTCTAATGCTTACAAATCAGTTTGCAAGAGGCATATCTTTTATAAGGATAGTTCTAGTTGAAAGCACATCTATTAAAAAGAAAATTCTTGTTAAAAATCCAAAAAGGTTTTGACTATGCGAGTGCATGCTAGAGTGGTGGTTAAATATTAAAAGTTGGAATTCTCAAGTCTAATTGATGGGTTTTTATAAAAAAAACTGTTCTAAAAAATTTTAGGTCAATCAGCTAAGATTAAGTCGTGTTGCACGCCCACCAAACTTTGAGCAAATGTCTTTTTCTGTCTTATGTCTCATAACTTAATAAATAAAGTATTTACAAAGAAATTTTTTACCAAAAAGTTGTTGTCTGTGACGTTTCCAACATCTCCTGCGTTAACGACTTTTAATTAAATCGCATATTTAACAAAATAAACCGTAAAATAACAAAAAATGTCCATAACTATTAAAATTTCAAAGAAACCCTAGGACTTGCAATTGCTATTTGGAACTCTGAACGCTCTATGTAAAAATTTCAGACACTTGCACGACATATATATATATATATTAGCATAACTGGAGAAGGGTTTGCCACATTCAGAAAAAAATTGAAACCAAAATTCGACAATAAATTGTATTTTTCTTATTTTATTTTTTTAAAGAGAAGTAACACCATCAGGCAATTAATGCCTACAAGTTAATTTATTAATGTGTTACCTTTTTTTGGGAAAGAGATAATGTAGACAAAACAGGTGGTGCAGTGGGAGAGATATAGAAAGCTTAATTCATTTACAACCCTTCTATTGCGCGTTTTTTGTAGAGTAGTGTTGCAAGCCCTGCTGGTGTCATATAGAGGCATTGAGTTGTTTAAGCTGCTTAGCCAGCCATTTTATTAGTTATTTTACTTCGCCGACGGGCTGTTACAATACCGACGAAGGAGGATGCTGTGAAGTGCATTAGGATATGTTATTGTTAATCGCCAAAATAACCTTCAACCCGAGCCAACATTGTTTCTAAATCTGTATACATATAAATACATATATGTATGTACATTAAGGTGGTTCGAAAAAAAAGTTGAGCCGGTCACCCCCTAGGCTTAAAGATTAGTTAAAAACAATTCCAAACAATTTTTTTTGCCACGCCCCTGGATATCGCCCTTTTAATTTTTTGTACGCTGTGTCGCCATTTGTAGTACAGTCATAACATAATGCATATCATTGTTCATGGCTTGACTATAGCAACATTTTTGCTTTGCTCCACCTATGACATCTCGAATCCTTCCCTCCAAATGTAAAATCTTTTGCACTTGGCAAGAAAGCGCTCCTGAAACTTAGTATGTATATCTTTTAATATTCTCACTTTTATGCCATGCCCCAAAGGTAAGCCCCTTTTCCTTTTTCAAATACATACTACATCAAACCAGGTCAAATAAAATAAAATAACACATTACATCGTAGAATGAAAGGTATATCAATGACGTCTCTAAGACTGTAAAAAAAAATATTTTGCCTTGCCCCATAATATAGCACTTTTTGTGTTTTACATATAGCGCCGCCATTTAAAGTCCGACCTTATCATGTCTCATATCGTTGTTTATAGCTTGACTGTCACTTAATTTTTGGCTTGATGACTTTTTAATCCGACATCGAATTTTGGGCACCACTTATGACATCTCGGATCCTTCCCCTCTTATGTCCGTGTTTTTGCACATGGCACCCAGAGAAAAGCAATTTAAAATCAATAAAAACCATATTGATTCAATAAGAGACATTAACGAATGTCTAGCCATGCTGAAAGATTTTATTTCAATATTTAATAATATTAATTTAAAGATGCATTATTTTGATATGGAAAGAATATAGAAATAATATATTTCGGAGCTGAATTAAGATTGAATTCTTATGGTTCTTATATTAATTTAAAATATTGCTATATATAATTTAAAATGTTTCTTATTAATTCAATATTTTGCACTACAAATCTTAACTTAATGTAGAAATTTATGTTTCAACTTTGAAATAAATGGAAGCAATATTTATTCAAACTTGAAAATTATAGATTTAATGTATTTCTATGTAATTTTTCTATTATATTGAACATTACTGAATTAATATGTCGCGTTTTTATTCTTAAATTGCAGGTTTTCCCTGCGTATAGTTTTTCTTATCTTCAAATTCTGCCTTTTGCAAATCAAATTCAGGTTTTTATAAAACTAATTCAGAATTTTCCAAATCAAACTGAATATTTTTCTAGTTACATTTAACATTTTTCAAATTAAATTCATCGTTTAAAAAAGCATAGGCAGCCTTCTTTGAATCGAACTTATTTGAAAAAACCTAACTTTAATTTTTAAAATGCCGAATTTGGCTTGAAAAATGCTGAACTTGATTTATAAAATACCCAATTTGATTTGGAAAAATCTGAATTTGTTTTTAAAATCCTGAATTTGATTTGGAAAATACTGAATTTGGATTTAAAAACCTATATTATCATTAGAGAACAATTATAAAATTCGAAAATCATTATTTGGCTAGCCTGGAACTATAGTGGTCTAAGTAACATTTCAAATATAGTGAGTTACACAACTTTAGAATAGTGCTGGCAATTTCTGTTACTTTTAATTACTCGATACTACTCCTTACTTTTCATTTGGGTACTCAATAATTACACGATACTTTTAACGCTTAGAAAACATTATAATTTTAAACAGAGCTGTATTTGGCCATTCATTTTCCGTTCGGTTTAGTAGTAAAAATGCTACGCTGAAAGTATCGAGTAACTACTTTTGAGTATTGAGTACCCTAATAAAATAACACCAAATACTCTATACTCTGTACCCACTACTCAATAATTTGCCAGCTCTACTTTAGAAGTTGAAAAAAAGTGAAAAAAAACAATACATCTTAAAGTGGTATTGTAACGATAACCATATTTGGCTAACGTAATAACACATCGACCAATTTTTCCTGGATTGATTTATCGTCTTTATGTTCGGAAATGCTCATAAATGGATTTAGCCAAAAATGTTACCACTTTAGTTCCAGACTTTTTTAACGGATTTAAAAAAAGGAGGTGGTTTTTTTCTCTTTAAATGTTTGGAAATGCATATACGATTTTATATATATTTTTTGAAGCGTCTGCTAGCAGTTAGATCCCACAATTTTTTTTTCGAAAATCGGCGGGGCGATTTGCCCGTCCGAAATATTGCTTATCGCATATCTTCTTCATTTATGGAACGATTTTCAAAATAATTTTTTTGTTTACTATCATAACTTTTTTTTTGAAAACCGAGTTTTATGAACCGATTTTGAAAAAAAAATTGTCTTTGAAAGTGCATGCTTGCAGTTTGTTGTATTTGAAAGTGCATGCTTTGGTCCCATAGAAATTTAAATAAAAATCGGATGGACAAAATGGCGCCCGAAATATTGATTATCGCATAACTCCTTCATTTATGAATCGATTTTAAAAATTCTTTCTTGTTTGGTCCCATAAAATTTTTTTGGAAAATCGGAGCAGTAATTTACCCGCCCGAAACGTTGATTATCACATAACTCTTCCACATATGGACCGATTTTTAAAAAAAACTTTTTGTATTTGAAAATGTATGCCTGCAGTTTGGTCCCATAGAAATGTAAGTGCGAATTGGACGGACAAAATGGCCGCTCGAAATATCGATTATTGCAGAATCCCGCTATTTATAAACAGATTTAACAAATTTTTTCTTTGAAAGAGTTTGAAAGGTTTGTTACTCTGTTCGATTGGCTACGTTTTTTATTTTGCCAGAGTTATTAATACAATACTGTTATGATATAAATCCAAATAAATAAAACAATAAAATGGAGAATTTTTTAACTCAGGCTCAATTTCGTTAATTTTAATTTTAATTTAATTGTTATTGTATATCTCAACGAAAATAAGAACCGCCTATTCAAATGGCCTTTTTTGTAAAAAAAAATCGAAAACCAGTTTAAAAAAATTTATATTTTTCGAACTATTTAAAGAACCCAGTAAAAATTTTTAATGTTTTTTGAAGCAATAAAGAAATAAAGCGCTTCATAATTCGCTTTAAAATATGAGCTTGTTCAGCAGCTGATTTCATAGCGTCACAACAATGCAAGTTTTGAAGCGAGAAAAGTATTTGCTTTTTACTTATACAAAAGCTTCGTACACAAGCTATACAAAAAAGCTGATTTTATAGTGCTGATCCAAAGCAGGTTTCTAAACGAGAATGAAGAGTAAGTTTATTTGAGTTTCTTGTTGCCGTTTTGCAACAGTGTTTTTGGTCGAGTGAATGGTACGTTGGACTTCAACCCTGAAGGTTCTTAGTTCGATACCAGTTGAAGTTAAAATAACAAACATTGAGTGAAAATATGAAATTAATAAAAAGAAATAAAGTAACGAAATAAGAAAAATTCCAAATGGCGTTAACGACGCCAATGCACATCGAACCATTTTTTTCATATATTATTAGTTCTAGTGCTGAAAATGTTGATGATTTTCAGAGCTTCAATAGCGCTTTTGTGAGCAAAAATGTAGTACTCCAATCCGGGAACTCGCCATACAAAAATCAGCAGCGATATCAGCAGGTTTGTCAGCGCTACTTTTATTCCATAGTAGAAACCTGCTTTATTGGAAGCAAGTTTTTTTACTGGGAATATATATGTATATCGAATATTATCGAACGTTTGAAATTAACTGCCTGTTTATCGATATCGAAGGAGTGAGTTCTTTCTTTCTTACAATTACATTTAAAATAAAAACAGAATTTAGAACTTGTGTTTGTTTTAAATGAAATTTTGAGAAAGAAATAACTCCTTCGACATCGATAACCTGGGTGTAATATTAATAAATTTGAAGTTAACATTAATAAATTAATTTATAAAAATTAATTTCAAATTTTTATTGTACACTTATTCCTCACTGTTTAAAAATACTGCTAAAAATAACGATCAAACTCACTTTTCGTTTCAAAAAAATTTCGAGATAGTGAGAGGAAGAATAAAACTGAGAGTAAAAAAAAAATATAGGCGAAATGCACAAAACAATTCTATGTCCACGGTTGTGAATTATTCTTTGTAGATCAGTGCTACAATTACGTGCTGTACCAATAAATCGGTCATGGCTAAAATAAATGATCTGATATGATTTGATGATTTAGTATGTGTTGGCGTTGTTGTTGTGGCAGGACTGACCTCTTTGTTGGGTGGTAACTTGTTGAGTCCTTTGAACATGATGTTCGGTGCGGCTTATGCTTTGCTGTTGATGCATTTCTTGATGCTGTTGTATGATGTGTTGTTCATGATGTTGTTGCAACTGTTGTTGCTGCTGCTGGTACGGTTGCAGTGGTTGATTCGGATTTTGTCGTTGCATTTTTTTTCTTATTCGTTATATAACACTGAAGCGCATTTAATTTCAAAAATTAACAAAACAAAATTCAAAACAAAAACCCTCTGGAGGGCGTGTATGGGTGTGTTAAACTGCACTTTTCTTTTTTGGCACTTGTTTCGTTTCGTCTTTTTCAATTAACTTTTTCTGTGTTAAGATTTTTCTTTTTGTTAAATTCTCTTTTAATTTTATATATTTTATCAAAGATATAAAGCTTCGTTATATCTGCTATGTGGGGCGAAAAAAAATAAATAGAAATAGAAAATTTAAAATTATTTAAAAGATTTTTAATATTTTTTTATTTTTATTCCAATTGATATGATCTCACACTAAAATACACTTGCACTAAAATCATATACTTTGCGCCCGAACTAAACTCAATTAATAATAACGATTTTAACGATTTTGAAGTATTTTTAATTTCTTCAATAATTTTTATTTTAAATTTCGTCTTCTATATGTATTTTTTTAAATTCTTCTTTTTTTGCTTCTTAATATTTTCTTGCTATTTTTATAAAAATGATTTTATATTGTATTAAATTGTTTGCCATCCTTGTTTATTCCATGCCAGTCTTATGCATTTTCTATCTCATTTTCGCGCAAAAATATTTTCATTTTTTCTTATACACCGCACTAATAGTCACACTCTTGTTAGTTTGGTGGTGGCTTCTTAATTTTCAAAATCTATTTTTAATTTATTTGAAAATATTTTCTGTGTTTCTTTTGCTGCTTTGAATTTTGAAATGTATTTGTATTATATGCTGCTGCTCCACAGACAAATGTTAGATATGATCTGATATTTATTTTCTTAAATTTTCTACATATATATTTCCTTTAATTTGAAAAATATTCATACATATATAATTTTCAATGATTAATACACTGAATCACGCGAGTTAATTATTTCGAATTATATATTTTCTGACTCATATTAACCTTGTTAAATTATGCTTAATCCTGGTTTTAGCATTCATATAACAAGGATAATAAAAGTCCTTTCATATATATTTAAGAACAGACAAAAAAAACTATATATTTCCATTCGTTTCTTCCCGAACCGCTCCGTTCCGTTTCGTGTTAATTTCATCACAGCATATTGCAAGCAAATTCTTTTTTTAGATTTTCAGCAAAAGAAAATTTTTACATTCAGCACTTGTTACGAAATCAATTTTTCTTCAATTGCATATTAAAAATATTTCACTTTATCCTTTTCACTTTTAACAGCAAAAAACTCACTTTCGTTGGATGATTTCCTTTTATATTTTCAAAAACTTTATTTTCTTTTTTATTCTGTATAAAAATAACTCTATGTATACTTTAATTTATCTTCTTTTTTATACTTTCTATATAATAAATCTCTATGTATCATATATATATTTTTTTTTGCTATTTGAATTGGTTCAAGTCATAATCCCCGAGACTGAAACCAAGACGTCGATCGTTTTTGAGGTGCGAGCGAAGAATGCCACAAAATTTTTATGCAAATCTTTATGAAGCTCATTTATTTTATGTCTTCGCCAGCGAGAGCAATTTAATTGTGTGTAATCATTGCTATTCGTAATGTTTCGTTTCGCTTCGATAGGATATTCTTTTCAGTTTCTTATGTGTTTTTATTGTTGTTTTGTGAAAAGTTTCTCTGAAAAGTCAAATGACTGGGTAGAAATTGTTGCAAGCAATAAAATCCTCCTACGAAGAAAATGAATTTAAAGATTAAGGGGGTTGGAAGATTGATTGATTTGAATATTATTTTAGTTTTAAACTGGAAATTTACTTTAAAAAATCTGTTTCCTTAGTTGAAACGACAATATTTGGATTAAATTTGCTTAAATAATGATTTAAGCTTTTATTCCAAATGATTATTCAGAAAAAGTAAATTTTATGTAAAAATATACAGGCATGTCACATATTTTGGTCGCAATGATATTAGGTCCGTAATCGCATTCTAATCGTTTTGGTTTTAAGTTGTTCAGATTCCGTTTCTTTTGTATGTATGTAGTCGATTTTAATGGCGCCTCCTTAAACTTTTTTACGCCCGCAGCTCACATTAGAGTAACTTCTGGTAATGTAGACTACAGTTTTGTATATTCCAAATTTTTACCATAATATAAACGTTTTGCATCTATAAACTGGCAGATATATCTCTTAATAGTTTTTGTAGTTTAAAACTGTGTGCGTTAAAGGAGAAAGATTTTATGTGTAAAATCAACATTACGAAAATCGGCGGGTAATGTGGACTAGTATATGCGATAAATGCACAGTGGTGCAGAATCAATATATTTGGAACATAAATGAGGCATTTCTAAACGGCTAGTTCTATTAAATTTCACATGGACATAGCAGAGGACTATTTCTGTTTACATTTTAAATATCAGCTCTCTTACTTGCTCAGGAGCGGAGCTATGAAGTCTCAAAGTAGGGCACTTCGGCCATTTAAAATTTTTTATTGCTTGCCACTTTTTTTTATTTCTCATCCAATTTCAATGGCCGAACTATGGAATAAAATGATAAAAATTAAAATTTTTTTATTATTTGGAGTACCCCTGCAAAAATCGCGACTACTCCATATATGCTTGTAAGGACTACTCCATAATGGACCAGGACTGGTCCCAAACTACCCCAAACGTATGCATTAGACGTGGTCCATTTAACATTGCGATGTCCAAGGACTGGACCACGTGGTCCAGCTTTGCATTACATCGGACTAACCCAAAAACTAGACCATGTAACTTCTCTATGGAGCACCTACAGGGACTAGTTTTGATTTTCACTTTGTAGTCTACGTAAATGATTTTCCCTCTGCTTTAATAAGTCTCCTTTTATGATGGGAGCTACACTGCATTTTTGATTTCTTATAAACAAAACTCACTTTCATTTATTTTTTCGCTTTTACCAAAAAAAAAAAAATAAACTTTTAATTACAAACATTCATTACAACCACAAATAAACTTTTGTGCCATCAGGGCTACCATATTGCTGGTAATTGATGATATTTATGAAATAACATTATTGGCAACACTACATTTCGTGCTAAAACACGAACATTTGTTTGAAAGTGGTCCATAGCTGCATTACATAGGACCATGTTGTAACTAGTCCATATCAGCTAAAATGGACCATGTAGACCAATAATGTTTGTAGGGACACAATTGCTGCAGAAATTACAACAATTGGTGAAAAACTTTAAAAATTTCATAAAATCTTAACGTCGATCCATTATAACCAGCTTTGGACTCTGGATGGCGTTTGAAAGAAAAGTATACATCGAAAAACACCAATATACCATTATCTAGTAAATGTGACGTGCTATGAATCATATCGATATCGTTTCCCGTTAATCGAGACTATCTAGCCAAAACGGATGCCCATTGAGGGTAAACACACGAGCACAATTTTTAAACCGCACAATTTTTGTTCTTTCCAAAACACACGAGACTAATTCATCAGGCATACAATGTATACGTACACACAGCTTGTGTGTATTAGTGTATTTTGCATTCATTTGTTTTTGCAAAGTGTGCATGTATTAGTTTTGTGCTGCTAATGCGGGGTTGTAGCTGGTTGGAAAATTATGCCAATCAAAAACCATTCTCTTCCCCTCCCTTGACCATAAGCTATAATTTTATGCCAGCACAATTGTTCTCGCGTGATTGGCCTCACTTGCAGGAGCAGGAAATCGATTGGCAAGTAGTACAAAGAAGTCACATTTGAGATATAAATATCTATCTCTCCCCAGTCTGACTTCACAAGATCTTCCCCACCATACTAGGGAATCTCCGCTTACTTGTGGCGGCCATAAAGTCTAATTAGAGCTGTAGAAGTTGTTAAAATTAGGAGGACAAAGAACCTTCTATCGATGTCCAGGTGTAACAAGAAATGGTGCGATTCGATGTTGGCCGAACTTGCGGATCTAGGGGACCTAGGGGGCGGTGTTAAGGGGAATGCGGTATTAAGGGTATAAATTCATTTGTTTTGATAGTTATCGCATTTTTGGAGAAAATTTTATATATTCCAAAAAAACATATTAGCAAGCAAGGGATGTACTGCTCTCCGAAAAATGGCATGTTGTTTCAGCTCTACCAATTCTACGTATCTTCAATTTCCCTTTTAAAATTTACTAAAATTATTGCAAGTTTCTAAATACATCCTTTAAACTACTTTGGACTTAAACCGGAAATAAAATTTCCTTACCTTTAACCAATAGCTTATATTTATATATTTTTTTTGTAGAAGTCGAAATATTACATTTATTATTTGATCAAATGTCCAAAGGACCATTTTATCGCGTTTAAACAAAATATTAATATCTTTAATCGTGACTGCATTAATAGTGTGGCTCGTTATTATTCGAAATAATTTTCGTTTCAAAATTCTTTCAGTATCGCCATCTCTTAGCCTTCCCATTGTTTTGTCTGTATTTTTTGAGGAGCATTAAAATCTTACTCATTTTAAATACATGGTTTGAAAAAAAAAATGTCACTTTACTCTCATTATTCTGCATTCTCTCTGCAAAAGTAAACCCACACGATTTTTCCATCGTACACCGATCGTTAAGGATCGGCTGTGAGTTGGTGACTAAAAATAAATGTTGATTTATTTTTGACACGTATTTTTCAACATTGCACAGAACAAAATAAAAGATCGAAACATTTTTGAAAATAAGAAATAAAATGAAAATAGGAAAACACCAGTTCGTATGAAAATGCAAAGATCCATGAGACAGTGGAACCACGATACGTTTTGAGTCGCCATGTCCATCTTTGCATTACGTCGCAGTACTACAAAAACTACCCCTATTTAACCACTCCATGGGTGACCTGCATGAGGCTAGTTTTGAAACTACTCTGTGTCACTATTTGTTGGATCACTCAAGTGTTCGTGTTTTAACGATTGCTTATACTATTTGCAATCGTTAAAACGCGAACACTTGTCGCTTAACTACAAGCTCTTGTTTGTAAATGACATGGTCCATGACCCTGTAACGCCTAAAGCAGAGCATACACTACTCCAGTATACTGACACAAATAAGTGATGTTGAATCGTGCTCGATACACATACAAGGTCATAGTGCGAACCAAATTTGTTATTATTTTGAAAATATAATTGAAGAAAAATTCTTATTTTTTATTTAAAAAAAATTTTAAAATTACTTGTTTTATTTCTGAAAGGCTTTACAATAGTTATTTTGTTAATTTTTTTTTAAATTTATGAGCAATTTATTCAAGTAAATGTGTTTTAGACCGATGTTTATTCTTTGTCAACTTTTCTCAACTGAGCTAATTTCCCCATACACAATACCACAAACTGGTAACATCAGCAAAATATCAAACTCAGTTTGACATCGCTACAGCAAAGCGTACAATCACACAAAAATGCCCATACACGACCAAACCACTGGCGCCAACACGTTATTGCATGTGCATACTGATGTAGTGTATGTGGCCCTTAAGATGCCCCTCGACGGGTCAAATGTACGACCAGCCCCACTTAATTTTTCCTCCCCAAAATTTTTTCTGAACATACCTACCGCGGATCTTCATTCGATAAGGAAGCGCGCGCTGCCATACAAAATGTGTGTATTTATAAATTTTTTATGTAATAAGCTCAAAGGGTTTTTTAATCGCATTACTGACAAATTTCCGGTCCAAACCAGAAGAGAAAGTATAAAGCACACAACTTTGGCCCGGAGTATGAACCATGTGGCCGACCCAACTTCCGCTCCATTCCGCAACCCGGAAGTGTGACCGATTTCCGGTGGAAATTGCGAACCGGAAGTTTCATCCCACAGTTGATACATCCAGTTTGACATTTGTACTTGGACTCAGCCATAAGGAATGTTTTGAAAAAGGAAATAATGTCGACGAACGTTATTTCCATTTTGATAAGGAAGTAATGTCCATAAGAAATTTTAAGTAAGTTCAATGAAAATAGTATTGCACAGTAAAGATTGTTTGAATGGCCTGATTTAAGGATTTTCTTCTCTGGATATGTCGAATAGTGGCTTCGCACAATAAAGATTTTTGGCTAGACAGACGTTATTTCCTTTCGAAACGGAAATAATGCCCATGGACTTTATTTCCTTCTTTATGTAGAAGTAATGTCCATGAACATTATTTCCATGGCCTGTTAAAAAAGTTAGCTACATCAATTAGCTGGTTAAGGGGCCAGCTTAATTAGTTTAACTGGCTTAACCAGCTTAAGCTGGCAGATTCATTAAAACATTAAAACAACCTAGGAGCTGTGGACCAATTTTTTACAATTTCATAAAATTTTAAACTTTGTATGGGAGTCCCTCAAGGAGTGGAGATAGTGGGTAAGTATGTTCGGGAATTTTTTTCGAAAGGTTGGAAAGGCAAAAATTAAGGGGGGTTGGTCCTATATTTTACTTTTGTAGCAGCGACTCTGTGGCAGTTATGAAATTTTTAGTAAATTTTTTCTTTTTGCCCCCACTTTGAGCGAGATGAGGAGCCAGTTTCTAACCCCCAATTTTTGGCTTATGAATTTTTTTCCGAACCTCATAAAAATGGGGCGGTCTAGCGCATCCAAATCCTGTTACTTAGAAACTCCATACAACACTATCCTATAGCTAATATACATACATATGTCATAATGGGCAAAACCGCAGAGAAAACTTTCTAAGCCTAATTTTAAATGCTTTTTCCTAGAAATATTTCATATGTGGGTTAATTTCAATCAAAACGTACAACATGCGTTCCTGTTGTTTAGTTTTTCAAGCTTCTTGAATTCGACCGATATAATACTCGATTTATAAGAAAATTTATGAAAAATACGAAGTCACTCTTAGACTCGGCAAGAAATCAATATATTTAGTTTTTTGTTCTTTTTTCTGTCTTGAGCGTCATTAAAAGTTCTGCTGGGAACAAGTGTTTTTTTATGGAACGAGTATAAGGTTGGACATTAAATACTGTTGTCAAACATTATGGAAACAAATTTTTAATTCTGAGAAATATGTTTCTTATGACATATCCCAGCGGCGAACACTGCCTACCACATTACATCTCTTTAATGATGTTTGCCACACTTTGTGTTCAATGAATGCTAGCTTACAAAGTATACGATGGTAGTGTATGGAATTCACAAGAATAAATTCCGTTCATCTCTTGTATCAAGGCGTCTGTTACCTGATCACAATGTAAGCGAGATTGTATTTGAGTTGCAGCTGCTAACTTACAGTGTGTTCGAAGAAGTGTTCAGGACGTCTTCTAGCTGCTCACAAAGTAAGCGAAATTGTATTCGAGTTGCCTACTGCCAGCTTACAATGTGTTCGAAGAGGTGTTCAAAATGTCTTTTTGGATGAACACTTCAGTATCTCGCTTACTATGTGTAGAGGTGGAAGGCTTACACTCCACAAATGCGGCAAATCATTTGAAAATGTGTACTAGTTCGTATATTAGATGGTGTGCATTACTGTCTTACATGTGTGCATCGGATCATTGCTTCTGTAATCGAAATTTTCGCCGCTGAGATTCTTCAATAATTACTCTCCTATTTTTTGTTTTTTATATCTCTTTTTACCTCAAAACAGAGTTCATACAGTGGGGACAAAAAAAATATAGCATTTACTTTGCAATTGACCCATTTAGTATGTATCTTAAAAGAAAAATAATTATTTTGTATAATAATAAAGAATATCCGATCGAATAAAAATTTTTAATATTGCTTTTATAACCTATCGAGGTCTCACCGTCTTTTGAATACCGTCATATCGAGCAACATTTTCTCGAATTTAACTTATTATATATCTACAAAGAAAACTTTCTTTTGAAAATATCGAACAAAAATGATGTTCATTTTAAAATTTTGTTATCTTATGTGTGGGATATTTTAAACGAGCAGTGAAACATTTAATTTATAACTTGAAAAAAATAAGAAAACTTTTTTTTCTTGTTTTTGAGCATTTGTGTATTTTTGAAAATAATATACAGTTCAAAAATACCCTACAACTGATGGATAATAAAAGAAAAATATTAAAAGACATAAATAAACTTTGTGAGAAAAATGAAGTTAATGTGGCCAGCGGTAGAGGTAGACTTCAACGTCCGCATTCTAAATTAAAAAAAAATATTTGCCATTTTTGCATATTGAACTATCTTTCACAAACAATATGATTACAATTTGATTACAAACCATCATTGTCAATGTGCGATCAAAACCGTGTGCTTGCTGGGTATAAGTGTTATATATTAACGCATACTACTTTCGATAAACTGAACAAATTTTCTATAAATGTATACGCTTTTTGTGGAAATCAGAAATCTTTGCAATATATTTTCAGTACGGCTTTTTCAATTCGTTTCAATTTCTTTTATTTTTCTTGGTTATTCATTTCGGAATATATAACTAGATGTTTTTCATTTCTATGCCAAAATGCATCTTTATTATTTTAGTCTCAGGTATACATAAGTATTTATACCGAAAAATCTGTACATTGCAAATGTATCTCATTAAAATTTTCCACAAATACAATTACACATACATATAGATTAATTACTTGTTCTTTTTTTATTTCTACTTTCATTTTATGAATAATTGTGTTATTTTCAAAATTTTGATGACAAATTTTTTGGATGAATAGTAAATAGTCAAATGATAAATTTAATTATTTTTAAAACAAGAAACAAAAAAGACAACAATTCTGAAAATAAACAAATAGAAAAAAAATGTTTTCCAATACATTGTAATTAAAAAAAATTTGTGCAAAGTATTGAATACAGTATTTAGTTTATACATGTTTGTTTTCACTACATTTTATATGTTAAAATAATAAAAGTAGAAAAGAATTTGCTAAATCTGGTAGGTACTTTTTATTTTGATTGACTTTTTTTTTACATTACAATTTTACATTATAATTGCTTTACACTTCAGTATTTCGTTAAAATTTTCAATTAAATTTTATTTAATTTTCTCTATATGGCTGCAGCAAATGAACTTGTTTTACTGCTACCGTTTTAAGTAAAATTCCATTAAATTGAGCATTAAGTTCAAGGAAGTTTTCAATTGTGTGTGTGTTACTGAGCATTTCAATTCGAATAAAAACTATTCGACTAATCAACGAAAACATATGGGCATTTCCACAGGGAAGTCCACTCTTTGTCACGTGCGACACCAAGCAATTACAATCACAATATTATGACAGTAACGGAATGTATTTTGTTCAAGAAGTATTCCGTGCAATCATTTTTAAAATACATAGTAAACATTTAAAATTCTAAGCAATCTTATTTTTAACTGATTCTAACATTCAATAAAAATAAATAAATACACATTATACGGATTTTCTGTTGCTTTCAATATAGTTCGTTGTTTATGTATAAGTACCTAAAAAGTACATCCATAGAAATAACACACACATAAAAATAGTCAAAATATTCTGTATGTAAAATTAACGGAAATTGCAATTGAAGTTATATAAATACACATTTAATATTAGTGGTGTAGTGGTTAGTACCTTAGACTATTAAACGAGAGGTCACATGTTCAATTTCAGCCAAGCCATGCGTGTGTTTTTTTAATTTCTAAAGTTATATGCATAAAATTGAGTAAGTTTATGTTGTCTTTGTGCACCTGATTTATATACTATGCTTTGGCTAGATGATACGTTGGATTTCAAACCCGAACGAGCTTTGTTCGATCCCAGTAGAAGTTAGCATAACAAACAGTGAGTAAAAATATAAATTTAATAAAATAATAATTAAAGATACTAAATAATAAGCTTCTTAACATTTAAAAATAAAACAACAATCAATTATTTTTACGGAACTTGGGGTTGATTGTGTAACAGTAAAAATAGCAGAAACAAGCACACCTCTTTTATTTTTGCGGAAGCTGCTATTAGTTCTTTTGGCAGTTAACTTGATCCAAACAAATAAAGAATCATTCATTTTTATGGTTTTAAATCTGTTAACTTTTAAACATTTAAAGTTTAATAAACTTTTTGTTAAACTTAAATGAAAAATAAGTAGACCGGTTTTTAATTGAGTTTTAATTTATTTTATATTGCAATTTCAGTTAATTTTAAGTACGGAATATTTTGAGTGTACCCTTGTGTTTTTCAAAGCAAACTTAATTTTTTTTGTACTTCATATATTTGTGTAGGTCGAAAGTAGCTCTACATTAAGTAAAAGTTTAGAACAAATCGAGGTACATGCCAGTCATATGCAACAAGCCATTTGAATTTCAATTCACAGTAATTCATAACACTAAACTCACACACACTATTGCTAAAACTTAAAGCAAAGCAAAAACAAATGAAATCAAAATTTTCCTTATATATAGTTTTTTAAATATTAAAAAAAACATTTGGTTCAACCGGGGTATGAACAGACAGTCTTCGTATATCAAAACATGTACTCTATCCACTGAGCCACTTTCTACTTATTATATTTAGAGCTCAAATTTAGTTTCATGTATTTATGTATCATTACAACTAGTCGTATGACTGTTCCAAAACGTTGTTGTTTGACTAGTCACGTTACTAGCCTCATTACAACTAGTAAGATGACAGTCCCTTCTTGACTAGTAACGTTACGGCTAGTAATATGACTGTCCCAAAATGTAACTAGTTGTACATTTAGCTGCAGGGTGCCCATACATATACATATACTCTGCTAAAGAGAAGTTTTTTGCCACGTTTTTAAGAAATGTACAATAGAAAATTTTCAAAAAAATGTTTCTCGTGGTGTTGTACATAAAAGTACTAAACACATCTTATACCTTAATCGTAAGACTTATAAGATTTCCTATGCCGAGTACTAATTGTGAATATGTATGAAGTTAAGCCTTAGAACACATAGCTTCATATACCGATATGCTGCACGAACTGGCCAAAAGTGGGCAAATTTAACTCCCCATACAATAAAATTCCTATGTGATCTTGCAAAACGCCGACACACGTATTTTTTTTTATCTTTACCAGAATCGGCTTACAGAACCCCGTAATTTTGAATAAAGTTTGAAATTATTGTACAGTGTATTTGAGCAGAAACATGTTTATGTGGAAATTACCAAAAACATTTATATGATCTACAGCATCTGTAACAGGTTGTGAATTGAACAAATATGTCGCAAAAAAATTTTTTCGAATAAATGATTTTTAACTAAATTTCAAGCCACCATTTTGGTCGAATTTTATATCTAATCAGGTCTAAATACTTCAAGCGATTGATCCGTTCGAGAGATATCGTTGCCGAGAAAATTCCAAGATTAATTTTATTTTGTAGTGACTTAAATTTGTTGTCACATTGCTCTCTTCTATTCAAAACCGCATCGACTGTTGCAAATTTGATCTAAATCGGTTAAGAGGTTCGAGAGATATGTTGGTTTTTTTAATTACTTTGAAAATCTATGGATTTTCATTTGCTTTAAGCTTGAAATTAGCGAGAACCAAGTAAAAAAATTGCTTCCAATAAAGCAGGTTTCTACTATTATGGAATAAAAGTAGCGCTAACAAACCTGTTCATATGGCTGCTGATTTTTGTATGGCGAGTTCCCGGATTGGAGTACTACATTTTTGCTCACAAAAGCGCTTTTGAAGCGCCGAAAATCATCAACATTTTCAGCACTAGAACTGAAAATATATGAAAAAATGGTTCGATCTGGATTGGCGTCGTTAACGCCATTTTTAATTTTACTTATTTCGTTACTTTATTTATTTTTATTAATTTCATATTTTTACTCAATGTTTGTTATTTTAACTTCAACTAGTATCGAACTAAGAACCTTCAGGTTTGAAGTCCAACGTACCAATCACTCGACCAAAAACACTGTTGCAAAACGGCACCAAAAAACTCAAATAAACTTACTCTTCATTCTCGCTTAAAAACCTGCTTTGGATCAGCACTATAAAATCAGCTTTTTTGTATAGCTTGTGTATGAAGCTTTTGTATAAGTAAAAAGCAAATACTTTTCTCGCTTGAAAACCTGCATTGTTGTGACGCTATGAAATCAGCTTCTGAACAAACTCATATTTTAAAGCGAATTATGAAGTGCTTTATTGCTTTAGTGCTTCAAAAAACATGAAAATTTTTTACTGGGAAGTTTCAGGAATGACCAGCAAAGCCATACGAATCGCATCAAACTTGTATTACATAAAAAAAAAATTATTTTCTTAGGGAATAAGAATAGTTTTTCTGTTTGGTTTTTTTTTTAAATACGAGTACAAATAAAAAACTCTAATATACGTAAAGTATCATTCGTTTGTGGATGAGGAATTGCCTTAAGTTACTGAGAGTAATAAAAATGTGTGTTCAGAAAAGTAACGCTCAATCTATACCCGCCGATATTTTATTTAATATTCTTTGAGCATACAAATAAATCTTCATGAATTTTCAATTATTTCAATTCAATATCCATGCAATCAATAATCGAGCAAAAATAAGTAAGAAAATACAAATTTCAATCTCTAAAAACTAGAACACATTTTAATTAATTTTCTCCACTAAACAGACTAGTTAACAATACCAGCTAATTTAATTAGCAAATTTAAACATGTTCAATATTTAATCGACCATTACAAACTCATACAAAAAAAACAATAAACTAAAAATTAAGTTTAAGATGTAAAATCATGTTGTGGGAAATTAAAAATTTATGGCAAACGAAACTTTTAAGTTCATATTTAATTAGTATTGTTATTATTATATTTTTAGCATATTAAATGTTTTTCCAAAAATTTATGGAAGCTGCTGCAATTTTATGATTTTTAGTTTGTATTTAAAATTTTTCTTTTCGATTCTTTTTTAATTATTATAAGATTTTCTTTAAATGTTTTTATTATCATCACTTTATATGTTACACAAATGTCTGGGATATACGACTTTCGGCAGTTAAAATATATGTTTTCAAAAAATTTTTGTTATTAAAACAAAAAATGGAAAACAAACTTTAGAGACGTGTTTTGAAATACGCGCTTATTAACGTTTACGTGCTGCTGGTTTGCGCAAAGTTTGCGATTTTACTGTTTAGACGTTTGAGTGTAGATTTTCATTGAAGATGTGATTATTTTTTTAAATCTTTTGTTGCAATTTGTTGTATTTTTATTTTACTTTTCTTATCTTATTTTATAAAAAATTTTTTTCTCTAATGTGTTGTTGTTAGATAGTATACAGGCAACCCTTCCATATCAGGTCTTTAAGAAAGCAATGTATCGAGGTTTTCGCTTTCAATAGAAAATTAGCAGCAATGTTTGCTGTGTGAATGTTCGCAAATCTTTGAAATTTATTTTACACTGCGCATACGACAAATGCTTGATGGTGGTGTACAGCTCAGCGTTACCCAGTTTGCCAAATTGTGTTACACGACTTTGTCGCCGATACTTCGTAGACGACTTATCTTCTGTCGTTTAACTTTTCTTATCAACAATCGTCGCTCATGACAATCTAAGCGACAAATTCTTGGGTGTTGTTCTCTACTTAACACTTTTGATGACAAGATGAGCGACAATGTCTTACGTTTTGTCTTTAGTAAAATTGTTGAGGACAATATAAGCGACATTTTGTATTCAATCCAACTTTGTTGAGGACACTATGAGCCACAGCATTTTATGTTTTGTCTTCACTAGAATTATTGAGGACAAGATTAGCGACAGTATCTTACATTTTATCTTTAGTTCAAATTTGTTGAGGACAATAGGAGCGACTGTGTCTTACATTTTGTCTTTAATAAAATTATTTTGTATAAAAAGAGCGACACTGTCTTACATTTTATCCTCAATCCAATGTTGTTGAGGACAAAATGAGCGATAGTATTTTATGTTTTCTCTTCCTTGAGGACCAGATGGGCGACAATGTCTTACATTTTATCTTCAATCATACTGTGTTCAGGACAAGTTAAGCGACAATGTTTTACGGTTTGTCTTCAATTAACTTTGTTGAGGACAAGGTGAGCGACAATGTCGTACTTTTTTTACTCAAGTCAACTTTTTTGAGTACAATATGAGCGACTGTGTCTTACGTTTTGTCTTCAATAAAAATGTTGAGTATAAGAAGAACGAAACGGTCTTACATTTTATCCTCAATCCAATGTTGTTGAGCACAACATGAGCGATATTATCTTATGTTTTGTCTTTAGTAAAAAATTGTTGAGGACCAGATGGGTGACAATGTCTTACAGTTTGTCTTCAATCACACTGTGTTGTATACAAGATAATTCACATTGTTTTACGATTTGTCTTCAATTAGCTTTGTTGAGGACAATATGAGAGACGATGTCATACTTTTTGTCTTCTAGATGAGCGATAACGTCTTACGTGTCATCTTCAATCAAACATGTTTACCTCCTGTTTAACCTCCCTCTAAAATAAAGGCCAGAAGTAAACCTTCAAAACGAGGATATTTTTTGATCCCCTCTACCAGAATCAGTAATTAGAAAGAAGCTTGTAATATGTGTTGTACAGTGTCATTACTAAGAATATTATTCGTATAATTTTATTCGAATTGGCAGGGACTTGTTTTCGATATGAAAAATAAGTCCAATAAATGACGTGTTTGCGGAAACCACATAACATTTTTTTCTACTTAACAAATATATGAGTTATACCTGACTTCTTAGCGTTAGAATTATCAAAAGTGCTGACTATCAGGTATGTGATGGAAATCGATTTTGAAAACGAAGAACTTTTGAAAGTCCCTTTTAACTCACTTTTCATAAAATTTTTATAATTTTGTGTCATACAACTCTTTTGTAATACAGAGATATTTTTATAATATTTGTGATAAAATTGTTTTTAATAAAGAAATATTATGTTGAAAACTGGTTCGTTTTCGGAATCGATTTCCATCTCCTTTTGAGCACTTTTTTCGAATAATTTTTGTTCAATTAATTAAGTAATTATATTCGAGTACTCTTTTATAAATTAAAATTTTTTAAAATAATTTTCATTGAAATTATGTGTTTAGTCAAACTATATGGGTCTTAATCCAAAGAAATCTTATTATTCTTTTGGAGGTCGTAGTGGCCTGAAGTGTAAAAAGTTTTCTGATAATGGGATCGTGGTCGTTTCCGAAAATATCGTGACATCAAGTTCGACCCTTACAAAAGTCAATAATTTGTCTTTGTCTTCTCAATTATTACATGCTTTGAAAAATCCTTTCTCAATAAAAATAATATAATTGTAAAATTACAACAAATTTTATTTATTTAAATAATTTTATTCGAACAAATTCATTCAAGTAATTATTAATAGAATATTTTGATGCGAACACTTTTTTCGAATAACTTTATTGGAATAATTTGCATTCGAATTCGAATTGTTCGAAAAATTTTATTGGAGTAATAATTACTGAAAAAATTTTATTCGCCTAATAATGGCTCGAATAATTTTATTCGAATAATGTTATTCGTGTTAATATTATTCGAATGATTTGATACAAATATTTCTTTTTATCAAATAAGTTTTATTTGAATAATTTTTTATCAAATTTTTATTCGAATAATATATATTGAATAATTATTATTCGAATAATTTTATTCGAATAATTTATTAGAATCAGAAGGGACTTGTTTTCGATATGGAAAATAAGTTGCGTAAACCACATAACTGATGAGAAGATTTTTTTCTACTTAACAAATATGTGAGTTAGACGTGACTTCTTAGCGTTTGATACGTATCAAAAGTGCTGACTGTATCTCCTTTTTAGCTGCATCCATACGAATCTAATGCTTTACTTACACACACTAGCAACATTTTTATATACATATTTCTTTCTTTTAATATTTTTTTTTTGGTTTTAAAGTATTTATAACAAAATGATCATCCAACCATTTAACATTTTACAACGCTCATACTGAGTTTACGTTGGGTAGTTTAACTAAATAAGTACTAGTAACACAAGTATAATGAATCAAAACATCATCAACATCATCGTTATTAGCAGCAGCCCAAACATTTTTATCATAATCTTCATATTTTTATTCGTAATTTCTAAGATTTGAAATAAAAGTGGTAAAAGCGGCTGCAGTTTCATTTTGCTAAAAAAAACAAAACAAATAAAATTTAAGTTTAGAATTTGTCCGTTCAGTTTCTGTCTGTGTTACTGACGTATTTCGGTTGCAATTGCTTTTGACCGCTTCGTTGTTTTTTTCTGCTTCTACTATTCTAGTTTTCATATATGGAAAGGTGTGAATATGTTCATGTATTTTAGGAAAACTGTGTTATTTTTTTTTGCTGGACACTTGAATTACTTTGTTAAGAGTTTAAGTTAAGTTGTTTACCGTAGATCATACAGTTTTGAAATTATTTTGAAATTTGATGCTTATTAACGTGAGACAGACTTTATTTATTATTTTGTTTTAATAATTTCATAAATTACTTGTTACGTATTGCAAATATTTTGTTGTAGTGGCTGCTTTTATTGTTTAGTTGGATTTTGAAATTCAAAGTTTACACAAAGGGAAAACAGCAATTTAAAAATAAAAACTCCTCATATTAATTCAACAATTTTCAATTCAAAAGAAAAACTTTATTGAAATATTTTCTATATATCAATAATTTTCAACTTTGAATAAATATGGTTCAACTTTGAAATAAAAAAAATTTCAACATGACTAAATTTTCATTAATGTTTCTTATTGAATCAATATGCTCTTTATTGATTTTTTCTCTGGGTGTAGGCTTCGGAACTAAAACACTGTAAAAAATTTGGCTATAAAATATACCTTTGGATGTCACATGTCTCTAGGTTTTAAAACTATCAATAAACTTTGCTTAATTATCATTTGAATTGCCAACAAAATGTTCGGGATATTTCTCACTTTTCATAAAGTCTCACTTTTCATAAATGTCTTTTAAATCAAATTTTTTGGAATATAAATAGACTAATGCGCTAGACTTAAATCCGTTTTCAGTTTTTTTCGATCACTTTTTATTTTAATAGGCACGACTAATATTTCCATTAGCTACATCAATATACTTCACCCTAACTCGAGAAGGGTATGACCGATTTAAATAAGCAAAACCCCAAAATATGCATGATAGTATTTTACAAACCATGTAATAATTGAAAAAGAGCAGAGAGCAATTTCTTGACTTTTGTAAGGGTCGAACTGAACATCGATGTTTTCGGGATCAACCACGATCCCATCGTAGGGAGAAAGTTAAGCATATAAACAGAAATGAACAATAAAACGAAAACGTAGTTAAAGAATAAACAGCTTCGCTGTATGAGTCTTTTTGACCCTTTCTTAAAATGAGGCATAAAATTATATTATAAATCTTTGAAGACAATAAATTTCTAAGCTCAACTGGAACGTCAGAAATTTTTTTGCAGGCTATTTCAGACCGCTATCTCGCCGTCGAAGGGGAATATTTTTAACCCTTTTTAAAAAAGGGTCACAAAAA
The DNA here is from genome assembly GCA_956483635.1 of Panzeria rudis. Classification (NCBI taxonomy): domain Eukaryota; kingdom Metazoa; phylum Arthropoda; class Insecta; order Diptera; family Tachinidae; genus Panzeria; species Panzeria rudis. The sequence continues at coordinate 167,578,742 of OY101448.1, forward strand.
ATTGCGTAACTTTTAAACTTATGGAGAAACTTACAGTATAATGAGGACACCCTAGGCTAGGTTGGTAAAAAAAATAAAGAAAATAATAATTCTGGCAAAAAAGCCGACTTCAATACAAAGAGTGAAACCTCCAATGCCCTTTCATATAAAAATGTTTGAAATTCGGTATACAAATGCGGAGTTGTAAGATAATCAATATTTCGGGTGAAGGCGGAAAGGATTTGCCCTACCAATTTTCATAGAAAAATTATGCGACCAAACTGCAAACCCTTTCAAACAAAAAATTATTGTGGAAATCGGAGGAGTTTACGATAATCAATATTTCGGGGGAGCAAATATCCCCACCGACATGAAAAAGAAATAATATGGGACCAAATTGCAATCGAACCCATTCAAACAAAAACATAATTTTTAAAATCGGAGCAATTTTAAAATTCCAAAATCGATTAATTCCTTACTCGAACAAAACCAAACCAAAAGTCAAAAGTCCGAGATCTCCTGAAAACTCAATTTTTGAAAATCGGGATGAAATCAATAGTTCACTATCTGATTACGGGAAGTTAAAAACTCAGTACTTGATAAAAAATTAAATTGGATCTTAGTTTAGCACATTGAACTATATAAATTCCATATATTTTTATTTAATGGATTGAAAAAAATTTTTTTGCAGACCAATGCTTTTGGTCCAATACGGTGAATATATCAACAAGACTTACTGTTCATATAGCAAATTTTGTTAAAAACACAACTAAACTGCAGTAGCATCAATGCTCCTCCGGTCTTCATATATACAATGGATAGTTTTAAAAGGCGATTTTATTAAATAGTACTTTGTTTAGTCCAGGATAACGCGAGGAAGACCATGTCGCAATAAGATGCTACGAGAGTCTTAATTTTTAAAAAGTTACACCTTTTGCCAACCTCCCTATTGTGCAGTGCTGCTTTATTTTAAATTCTTTACAATTCGTTGGAATTTATAACAGAAAAGTGACAGTTGTTAAATAACAAATATCTCATTTCTTACAAAAGTGTCTCAAAACTATTCGAAAACTTTTTGTTTTATTTAATAGAATGGAAAAATCAAACTTAATAATTTTATTCATAAATCACTCGGTCGTTGTGTGGTGGTGGCCTTCATAAAAAGAAAATAGATCAAATATAAACAGTTTTTATCTTTATAGAACAAGCATGGAATAAATACCTTTCTAATGAATAAACAAAAAAAACGGAATTCTAAAATAACACCTTTCTTTTTAATTGCAAACGTTTCATTTTTTTCAAGACTTCTTTGCGATTTTTTTTTGCTTCATTTTCAATTTATGTAAAACATCTTGTGTATATAAGTTTTGAATAGAAAAAGTGTGAAAATAATTACCACACAAATAAGTTAACAGCTGAATGTTTAAACTAGGGATGTAACGAATACCGATACCGATACCGATATATCGGCGATACTTCAGATTTTCCGATACATCGGTATCGGCGATATTTTACTGTCGATACGACGATACTTTAAAAAAATTTTTCAGAGTTTTTTTAACAAATAATTTATTTTTGTTCGATTTTACCATGAATTAAATTCACTTCGTTATTTTTTAAATCTTATTAATATCAATTTTAAAAATTAATAATATTTTATGCTGTTATTTTGTAAAAAAGTTATTTATTTTTTGTTAATTTTACCATGAATTCAAATTCAAGTCGTTGTTTTTTAAATCTTATTCCAGCAAAAAAAAAGATACTCCAAAGAAGTCATGAAAATGTAGAATTCGCGATCTGGAAGTATTGCAAAGTTGGATAATTTCTAATTAGCTTTACATATCCTTGCCATTGCAAGAAGTTCTGTTTTTCGATTACCAATCACCGAATTGGAATCGATGCTACGACAAATTTCTTTTTCGGTATTCCATAATAATTTTTCCTCAAGGAAACAGGATAAAAAGTTACACATTTTCACAATTTTTTATGCGAATTTAAACTCAGAACTGTATTTTCATGTAAATTTAAGTGAATAAATATGAACTTAGAATTCTTTTAATAATTAAGCTATTAAGTTATTTAGAAGAATATTAGTTGATAAATGTCCTTTAAAAAAATCGATTTTTTAAAAAGCATGGGGAGTATTTTTTAAAATTATAAAGGAATTAAACATTTTTTATTGCTTTTCTACTAATTATCTGCATATTTTTAATATAGATTTTTTGGAAGCAAAGAAAATTTAGCTCCTTAAAAATTACTTCCAATGTTTTATCAATTTCAAATATTCTCTCTTATAATGTAATTTTGTATATTAAAAAAATTGCACTTGAGTTTGGTTAATCTAAACTTGAACTCAATTTCAATATTCGTATCGGTATCGGAATCGGTATCGGCGATATTTATTTTTAAATATCGGTATCGGTATCGGATCGGCAAAACGGCGTATCGTTACATCCCTAGTTTAAACACAAAAGAAAAGCCTTTATAAACTTTAATAAAGCATAAGTGTGTTATAAACGCACTACTTACAATTATGATGATTAAAATTTAGAATAGCAAAATCGCAAAGAAAGGCAAGTAGCTTAAATTTTAGAACTATGCCACAAGAAAAATATATAAGATGACTACTAAACTACATATTTGGGGGATTCAAACGGTCTGCTATCAAGTCATATTGTCGTAATGTCCTAATATTTTATAATATTTTAAAAACATTGTTGTTGTACTTCAAACAAAAAAGTCCTAAAATAATAAGACTTTGTGTGCTGTGTTTATTGTTTGTCATAACTACCCAGTATAAAGCTGAGCCGAACGGCCGAAACTCTTTGGTCGAGCCGGTGATAATATTTACAGGCCGCCGCCCTTGATATACGAGTATGTATGTAATATACATTTAATTATGCCTTAAAATTGTTCACAGTTTTATAACTTCACATTTAATTGCATTTTTATAGCTTTAAAATAAATTAAAAAAAAAAATTTAGTAATTTAAAAATATACAAGTGAGAAAATTTTGTTCGTAATCGTTAGCTGGCTGATAGCCACCGAACGTTTTTTCACTAGCAGACGTCCGGAAAATTAGTCGGCTCAGTCACAGCTAGTTTCGTTTATGTTCATGTATTTAAACAATTTCATATTCTAGGTGCTAAGAAACTATTTTTCTACTTTAATTAAAAATAAAGTGCTTAAAAGATATTCAGGTAGGATCTTATTTACTTCATTAACAAGATGAGGTAAATTAACAAGAAACTGGCTATTATTTTAGAGTGATTCCATGTAAAACGGCTCTGTGCAAGGAAAAAATAATTTTCTTATTTTTAATAAAAATCTCTCAATTGATGTTTTTTTGAGAATGACAATTATAGGAAAAATAAAAATACCTATACACTATTTAATATTTTTTAATCATTTTGAGGCACTTAAATGATATGGAAGAAACCATTTGCTCTCCCTCTTTGTATGTTTAATATTTATTTCAGATTTTCTTTTATTCCCTTTCTCATTATTAATAAAAACCGTTCTCTCTGAAAAGAATATAAATTTTTTTTGCTTTTAATTGAATTAAAAAAAATATTCATATACTCTAGGTATTCTGCTGTCTATAATAGAACGGACAGAAAATAATTTCATGTCTTATTATTTTCTTATGAGTTTATCTTTATATTGGCCCCTATTATGATTCACAACTAAATTGATAGCTGAGTCGTAGTTGTCAAATTCTAATTATGAAATACAACTTCATCAAAGCAGTTGTCTCAGTTTTTTTCAGTTGTGTTTTGGTTTTTATTTCCACTATTGTGTTACTTTTAATTACTTTTAAAATGGTACTTTTAGGCGCCAATCTATCCCATTTGTCAACCCATATTGTTGACATATCCATAAAACATAAAATCTCAAGAAAAAATAGTAAGGTCAAAGCTAAAAATATTTAAAATATTTTGTGATGGCTACTATGGTTTCAAAAAACAGAGAGTATTTTCGAACATTTTTTCGAAGTCAACTAAAATTAGTTGTCAATCATAATACAAAAAAATGGTTTAGTTGGGTCGTAGCCTTGACAACTCAACCTAGTTGAGTTGTAAATCATAATAGGGGCCATTATTTATATTAATTAAATCAATAAAAATTTTATTCCTTCGAATTTTTTTTAATTTTTGTACTAGGTCACTCCCATCGGTCATTTTATAAATAGTTTTTTTATAAGCAAAATAATTTTTTGTCAAACGGTAAATACATAATACAATTAAAAACACTTTGAACAGAAATCTATACCAAAATTATTGTGCACCATATAGACAAAATTTTACAGAATTTATAATTCTTCAAAACTAAGATTTGTAAGGTCACACCCGTCGCATATTTCGGACGACCATTCTGAGCAGAAATCGTATTCTATCAGTGTCTACCCGTTATTCAACGACTTTAAGCTTAATGTCCTTGCGAGCTGCAACGTTTTTTTTTCAGTAAAAAATTTCATGTTCTTGATTTACAACAAAAAATGTGTGTAAAATGGTTACACCCGGCTAAATGGAATTACTCTTTAGTTTTTTCACTTGTTCTTGGCATTTTGATTTCCAGCATTTATAGTTGCTTTTTTATCAGCTGACTCAAATAGCACACTAAATTATTAGGGGTTGCTCACAGCAGTCATATTTTTTCGTGTCATTATTTTAAAACAACAAGATCAGTCGAACGTTAAAATATAACGGACAAGTGTTTTTCTTTAACTTTTGATTTTATTATAACTTAAATACGGGTTGTCCAATTTTCTTATAAAATATATCAAAAACTTTTAGTTTAAATTACCTTTCATTCAGATAAAGCAACTTTTTTTTATTAAATAAAGCCCAGGCTCTTTACTTTCAGAATATTCGAATTTGACTGCTGTGTGAAAAATTTCAATTTTAAAACTGTTCTATTCATGGCATGTTAAGAAAATATTTGTAGTTATAATTTAATTATTTTATTTATTTGTTTAAATTAAACAATTTTGTTTATTAATTTGTTGGAGATTTTTGTGCAATAAAAAAGTAAAATTGTTTATTTGAACGCAAATATTCGTTTTACGTGAATAACTTTTGTTTAACATTTAAAGCAATTTGCTAAAAGAAATTGCATTGAATTTAATGAAAATTTTTAATATTCCAGTAAGTTTATTGGACAAGAGAAAAACTAATTTCTTTCTACAGATTATGTTCTAGCATAGCACCTGATTCAGAAAGAATAAACAAGTAAAACTAATTTGAAAAATGTTGGAAAATTTAATGAAAAATAATAAAATACTCGTTGTAATAAAACCGATCAGTGTCTCGGGAGGACATCAAACAAACCCCAGACTTATTGGTGTAGCTTTCATTTCTTCCATTTTTTGCCAAAAAAAGTTTTAATCATAACATGTTTCTTTTTCGGCGGCTTTTGTCATGGAGTTGTGTATGTGTTGCCATTGTTTGTTTATATCATCGGGAGGGGGAGGGTTCAATAAAATAAGTTGAGATAACTTCGTGGAGTAGGCTTAGGCTGTCGGTTGTGATTGCAGCTTTTCAACGTCTAGCTTTCTTTTGGTGTTGTTACGAACGTGCGCACACTTGCTGATACAAGCTAGTGGTCCGAATCGATGTTGGCAGTTCAGAGCGTTCGTACATCCAACACGCTGGATGCATGCCTCCCGTCTATCACAACGTGATCTATTTGATTTCTTGTCTTTCTATCGAGTGACAACCATGTTGCCTTATAGATCTCCCGATATTTTAACCTTGTGCTGCTTACTAGCATATTCCTTGCGGTGGCGAAATCGATCAGACTCATTTGGTTGTCGGACGTCTCATCATGGAGGCTGAATTTACCGACGGTTGGATCAAAGATGTTCTACTAAATATATCTCTGTATGTAATTTAAAAGAACTGGGATTCTTTAAATTTTTATTTTAATATCAAAATCGGTCGTATTCAAAAAATTTTAAATCGCAAAACAACAATTGATTTTTGTGACTTTTAATTTCCGAGAGCTTGGACTAGATTATACTTCGCCAATACAAACTTGTGTACAAATTTCAGCTTCTTGTTTCAAATTCCAGGGTTCAACCTTTATTGTACTGGCATAACTAAAATATATCTGTGGTTTTCTTGAATAAAAACTTATGTCTTAAAAGAAATTTTTCAGTAGCGCAAAAACTAAATTTCTTTGAAATTATGGCCACAGTATATAAATATATCCTTCCGAGACGTGGGGTGCATTTTATTGGAATTTCGCTTATTTTTGTGTTTAATTTTAAACACCAACCCACTGTGCACTAAATTCTCGTTTTCTCGTCTCTAATGCATCATGTTTTAATAAATATTAACCAAATATTTATTTCATTTTCATTTGTTTCATTTCTACAAACAGTGTTTTATAAATATTTGCCGTTGATGGTTTTGTTAGAAAAATAAATCTATTTTGCTCCAACAATTATGTCATGTCGCAAAAATGTTTTCATTTATTCTTTATTTTTCTTGCAGCTAATTTAATTATTATTTTAACAATATTAGGAAAAAATCAAGAACAAAAACTGTCAAAAATATTTGTGTTGTATGAATTTTCAAACAAAAGAAAAAGTGGCTTATTTGGACAAAAAAATATTCGTGTATATTTGCAATATGTACTGCTTAACCCTTCATGGCACCATAATACTTGTGGGTTATAAAATTTGAAGTCTGATCAAAATATGTTTAAAAAATTAAATGCTATAGACAGTTTTATTAGCTAAATTAGTATTTGCCGATTAGAAAATATCTAGATTTTAAAAATAAAATCCGCTATTTGTTGCGCATAAGGGAATTCAAGTAATAGCCTTTCATTATAGATATAATAATTTCTACTTATTAAATTTAATTCCGAACATATTTAATTTCTTCATTTTCTCCTCACTAAATGAACATTTTTTAAATGTTAAAACTAAAGTTTTTACTTTAATTTAAATTCAATTTGCTGAGCTCCAAAGGGTTAATACCTATTATGCGAAAAACATATTAAATAATAAATATGTGTATTGTTAACTTAAATAAGAAAAGAACAACATTTTAATATGATTTTTAAATATCTTTATTTGTTAATTTATATATATTAATAGTTAAAAATAGATTTTTGCTGTTGTGTTACCTCTAGTTTTCTTTTCATTTATTTTGTGGTTAAGGGGTCTTTTCTCTTAATTTAAAGGTTAAACTTTTTTTTAGTAAATATTCCATTTTGTTATTAGCAGTTGGTATAACTCTATAAAATACTTTACTTATGATTTAATTAAAAGTTTGTAGGATTTACAAAGTATTTTTAGTTTATTTCAAGTGTGTTTTATATCCTCAAGTAATTGGATGTGGTAGTAGAAATAATGGTAGAGTAGTGGGCAGTTACATTTAAACTAGGTTTAATAAAGTATTATCTTCAGTTTTAAACAATTTCCCAATTATTTAAACTGCTGCAAATAAAATAAGGAAATATAAATTGTTGTTTAATACTTTTTTAGCTGTTTTTGTTTTTAAAGTAAATTTTGTTAAAAATGTAAGCGAATTAAGTGTGAAAAACAAGTAAGGCATGGGTTTGAATGCAAGAGATATAGATGTATATTTGTGTGACAGAGAAGATCATGTGAAATGAAGCATGTTGTTGAATTAAAAGAAAGACTGGACTCATTGATTACTATTTTCATGAAATTTGTGGCTTGATGCAGTAGAGAAGCAAATGGCGTGAAGAAATGTTATGACATGAAATTTGAGAGGAGTAGCTTTCTCCCTCTAAATGTTCCTCGCGAATAAAGCAATTTCGTGCTACAAATTTCATGAAAAAAATTCATGCTAAATAAAAATCCAATCATAATGTTGTGCGATAAATATTAATGTTCGGTGTTCTTCTAAATGATTATGGTAATTCATATAATCCGAGAATAAAATAAGGCTGACTACACTGTATACTCGCCTTCAGCAGCGATATAGCTGGCTGAAAATATTTGTCATTAAATTACAGACTTAACTTGAACGCCAGAAATCGTTCAAATTTCGTAAGTATTCACAATTAATACTCAGCATAGGAAATCTTGTATGATTTACGTTTAAGGTATAAAATTTGCTTAGCACGTTTATGTAAAAAAGCATGGAGAAAATTTTTGTAGAACATTTTAACCCCCTAACTCTTCGTTGTATGGGTGTTTTTGTACCTTTCTTGAAAAAATAAGCAAGAAACTTCACTTCAACGCTAATATAGCGGGCCGAAATGTTCTACGAAAATATTCGCCATAAAATTCTTCAATAGATCTGTAAATACTTCGAAGCTTCAGACTCAACTTGAGGGTTAATTTCGTACTTATTTACAATTAGTACTCGGCATAGGAAATCTTGTAAGATTTTTGTTTAAGATATAAAATGTGCTCATCACTTTTATGTAAAAAAGCACGGAGAACATTTTTGTAGAACATTTTAACCCTAACTCTTCGTTGGATGGGTCTTTTTGTCCTTTTCTTGAAAAAATTAGCAAACAAAAACTTCTCTTCAACGGCATTATAGCCGGTCAAAATGTTCTACGAAACTATTCGCCATGAAAATCTACTATAGACCTTTAAATACTTCCAAGCTCCAGACTCAACTTGAACGGCAGAAATCGTTCAAAGCTTCAAATGTGTTTTAGGATTAATTTCGTACTTAGAAAATCTTATAAGCCTTACGCTTAGGTGTTTCACACTTCTATGTGAAAATCCACAAGGAACATTTATGTAGAACATTTCAGCACGGTATATCGCCGCTGAAGAGGAGTTTCTTGCCTCTAATTTAAGGGTCAAAAAGAACCATACCACGAATACTTAGAGGGTTAAAGTGTTTTACAAAATAGTTCCTCCTGGTGTTTTAAATAAAAGTGCTGAGCACATTTTATACCTTAAAGGTAAAGCTTACAAGATTTCTTATGCCGAGTCAGTATAAGTTTACGCAAAATGGGGGGAAATTTAACTGGGAAAAAATGAATCCTAGATGTAAACTTACACGTATGTATGATTTTTGGTGCCCTCTACCAGAATCAGTCGTTAGAGCCTTGTAAAATTTGATTTTGTTGTGCCGTGCACTGCAGGGTAATTCAATAAAGATGGTTCTTGATGATTGCTTATCTACATAGACTTGTGATTTCCAAAGTGACCTAGACTCTTGAGTTAGACGGAGTCAAATGTCTTTAACATTTCATGATACACTAATAGAAAGACTGACATCAAGACTATGACAATTTACTTTGTGTTTGACCCACCCCATTACTCTTGTCATCATTTCGAGGTAAACCTTCACAGCATTTAATCGTGTTGTCATCAATGACAATGATGACAATGCTGTCATCATGGAATGATGAAAGAAATAATATTAAAATTTTTACCTTCATTTCTTTTTACTCTAATTTTTACTTTTCATTATTGTTATTATTTTTTCTAAAGTTGATCTAAATCTAATGCTCCTCAGTTCATCGCATTTTTATAAGCCAGTGCATTTATCATTTAAACCACGTCACCACAAAGTCAACAAAGACATTATTCTTGTTGATGTTGACTAAGTGTCATCAACATTAACACATTGTCATATTCTCACTACCTAACGTCTTTTGTCTGTGCATGTATGTCTTGTAGGATTGTGGATTGTACTATGATAAATGTACTATACATCCATTCTTTGCCACTGCTTAGATATTTAGATATTTCGTTTAAAAATACAAATCAGAAATAAAACAATCAAATCTATAAAGAAATTTTTATTATTCAGGCTCAAGTTTGATCGGATAAAACCCATATAGTTCGACTAAAAACACATAATTTCAATTACAATCAAATTTCTTTTGACATACGAATTGGAAGCTTTAACAAATATTTAGTTTTTTCTTTTATACACATTTTAAATATGGCATCAAAGTGAATTCGTTGCAATCATAGCATAGATGACACATCAAATGTGACAAAGTTATCTGATGACGTTTGTAGTCAGATTGATGTCAGTTTTCGCCTTATTGATGACAATTGCCATAGCAATTACGTTCTATTTATGATGACAGATAGTCATCAGCCCAAAGATGAATTCCTCTATGGGTATACATGAGGCATAAATTACTTCTTCAAACTATATTTATTTTTAGTCCAAAGTCAGGCTTTAAATTGTTAATTCATCTATATAAAATATTTTGAATATTTGATAGTTAAAAAATGCGCTCTTGCGTCCTTTTCTTGCAATATAGGGCAAATCATTAGCGGTTTGCTTATGAAAGTACTCTCATATCTGATTCTTTGACTGAATTTCTATAAGCAAACGATTAATTAAAATATGACCTCAAAATGCCTTTCATAAACAACCGATTTTCATTTAACGCACGTTTTTCCATTAATTAAATTTTTGGACGACTGGCCAATATTTTTCAAAGGTATTCTTGTATAATAATGTCCATATTATTTATTGTCTTTATATTACTTATTTGATTGCCCTATTTGGATAGGGGCCAGTTTCGTCCGGCCTAAACTTGGCGGAGGTCACATGAAATCTAATGAATGAATGAATGCCAACTATTATTCTTTTTATTAGTTTTTTATGTATAGTTTTATTTATTTATTAAATGTTACGACTAAAATGTTAACAAAGATCTTATTAGTGCTTTAATTTGTAAATTTAATTAGCTTTGATTTATTTTAATATTTATAAATTTTTCCTTAATCAACCTTGACCGATTTTATGCTTAAGAAAATTGTTGGTATTTTCTTGTTACAAAAATTTAGCTGGAAAATCATTTGAAAAAATAATTAATATTTTCCACATCTGATCAACAATATTGAAAGAAAACAAATAAATGTGTTTTTAGTATATTCATTCGAACCGTTTTAAGTGGCTTGCATTTGGGTGTGAAGGATATACCTGTACCTCGGAGGTAAACTGCATTCTGTCGCCATAGTGCTATTTTCTTAAAGTTTAATTTTTAAATTCAGCTCATCGATACCTTTCCGAAAACACCATAAAAAATATATTAATGACGCCACAACTAAGAATAGCAGACAACACCGCGAGAAACATTTTTGTGGAGCATTTAACCCTCTAATTCTTTGTTGTATGGGTCTTTTATCTCTTTAAAAAAAAAAATCTTCCCTTTAGCGGCGATATAGCGGGTTAAAGTGTTCTCCAAAAATAATCGCCATAACATTCTACTACATGTCTTCAAAGACACCCAAGCTCCAGGCTCAACTTGAACGCCAGAAATCATTCAAGGCTTAAAATGGGTTAATTTCGTACTCATTCACATTTAATGCTCTGCATAGGAAATCTTGTAAGCTGTAGACTTAAATAATAAGATGTGCTCAGAATTTTGTGTAAAATACCATGAGGAACATTTTTGTAGAACATTTCAGCACGCTATATCGTCGCTGAAGGGGATGTTGTTGTCCTTTTTTAAGAAAGGAACAAAACGAGACATACAACGAAGAGTTAGAGGCTTAAAGTGTTTCACAAAAATGGTGCTCTTGGTGTTTTACATAAAAGTGCTCAACATATCTTATACCTAAAGCGTACGCTGATATAAAAACCGACATAACGCTGAAGTAATATGACAACAATGCTATGTTAAGTGACTTCGTGATTTCAACCCTTACATCAGCTGGTCATCAGTGCCATTGGTGACAAAACTATCATCAGTGCAATGACACATCGATGACAAAATGTCATCAATATAATGTCACTGATAGAAAAACTGTCATAAAGCTGATGTAAGTTGACATCAATGCTATGTCAAGAGTCTTCGTTTTTGACTCAATGACAATGTAAGTTGACATCAATGCTATGTCAAGAGTCTTCATTTTTGAGCCAATAACATATTGCATCATTGTGATGTCAACCTTTACATCAGCTGTCATCAATGTCAATGTCATTCCAGTCATAGCATTGATCATTTAAACTATGACAAATGTCTGTAATGTCTGTTTTCCTTTTATTGATAACATTTGTCATATCATTGATGTCAAAATTGTGATGATAGGGCGTCATCATCAATGCGATGATACATTTTTCTATGAGTGCAGAAACAGTTGTAAGAACATTTTTATTTTTTGTACATCGTAATTAATTAGTCCAATAAGTTTTTGTGATTATATATTTTTATTTTGTAAATAACACATCTTAACAGAATACTCTTTTGAAAACAAGGTCATTTAACAACATGTTCAATAATTCTTAACACGAACACATGTGTTCTGTGAAATAAAACAAATTAATTATATAAAATTTATAAACACTGGGAAACTATTTACTTCAAAAATAACTCAAGAATCTCAAATGAAAAAAGAAAACAAAAGATACACCCCCTAGAGATTTCATAATTGAACAGCCAGTATCTGTGACTGCCTCAAGTAATAAAATTACAAAAATAAAAAATTAGAGTAAGCAAGCAGAAAATTAAAACATATAAACAGTTACAATAACAAAACTATTTAAATTTAATATGTCTGTTGAATAAGACACAAAAAAAACCAAAAATTAAATACATAAGACTACTGTCTACCACATATGTACGTAAATATTTAGTGTTGGAGGAATAAACAAACCATTAAAACTATGTTGGAGATCTTTTTTAGACCGCAGTCAGCAATGAAGATGACATCCATGCCTCAACAACCACACACCACCACCGCCAAGCCTGATGTCAAAAGCACAAAATCTTTGTCAGGCTAATGCATTACACTAACTACTTACTCTATTTCTTGCAACAATTAAATTAATATTGCTAAAGTGGCTATAGGATGATAGGAGACTTATGTTGAGGCATCATCTCAAATTACAGAAATTAAAAATAATCGAAAGTGCTAACAAACTACGCCACTACGTTGACGTCAGAAAAAGACAGAAACAAAGATGCATGTAAAATTTGTTGAATGCCTTTATAATGGCTAAATGTGGTAAATAATTTTTATTTTTCAGCACCATATCAGTACTGTTATATCCATGCTTAAGGCAGACAGACATCTGCTGCATGTCTGCTGCATGTGTGTCTTTTTTATTCAAAAGCAACAAAATATACAAATGCTCTACTGGAAAAGATGGGAGAAAAAAGATAAACGAATTTAAGGCACTTTAAGACTTTAAGCGAAAAATTGGACGCGTTTCGTAGTTGACTTTTTTCCAGAAAAAATATTTTTTGTTTTGATGTTGTGCGTGCTTCAAATTAAAGTTCCCAGTAAATAAAAAACAAATTATAGTTTAACTGCCTTATTTATAAAAAATATATTATATTTGTTAAAGATTTATTTCACAACTATTGTATAGAATTGCCATTCCATATTACGTAATGCTATTTTCGGAGTTTTTTTACCCCCCTTCGTAACGCTTTTTACGAAATTTTCGGTATAATTTATCCAATCCATAACAAATCTTTACAAAATTTTTTTTTGTTTTTTATTTTTTAAGTTTTTTTTGTTGATTTAGCGATTTTTTCTTGGTTTTGGCGGTTTTTTCTTTATTATAATTTTTTCGCTTTTTTTGTTGTTGCGATTTTCCGTTTTTTTGCAATTTTTTGTTATTTTTTGCCGATTGTTTTAATTTTGGCGATTTCTTAGTTTTGGCGTTTTTTGTTTCAACCTTTTTTTCACTTTTTGACGATATTTTTAGTTTTAGCGATCTATTTTAGTTTTGACGCTTATTTTGGTTTTTTGGGACTTTTTCCGGTTTTTGTTGTTTTAGAGATTTTTTTTTCAGTTTTGACACTTTTTTCGTTTTGCTGATTTTTTTTTTAAGTTTTGCCGCTTTTGATTTGTTTTGGTGCTTTTTTTTTGTTTTGGTAATTTTTTTCATTTTTGACGATTTTTTTCGTTTTCTGATGATATTTTTAGTTTAAGCGATTTTTTTTAGGTTTTAGTGCTTTTTTTCGTTTTAGTGCCTTTTTTCGGTTTTTTGCGTTTTTTTAGATTTTAGCGTTTTTTAATATTGGTGCTTTTTTCCATTAAGCGCTTTTTTCATTTTGGAATTTTTTAGTCTTAGTAAAAATCGCTAAATTTCAAGAGTTTGCCTCATACGGTTTCCAAGATACTGCAAATTGTCTAAATTACATAGTCAAAATTACATTAACTGATACAACACCCTTTAATTTTTATTGTTTTAAATTGTTGTCTATTCTACAGACTATACCAATTAACACTAACTTTGAAAATTTTAAGTGTCTGTATATTAGAGTCTGTATTTTACATTAGTATTTCAACATTTTGCTCGCTTTAGCACACCCTTTAATTTTTAACTGTCGTATATTTGTTGTTGTAGCGGCCAAAGTTTTACATATTCTTTGAAAATTTCTGGTCCGCAGCTCTTATGGTTCTCTAGAAAACAGCCTGTGACAGACGGACAGACAGACAGACAGATAGACGGATAGCGTAGCGAAAACAATAGGGTTCCTTTACACTTTTGGTATACGGAACCCTAAAAAACACACTTTAATTGGACATCCAACTAAAAAATACAAAAATAAAAAGTTTCCTAAGAATCGATAAAGTAAAAGTAGTTAAAAAAATATATTCACTTTGTATGGGCGTGGCACTGCCCATTTGTTTATAAAATAAATAAAACTGGATTGTCGAAGAAACTTAATGTGCGTGCAATGATCCGTAAGAATCGATGAAGCAGAACTATGTCCAAAAATATAACTAGTTTGCCTGGGTGTGGCACTGCCCACTTTTCTATACATGTAATTACACTGCACTATGGTTCAGATGACCACTTTCTTTGCCCAACACTATTTTTAATACTCTCTTTTGATGCATTTGTTATTGCAATCTAGCACGCCAGACTTCATACCAACTAAAAATGCATTTTGTTTTTGTTAACATTAATTAACCGTTTAATTATTAGTCATCAAAGTTAACCTTTTTCTAAAAAATAAGATCTTTAAGTAATTTATTATTTGACATATTGCCATAATTTTATTTTAAATGAAATTTATTTGCTGGAGTTTAAGTATTGTCTATATGCAGAATTTCATTGATGCTTTACCAAATCCTCATTAGACTTCAAACACAATTTTGAACAGTTACAAAACCTTTTTTTGGGTTGTACAGTATTATCGGCATAAAAATCCAAAACGATGTTTGATAGACTGATCAGGCTTTTAAAGTTTCAAAATAAGCATTAAAGCATTATAACCCTGCGAAAAATGTTGTTCCAATTGTCTTGAACGTATTTGTACTATGACTGGTGAAAATGGGAATGTCACGAAATTTGCCCGAGCTGTGATCGGTCAAAAGAATTATATCATAACTTATTACAAAACTAGAACAACAATTTTAGCAAAATACATTCATTGTACAAGCAGATTTTTTTCAAGTTAAAAATATATGTTTAAAGTACAGTAATTTAACTAGTATTTAAGAACCCATTACACAACAAGGAGCTTAAGTTTAGGTCTAGAACCTATCACTGAGTAGCTTAGTTGTGTCAATTGACCCCCTCCAATCACAACGCCATGTAAAAGTTACCGGTCTCTTTCATGTAAAGTTCCGAAACTCGAACCGGTTGCTACTGCTTGGGAACCAGTAACTTGACTTGACCTGTCTTGCGACAAGTTCTTTTCCCTCTAGGGAACAAATTGATTATACATACATACATATAGGCTAAAGTTCATAACATTATACTCTGATATAATTGGATATGATCATCCAAGGAACATGCTGTAACAATCTGCTCTGCTGCATTAAAATCAGCTGGGCAATTTTTAGCTTAAGGCATTTGTAATTCGTTACAAACCGCAGCTTTCTTATTTAAATTTCTTAGTAAAAAAAATTAAAACATTCAGACAAGCAAAAAGCATAAGAAGAAGTTAACCCACAAAATTAGTGTTAGTAGAAGAAATTGAAGAAAATAGTCTGAAAACTGAACAAAAAAAAAAACAACAACATATCAACCACAAACCGTGCGTGTGGTTGAATCATGAAAATGCGTTTTATATAGATATATGTATTTTTGTTTGCTTTTTACTTCGAAAGACTTTGTTTGAGTTTAGGTCCATACAAAAGTGAGCTATAAATTTTCTATATATAAAAAAGTACATACGAGTGAGTACAGGCATGCTAACCGTATATACGAGGTGTGAACAAAAGGTAGCAGGAGGTGGTGATCAAATAGTTTATTATCAGCAGGAGCTGATCCAGTTTAATCTCTTGGGAGGGGAACTTATAAGTGAAACGTACCATTTTGTAAAATTTCTTTCGGAAATTCAATAGAAATGATATATATTATATATTTTATATATTACATATTCAATAGAAATTATATATATTATAAGTTTTGGAGGGGAAGATGTCCTTTTTTGGAGGGGAAGATATCATTTTTCCCCACCCCTGGATACGCGCATGATTATTATCCAATTTTCATTTTGTGCCCTTTCAAGTAATTCAACGCTCCAGGAAATAAAAAAAAAATTTATAGATTATGGAATGCACATCAACTCTGAAGTGGTTGTTTAGCGGTCTGCGAAAACGTTGTGCTGTTCCGTTCTGCTTGTTACAAAAAAATTTATTTGTTTTATTAATACGATCATATATTTATAGTCCAGTCGAATTAGGATTTCACCTAGGAATGAGAGGTAATAAGCTGAAAATTCGTATGGTCTCATAAACTCACATGTCTGCGTTGTAAGTTCTTCAAGGTAAAAGGTCACTAAAATTAATTAATTAACGAATTAAGGCCTCTATTTTTGTCAAAATTTATCCCCTTTTCACTCTCATTTCAAAGTCTTGAATTTGACGACTACATGAATTGAGACAACTAAACATTTTTTTCTGCCTATCAAGGATTATGTTAAAAATCATATATTTTTTTAAATGTTTGCTATGCTATTACCTGAGATATTGACGAAATAGAGAACAAAGTCAAGTCCAAAAACCAAAATTTTAAAATTCAAAGCCAAATATCTTTGAATATATTAAAGATATTTTAATGAAATAAACTAAATATTCTTTATCTGTTCATAGACTTTATACCAAGTTTAAATTTATTAAAATCGTATAATATTTGTTAAAGTTATGAGACCGAGAAGGTTTTTCATGCCCGAGGCAGTCAACTTTGACACTCTGTAGCTCAACGTGTGTTTCAACAGGGTAGTCCGAATTTCCACGTTCTTAAAACTAAGGGCGTCCTTTATGATTTTTACATGAATGATTTTGTAATCGCATCACAAGTTTCAAATATACAGATTTATGCCCTTTTTTCGGCCTGATACTTTCGGCGTTATGCCATCGTGCGGCCTCTTTCGGCCTTATACCATTGGCAGGCTACATTTGGCTGGCCATGTTCGGCCGCTATGTCAGATACCCCCTCATATATATCTCTCTTCGACATACTCCACCTAGTTACCGGAACCGGCGCCATGACCCCCACCAAAAATAAAAGTTATAATTTAAAAACAAAAATTTCACCTACCTTGATGACACCAAGTAAACAAAGATAGTAATTTAAACCTCTAGATGAAAAAAGAAGATAATTCGACAACAAAAAACAACTATCGCCTAGAAGATACTTTGGCGATACTTAAGCGGTACTTAGGCGATACTTCTCAGTATTTTATCCGAGGCACCTGGTCTTTAGCCAATACAACTTTATTTAGCAAGGGCACCAACCATTAGCCAATATACAAACCTGGTCCAAGGGTTCCCAAATACTTGGACAAAAATCTCCACAAAATCCCAGAACTTCCCCTTATTTACAAAAACTAGCACAAAAATCTTGCTAAAACCCCAGAAGTTTCCTCGTTTCCCAAAAACTTGGACTAAAATCTCCCCAAAATCTCAGAACTTCCCCGGAAGACAACAGCGACATAGAAACTCGCGAAATTACCAAAGCGGAAAGACTAACTTTTTAAAGAATTTAACCTTCGCTCCGACCTGTTGCCTTCATTTTGAATTGCCGTTACACATATTGCTTACCAGTGTTCGTTACACGTATTTGTTACACGCATTGAAAACATTATTATGCTGCATATCATATGAACAACATACCATAAGGAACTTACTCCATCCCCATCACATTTTGAATTTTCGAAAAATCCAAATTCATTGGCGGTAATCGAGCCTTAAATCCCGACGCTATTAAGTATTTTAGAGTGGCATAGAAAAACTCATTCAGCAGTGCTATATCCATCCCTGAAAGAGTTCTTACCCAGAATTTCAATGAATTTCACTATATATATATTTTTAGCAGTTAAAAGTTTAAATATTTTCCAAAATGTTTTGCTCCAACCTCGTATATACATCATCATGTATTTTAAATCATGTAGTACATGCAACGATTTGATGATTTATCCATCCATGTGCTCTATATTTAGTACAACTTTTTTCTTTTCTCTGTTGCTGCTGCCTTCTTCTGCAATTTTTCATATGCGTTACGCACATGTGTGCACTCGCTCTTATTTGGTATCGTCTGCATTTCTTTCATTGCTTTTTTCTTTGTTCTTCTGCTCAAGTTCTAGAGTGTTTAATTTATGTGAAGTGCAACACTACTTTAGTTTTATTTTTATATAATTTTCGTTATATGTAGATTTTTATCGATATGGTTGCTATATTTGTAAATGGCATTGTTGAAATACGAATTGTGTGTTAAAGTGGTTAAGTAAGTGAGAGCGTAAACTGTGGATACGATCTGATAAGATCTGTTAAGAGAAGTGTTTAATTAACAGTACTATTAGACAGAAGCATTTACATAATTTGAAAGAATTTTTCTGTATGTATCTAGATTTTTTTTTTACGGCAGATACTGAAAGCTTCTTTCCTGTATCTTTCAATAAATGGGGCAAATCAACAGGTGCGTCTCCACCTTTATAAACAGACTCAAATACTCACACATTTTACTATGCTCATGAATGAAGGCTACAAAAGCTTCAGACGCCATAATCCTGAAAGCATTTATTTTATATATATGAGTTTCGTTCTTATCGGAATAATCAGAAAAATCACTCCACGAACTAAAAACGGCCACCCATATATTCGAGAAAGAGCTATCAATCTGTCTTAAACGCTTATGTTCGGACCTGGTAAGTTTTCCGGTGTTGATTAAAATTAAGCCACAGGCTCCACTCCTGGTGGTGCCCTTGCGTTAATTTCTTTAATTTTCAGCTTTGCAACCATACTTCCCCCGGAGCCAAAAAACTTTGGTTTCCCGGGAAACGACTGAGAGAGCCATGATAGTAGCTACACCCAATTGCTAGCTGGCATCGTTTATGGTTAGAACTAGGACGGTTTCTGATCGCCTTCGAACCTCTAACTTTCGTTCTTGATTAATGAAAACATCTTTGGCAAATGCTTTTGCTTAAGTTAGTCTTACGACGGTCCAAGAATTTCACCTCTCGCGTCGTAATACTAATGCCTCCAAACTACTTTTATTAATCATTACCTCTTGATCTAAAAATCAATGAAAGTAGAACCGAGGTCTTATTTCATTATTCCATGCACAAAATATTCAGGCATTTGGTGTCTGCTTTAAGCACTCTAATTTGTTCGAAGTAATTGTACCGGCCCACAAGGTTTCCCTTTAGTTGATTCACTTTCATTGCGGATATCGGCTTAATAAGGTGGCGCATGAATGAACCAAGAGGGTCGCTGCTACTCCAGTTATGAGCTCGGAGATCTTTCGTGGCGTTAACTGGTTAACAGTCACTTCACTCATAAGGGGGAATGAACTGTTAAAATCGTTTATTGCAGGCTCAAGTTCATGACCTTGGCCTGAGACTAAAGTAAAGAATAAATATTTAGAAATTTTAAGGTCAAAGAAATTACTGTAGCCGAGGGTAATTAACTACGACACTAGATATTGAACGAAATTTCAGAAATCACAATCGTAACCATCACTTGGTGATCACTTTGGTTTTTTTGTACCATGATGATCTTTGTTTTGGTTAACATTTAATTTATTGAACACCTGTTTTATAATTAATTTTTAGTACATTTTGTTAAAGATCAAACAAATTTAAAAAGAAAACAAACAAAAAACAAAGTCTATATATTTGTGATTTTTGTTTTTTTTTTTTTAAATTTCGTATCCGATTATACTATTAATCTAGATCAGCTGTAAACGGTTCAGCACCTACAACAACGATGCTTTTAAAAAGCTGTCGTTTTGTTTAAAAAATATATATATATATATATATATATATATATATATATATATATATATATATATATATATATATTTTAATTCTCATTAAAAACCTGCCGTATAATGAATGATTAATTTCAAGAAATTAAAAGGATGTCTCTACTCATACGTGAAATAAACAACAGCTGAATGAATGAAATGAGACAAATGTCAAAAGAAAAATGCTTATTAAAACAAACATTAAATTTTAATGGAAACAAAACACAGAAGAAGAATGAGTTCCAACTTGCACATGAACATGAAAATATTCGTCTATATTCTTTTGTTTAAAATCAATGAAAGCACTTACCTTTCTTTGCCGTACCATTACAGCCATTCATTATTTCTGTTTTGGTGCCAATATTTTTCACCGAGCTGGACTTGGAAGCTAACTTATTGCCTGGCGTTGATGGTAAATTATTGGATTTATTTTCTTTGTCTGCGGGTGCTGCAGAAATTGACACCGTTTTTGTGGTCACATAACTTATCGACTCTACTGTTGTCTCCCATTTTTGAAATGTATTTATGGTGTCAGTTTTCAACAAGCGATGTGATGATCTCAATGGTAAAGATCTGAGGGATAAAGTTGATGTACCAGAATTTAGGGAATTTGAAGCCAATGAATTGCCAGAGGAAGATGAAAATGATGCAGATCTACGTAGTTTATTATGTTGTTGAATATCCTGTGTGGGCGCGGTTTCCCTTTCGATGGTGTGATAATAGAGGCCATTGGTTTTCTCATGTCCATTTTCTAAAGGTTCGGTAATTTGTAAAATTTCAGTTTGAGTACCCTGATCTGAAAGAAAGAAATTGTAAACTTTTCAAGTTAAAGAAATGAAAACGAAAACATGTATGGTAAGGTGGGTCGAAAAAAAGATGCGGATATCTCGAAAACTGTTTTACGTAACAAAAAAATATTTCATTTTCGTGTTCAGCGGACCCAAATTAAGTTTCTTGAACCGCTTACTTTATCAAAATTTTATAAAAACTCTATAAGATTTTAAATTTACAGAGTAAAAGCCAATTTTAATCTCATATTGTGAATCTTTCGAGCAACCTGGAGAGCCTTAGTGACTGATGAAACAGTCTGGCATTTGCAACTGGCATTTGCTACTTCTCAATGAATGTACTAAACCATAAAGAACTTTCAGCCTTACACGTAAAGCTTTTTTTCAAACTTTTTCTTTGTGAAGTGATTGTCAGATACATGTCAGACTATGGTTACCTGCTTAAAATTATAAAAATCGTCACTAAAAAATTTTCAGTCCTGCACGCAGACCATTATTTCACTGGCTCTTTGACTATAATGGTAAAATGAATTAATTAATAAATAGCACAATATAAAAAAATATACATGGTTCTAATCTCTGATTCTGTCAGAGGGCATCAAAAATATATATATATATACGTGTATCGGCGTATTGAAAGCTTACATCTGGTATTAATTGTAGGAGGAGTTAAAGCTCCACCTTTTGCGCATAGTTATCGTGACTCGGCATAGAAAATCATGTCAGTCTTACGTTTCAGGTATAAGATGTGCTCACCACTTTAATGTATAACACAACGAGGAAAATTTTTGTGGAATATTTAAACCCTCTAACTCTTCGCTGTATGGGTCTTTTCCCCCTTTTGCTTTAAAGAGGCAAAGAACTCCCCTTAAGCGGACAAAAAATTTTCCTTATTTAATAATTTGCTGGTTTCCAGTAGAAATATAAAATGTGAAATGTGTGTGTGTGTGTTTGTGTGTGTGAATGTGTAACGATAATTTTACCTATTCACATTTTATATTTCTACTGGAAACCAGCAAATTATTAAATAAGGGTGTACATTGTACGCGCTATAACAGACAAAGTATTAGACTTTTCTTTGGAACATTTTATATAATTTTAAAGGTAGAGACCTGTACATTAAGATTTTTAAATTTTTTTTTAGAGTTTCGCAAAATTTGTGCTCACTTAAGGAAAAATATCAAAAATTTAGTAAATTTAAGGTTTTTCGTTAATATTTTTAATTTTCGACCCGCAATATCTTAAAAACTACTTGAGATACCGCTATGTAATTTTCAGCGTTTTAAGATGGTATAGTTACTAATAAAAAAACAGTCAGAAGCTTGGACCAAATACAATTCGAAGTAAGTTTGTTTTGGTAATAACAAAAAGTCATATGAAAATCTGACTTTTTTCGGTATTTTTCCTCTCCTGCCTATACTAGTCACGGGGGCCATTATCGCCACATACGGAAAGTTGCTATCAAATATATCATTAAAATTCCGGCTGAGAAGTTAAGATCGCAGCTTTGCAATATTTTTAAAAATGATCATATTCTAGGGGTTACTGTGGGCGAACTATTATAGATAGAGCTTAGCTTTTTAGCTTGTTGGCTTGGTTTTTTTGTCCTCTATCCAAATCATGTTGACTTGGTTAAGCTCTTTGAAGAAACTTATTTTTTATAATCAAAATACTGATAGTAACTTTTTGACAAAAAAATTTACAAAAAATCAACTTTTTTTTAAGTGTAAAATTGAAACTGCTGCCATTTCTCACTCCATTAAAATAAATTGATTCGGTAAATTAGAAATTTTCTGTCGAATTGTGCAAATTATTATTAAATTTTTGGTATAATTTTGCGACTTAAGACAACTTCACAGTTTAAAAAATACCAGAATAAGATCGCCAAATTTGCAAAAAAAATTTGTTTGCAAGGCCTGTAACTTTTGAACTATCGGAGAGAAATTCAAACCGTAAGAGAGGCAAATGTAGATTCCGAAATGGGAAAGGGTTTGGAAATTGGACAAGAAATGTAATTTTGGTGATTTTTTTAAAGTTTGACATACCCGACGATACCACTTTTGGGAAACCCTGGAGCCTCTCTCGAAGGAGCCAGCACCCAAAACTGTTCAAACTTAAGACGGACAGCACCTCAGCTATAACCATGTAAAATTTCATGTCACTGGCTTTTCAGCAGATACGAAGATACTGAATTATTTCCTTATTTTTGGCACAAACCACTGTGCGCTGTAAATGTTCAGTGTTGCCAAGTAAATTTTTTTAAATATCCCCAATTTGAAAAAATAACCAGTTTGTTTCATTCAAAGTATGTACAATGTACTTCTCTTGAGTATCGAGTACTCTAGAAAACGAACGGAATTGACTACTCAATACCCAAATACTCGATATTTTACAACTCTATTTTCAAGAAACATTTAACTAGTTTTATCCTTGTCTTAAGTATTCAAGGTAGATTCATTTTCTTATCTTTTGTTTCACAAAAAGGAGATTTGACAATTAAGCAAAAAATCGTGCTATCGTGCTTTCTTTACAAAACCTCATTTTTTTATATGAATTTTAAGTTTGTTAAAAAATATATTATTAAATTTATTATTTGAGATATTCTCCAAATTTCATTTTAAAAAAAGTTTTATTTGTTGAAAAATAAAAGAGATTCATATCTAATATAAATTGATTCATATCTAAAATGAGAGCTTTGAAACTTTTCAAGGATATGGTTGAAATCTACTGATGATTTGGTAAAGCACCAAGGAAATGCAGACATATAGACATGCTTAACGCGCAACAAGTAAAACTTTCTTATAACAAAACTTATATCAAATAATCATTTATAAATTCGTTTTCATCTTCCCATTCTTTTTTGTATTTTTGGAAATATATTCTTTCCTTTGCTATATTTTACTGCTTTATTTTACTGAAATTTTTTTACTTTTACCAAGAAATTTAAACCAAAATAAAGTAAAAAAAACATGAACAGTAGCAATATTTAGGCAAATATTGATAATACTACTAAATAAAATCAACACTTATATAACCCTGAAATATCGCCAAAAATATTACCATTTTTGCGCCCTAAACTTTCCACTAACTACTTTTTACTTCCTAAAATTCACCTTAAGGGAAAATTACTTAGCAACACCGAAAGTGTGTGTTCTACCTGTTGGGTTTGTTCACATACTATGAGGTGTGTGTTCTAGCTATTTTACTTTCGAAGCCTCGATTTTTATATAAAGCTTGGCAATTTCAAAAAAAGATTGGTGCAAACGGTATAGATTAAAAAAAAATGATTTCAATTGAAATCTACTAGGTTTCGCTCTGATGTTAATGGAATATAAGTATTTTTCAAAAAATATATTCTTGTTATCTGTTCTATTTCAAAAACGTCAGACTTTTATTCAACATATTCAAACATAAATATTTTATCACAAATATTTCTAGCACTTAACCATACATTTGAAATAATAATTAGAAATGTTTTAAGGAAAACAAATTAATTAAAATTAATTAAGCGTTTTCATAAACAATATTTTATTTAATGGTTTTATTTCATCACATTTACAGCTGCATGATAATGCTGCAGTTGAAAGTGTGATATTTATAATACTAATTAAATTAAAATCTAGACAACAATCTCAGGAATCAGACATTGAATTAAATCA